>JBAJFG010000464.1:0-510648 GCA_037903475.1 Ancylostoma caninum | reverse complement strand
TATGATGACGCGTTCTTCATCCTGTGTATTTGATTGTATTCTTAAAAACAAACGGATCCCCAAGCTGCACAATCTCCAAGGGACCTCAAAGAGAGGTGCGCAAGGATCATTTCCCATGAGAGGACACCGAGTGAATCCTTCGATACATCCCCCATGGTATGCACACTTCTTTTTGAAGTGGTTATCGTCCACTATTCCAAAGCTGAGTGAAGTCAACTACAAAGCTCCAGCAGAGGGGCGACTCTGCTCCGTATATTGCTGCTACGCATCGCCAAATCGTTGTAAACACTGTCTCGCCTGGAGGGCTCGAGACCGCTAGCCGCTGGCCCCCCACGAAATCCCGAATGCACCCGACTTCCACCACGTCTATGCACCTATGACGAAACATCGGCCGAATACCCCGTCAGCTGCGCATCCTCGCGAGGCACAGTCTATAACTGAGTCTCACGGTGAGCGCATGCTATCACGTGCTACTCCCCCTACGTCTGCGCTCTTTTGTTGCACTACCATGATTTATGTAAGAGGATTACATATATTAACGAGATTTACCCGTTATTTTGGTCCTTGACTAGTGCTTTTTTTGTTCTTCCGAAATCGTTTGATGAAATGTTTGTATGGCACACCTTAGGGTGTATTTAAATAAATAGATAAATAAAATGGATAGAGTGCTGAATTACATATGGCATAAGTTCCCTGTGCCAGTTTCCCAGTTCTATGAAAAGAGCGCAACGTAAGCACAGAACCGCTCCTTGTTCTTGTCACAAAATCCATCCACGGAAAAAAGGTTCTGCCCAGTAGATATCGATGTTTGGTACGAGCAGTATTCACTATTTATTCTACAATTTATGACAACGAATTAGAGCTGTGAAGCCCGGAATTCTCTATAGAAATCAGATGAGCTTCTCTCCTGTCGCTTCCACGAATAGGCTGAAGCAACACATAGTCGAAGTGTCCAGTTTGGTAAGATTCGGTAATATTAATAGTGTTTCCGTTTATTCTCTTTGTGTAAAGGATGATGCGATGAATCGCTATGTTCAACTTTGTGCAGACGGAATCGAGCTGTTCGCTTACAATCAGAAAGTTTCGTTTCATGGGATGGTACGTGAGTGGTAAGTGGATGACGTGGGGATGATGTTAGAAAAAGTGGAGAATCCTCGAAAAACGTTTAAAAACTTTTGGGCGCGAACGTTGCCCGGTTCAGAGGCAAAAAAGAAAACCATGAGTTTTTATAACTCTTCCTAGCTCACCCTTCTTTTTTTGCTTTTTTAAATCGATGTCTGGTCTTTCCTCATTGCAAAACTGTCCACTTCCTCAAATTCCCTGTGTTGTCCAATGCCGCGAATTAGCCTCTTTTTTGCGTCTCTATTTCGTATATTTTTTTCCCAATTGATAACCGCAGAAATGACTATCTGTACATACAAAAGTGGAAGTTTGTATGTTTGTGTGTCTAGGTTATCCACGAGGTTGGTGAGATAGATGGGGTGGGTGTGCAAGTTATTTTCTAGGCTTTTCCTAGACTTTGGAAAGGGAGGTGATCCATGGGGTTGATGAGATACATGGGGTGGGTGCGCAAGATATTGGTTAGGCTTTAGAAAGGGAGGTGATCCACGGGGTATGTGAGATACGGGGTGAGTGTGCAAGTTGCTGGTTAGGCTTTTGCCTAGTCTTTGGAAAGGGAGGGGATCCACGGGGTTGGTGAGATACATGGGGTGGATGCGCATGTTACTGGAAGGGTTTTGTCTAGTCTTTGGAAAGCGAGGGGATCCACGGGGTTGGTGAGATACGGGGTGAGTGCGCAAGTTACTGTCTAGGCTTTTGCCTGAGCTTCTGGAAAGGGAGGTGGTCCACTGGGTTGGTTAGATACATGGGGTGGGTGAGCAAGTTATTGGCTAGGCTTACGCCTAGGCTTTGGAAAGGGAGGTGATCCACGGGGTTGGTGAGATACATGGTGTGGATGCGCATGTTATTGGAAGGGTTTTGTCTAGTCTTTGAAAAGGGAGGCGATCCACGGGGTTGGTGAGATACATGGGGTGGGTGCTCAAGTTACTGGCTAGGCTTTGGAAAGAGAGGTTATCCACGGGGTTGGTGAGATAGATGGGGTGGGTGCGCAAGTTATTGGAAGGGTTTTGTCTAGTCTTTGGAAAGGGAGGGGATCCACGGGGTTGGTGAGATACACGCCTAGGCTTTGAAAAGGGAGATGATCCACGGGGTTGGTGAGATACGGGGTGAGTGCGCAAGTTCCTGTCTAGGCTTTTGCCTGAGCTTCTGGAAAGGGAGGGGATCCACGGGGTTGGTGAGATACATGGGGTGGTGCTCAAGTTACTGGCTATTCTTTGGAAAGGGAGGGGATCCACGGGGTTGGTGAGATACATGGGGTGAGTGCGCAAGTTATTGGTTTGTTGATGTTTTAGGCGCGGGGTTTGGCCCGCTAACGGGCGCGGAGAGCGAGCTCAGCGCTCGCGTCGACAAAGATAGGGCGCGCTCCTGCCCGATGGGGATATCCCCCGGAAGCTGGTCAGCGCCTGACCTTTGTCGGTCCACGCCGGCGGCGGGGTGTGCCCCTGCGCCAGGCCGAGAGCGGCCTTCTGTGGTCCCGTTACCGGGAACTTCGGCTTCCCTTGCTGCGTGGCCTAGCGCCATTTTTATAACAAGCTCACAAGGACTCACCTAAGCTTGGGGGTAAGTGATGTGTGGCCAATTGAAGGTTCACGTGGCGCGGCTTGCCTGCAACAAATGGATTGCTAAAGCCCAGAGTTTCGGAAAACCCCGCGCGAGAATCACGACGAGCAAAAGAAATGCAAATGGAAAAAGGGATCACTAGGTATTTACGGCCTTAACCGTCAGACCTTCAAGAACCAACCGTTAAACTACCAAAGTTTATTATCTAAACTCACACTAAAGCTTCTTCAGTGGCAGGTGATTAAATACCAGTAGTATATCAAAACTGAGGTTAATAAGTGAGATTAATAAGTGAAAATATACCGGTGTAGAATGAGATAGATTACTTAGTTAAATGCAAAAAAAAAACAACTATATACAACTAGCTACTCCAACTAAGTGATCACCAAGCTAAAAGCTACTACTACCGAAAACAACAGCCCGGGGAAACCCTAGGGTGTGGCTGGGGAGTAGAGGGCGGTCGCTAAGAACCCGGGGTGCACGCAAAGCAGGGAAAAACTAGTTTACGGCTGCGACGGCTCCTTATAAACCTACTCGCAAGTCCGCCCTACCGGCTCCCTTGGATTGCGAAACCGCAGTGGTTGGATGTTCAAATCGATCGAGAGCTATACAGCTCAATCGATCTTCCGCGCACTACGTAAGTGGCGGCTATAACACTCCTTCACGCGTTTCCTCTTTCCCTCCGTTCGTGTCGAGTCTCCTCCGACAGCGCACGAGACAACTGATGCCGCTTGCGGCGCGCGCGGCCCTTATATAGCGCCCGGCCACGCCCACTATGACGTGGCAGCGGCTGCCCTCGGGTCCCCAGCCTGCGCCCCCTAAAGTTCCCCATGGGTTCACTTCATCAGTAAGAAACGCCAGGCACGTAGGATTAATGCACTATACAGGCTATGAGTGAGTAGGATACAAAATATCTACAACATATAATATCTACATCTCCCTCCTTGCTCCTAGGCTGTCGCACTCAGCCGGACACTCTACCTGCGGCTTCTGCCATAATCCCTTCCGTAGCCGTCATACCTATGGTTATCCCGGCGCTAAGGCGAATACCTTCTCGGGCTACGGCCGCGGTCCCGCGATGGGTAACGCCTATACGACGATGCCGCTCTGTAGTGCCTGTATTCCCTGTCGTCATGGCGTCCACGATGATCGTAATCGCGATGATCCCTAGAGTGGCGACGCGGCGAGTAACTACGCCTACGCGTGGGAGCGCGAGCTGCGCGCTGGTGAGGAGGGTTCCTCCTGTCCCGTGATCGTTCTGGGGCTCCTGAGTTTTCCTGACGAGGAGTTTCCCTACGTGCTCCGCTCGTTGATTCCTGCCGACCGGAAGGGGCGGGAGCGCCCTGTTCTGTAGGCCTGCGATTGACTGGGGCAGGCGGTGGTGCGCCTCCGCCTCCCGACTGATGACGAGATCGCTCCGGCTTCTTGAACTTCAGAAGCACGAAGTGCGCACGGTAGTAGTCAACCGTCGCGTTGAGGAATCGCCTAGCCGATGACTCCATGTAGCCCTTGTGACGCTCTGTGCGGATCATCTCGACAGCATTGAACGGCGCGTCCGCCTCACCAAGATCTTCACCAGTGGGTAACAGATCATGAACTCGAGGTATCAGCGACGGCCGCTGAATTTTTACTTCGTCGCAGAAGTCTCGAAGAAAATCGACACCGAAGGCCCAGTTGGCATCGTCCCGCGGACTAGGAACGCAAAACAGGTCGGCTCCATTCGCAACAGCACGCATCATATAGGTAAACGGCCAAAACCAGTCCTCCGCGGAAGCACTTCGAGTGGGGCTGAAGAGAATGATCGCCGAGATTTCGCCTTTGAACCATTCCTCCTTGAAATCCAGAGGCCCAACGCAGCTGTACGCGCGTTGGTGAAAGCGAGTGAAGGCACTCGTGCTGTGGTCGAAACCTTCCGAGAGTAACACGACGATAGGCTTCGCGGTCAACTTGTTCCAGTTTTCCTTGGTCCAGTTTGACAGGATGATGGGGTTCTTCAGGGCGCCTTTGGCAATCTCCGCCATATGGAAGGGTTCTTCACGGTGCCTGTGTGGATGGGGGTCCATCCCCGACGCGATGGCCCTGCGCAAGTGACTTCCTATGTGCAAGCATTGCTTCCGGAAGTAGGCGTACGCAATCGCGAGGCCCTGCGAGGATAGGGTGAGGTATCCTGTGTCCAGGATAAGGTCCCTCTTCATCGGCGCAGTCAGATGGGTCATTTGCATGATAGTGAGTGCCCTGCCGAGTTCAAATGCCGAACCAAGCACGAGGTCGCGCAGTGGAGCATCGGGAACGATGTCTGCCAACGGGCCTATTTTTGAACAAAGGAGCTCCTGGCCTTGGTGTCGGAATTTTCCCGGGCAGCGGAAATCCGCTGTTGTGAGATCGGCGCGAGTCGAACGGCGGCCTCTGAAAGAAGAAGAGTTATCAGTTGTGCTGGTAAGGGTAACTAAGTTACATGTGTGTCTGGTAAGCACAGCATCAACCGCAATTTTTCGTCTAGGACGACCTCTACGTCCCCTAGCCGTTTTCCCTATAACAGGGGTATCATCAATTCCTGCCGGAACTTTGACCAAATGGTCAAACTGGACACGGACGGGTTCCTCGTTTGCTCCAATAAGCGTGATGAGGGCAGAGTTGGAGCTCGCCTCCAGGACTCTGTACGGCCCGCGCCAGTCGAACGTCAACTTTGGGTGCGTGGACTTCCCTTTTTCCGACGGAACCGTCATGTACACACGATCTCCCGTGTGGAACACTTGTGACGCGGCCGTTTTGAAACGTCGATCGTACTGCTGCTTCATCGTAGTGCGGTATTTTTCAGCGTGCTCTGCTATGCAAGCCCTCGCTAGTGCCAGCCCGTTGACAAATTCCGTCTTGTAGTTGTCGTAGTCGACGTGGTATGGCGACAGGTGTTCTCGCGGTATTACCTCCGAAGGGTACTTCGGGTCGTGTCCGTAGACGAGGAAGTGCGGGCTTTCGGCGGTAGCGGCGTGCGGCGACGCGTTGTACGCGTACACCACCGAAGGCAAGATCCTATCCCATTCCGTGGGGGTTACAGTCTTTTTCTTCAACATTCTAACTATAGTTCCATTTACCCTTTCGGTAAGCCCGTTCTCACGGGGACAGTAACCCTTGGTAAAATCTTGCTTAATCTGCAAGATCTCACAGAGAGCTGCGATTACCGCGTTTTCAAATTCGCCTCCGCGGTCTGAGAGTATGCGTTCAGGCCATCTGCCCCCTTCGCAGATCCAGCGACTGAAGATTGCCTCCGCAATTGTATCGGCCTTCTTATCAGGCACGGGGTAAGCCCCTAGGTACTTCGTGAAGTGGTCTATCACCGTAACAATGTACCTGTTCCCTCTTGACGTTAGGCCCATTTCGAGAACATCGACACCGATGATTTGGAACGGTCGCGCTGCTGACCTAGGTTTGAGTGGTGGGGTATTGACCGTCTTGGCGTTTGTCAGAAAGCACTTCTGACACTGCCCACACCACTTACTCAAATCCTTTTTCATTCCTGGCCAAAACACGGTCTTGCGTAGCCGCAGAAACATCTTCTGGGCGTTGAAGTGTCCGCCCATACTTCCATGGTGCGCCTCATCGAAAAGTTGCCGGCGCTTACTTTCCGGGACGACCAGAGTGAGCGATCCATCTTCCTGAACGAGGCATAAGTCGCCATTTTCGATGCGAAAATCCCGCGAGGAGAGCTTACGCTCATGACGAGGAAGTCGAACTTCCATATCTTGGCCGCGCTCTATGGCCTCGATGATAGGTTGGAAGTCTCTGTCTGCTCGCAATTCGTCTAGCCATTTGCCCTGGATCACACATACGACTTTTTCGTCTTCCATGTGCGTCGGAGGAACATTCTCCGCTAGCGGAACTACCCCGCGAGAAAGCGCGTTGGCCACGCTATTTGCAGCTCCCTTAACGTGTTCGATAGTGAGATCGTAGCGCTGAATTTCCAGCGCCCACCGCAATATCCGCGCGACACGTTCTTCCTTTTAAACAAAGAAGTGAGAGTGGCGTGGTCCGTGCGGACGATCGTGTGTACTCCATAGATGAAGTAATGGAACTTTTTCAGGGCATATACTACCGCCAGATCTTCCTGGTCCGTCACGTGGTAATTACGCTCCGCCTTAGACAGCGGCTTAGATGCGAAGTAGACAGGGTGTAGGAACCCATCCTCTTGTTCCTGAGCGAGAACAGCTCCGACGCCGATCCGGCTGGCATCCGTGTATATGTAAAATGGCCTTGTACCGTCCCTGGCCTTTTCTACGTCCGGCTGTGCAAGAACCGGAGCCTTCGTTAAGAGTTCCTTGAGGGTCACGAATGCCTTCTCATGTTCTGGTTTCCACACGAACTTTACCTTGGAACTGGTAAGTTCGTGCAGTGGTTTGGCCGTCTGCGCATACCGCAGTACGAACTTCCTATAATATCCGCTCATACCGAGGAAAGTTCGCAAGTCTGCCAAGTTTTCAGGACGCGGGTAGTCGACAATATTCTTGATCTTATCCGGGTCAGTGCTAATGCCACCATTGTCCACCATGTGGCCAAGAAAAGCCACTCGAGTTTCCAAAACGCGGCATTTCTGCGGCTTTATCTTCAGGTTGGCTTGCTGGAAAGCCAGCAGCACCTGTTCGAAGACCTCGTAGTGTCGCTCGACGGTATCGGTTGCAATCAGCACATCATCGATGTAGACCGATACCTCGGAACCGAGGACATGGCCTAACACCTTCTCCATGAGGCGCTGGAATGCTGATGGAGCATTGGTCAATCCAAAAGGTATTACCCTAAACTGGTATAGACCCGCCGTCGTGGTGAATGCACTGATTTCCTTCGCCGAATCCGTCAAAGGGACTTGCCAGTAGCCACTAGCAAGATCGAGCGAGGTGAAGAAGCGTTTCCCTTTCAGGTTTTGAAGCGCCACGTCAATTGAAGAGAGGGGGTAACAGTCCTTTTTGGTTACTTTGTTAACTTCTCTGTAGTCAACACATAACCTTATGCCACCATCCTTCTTGGCTACCAAGACAATGGGAGAAGCCCATGGGGAAGAACTCTCTTCTATAATCCGGCGCTCCTTTAGGTCCTGCAGCATCTCCTGTACCTCTACTTTGAGACCATAGGGTACTGGGCGTGTCTTCTGCCGAATTGGGGGGTGCCCCTGGACATTGATGTCGTGTGCCATCAGGTGGGTTTGCGTGAGTTCCACGTCCGAAATTGCGAAAATGTCGCAATACTTTCTGAGCAGAGCCTCGAGCTGCTGCGGGAACTCCCCAGACTGTTTGTTTTGTTTGAGGATTTCGACCAACATCCTCATTTTCTCCTCCTTAGACGGTAGCTGCGCACGCCTGATTTCCAGCATGTCTCCTGGTATGTCCGATGTTTTTGGATCGTACCACTGGTCATGGGTCCATGTACCCAAAGCTTGGCCCTTCTTGATTACCCAGGGCTCCGCTCCTCTGTTGACGACTGACACTGTTGCCAATCCTTTGCTGATGTGGCAGACTGCCGACGTTATTCGATCGTCATCTGATAGAAACACTTGATCCGTGTTTGTTACTGGTCCGGCAAGTTGCACCTCGGCTAGCGCTAATGGTGGGATCACCACTCTATGCGCCGCAGACGCGATCAGCTTGGCGTGCTTCGGTTGTCTCCTTGCGTTTTCCTCCACCGCGCTTCTGCTGTTCTGTTTAACCTTGGTGAACTCAGCTCCCACTTGGATTCGTATACCCAGGGATTCTAGGGCATTGGTGCCGATCAAGATTATGTCGTGATCCGACCTCTGAATATGCATCTGGACCTTAGCAGTGTCGCCGCCTTCCACCTGGATTGTTGCTGCTATCACCATGAGGAAGGACATGAGATTCCCCGATGCATCGTAGACCTGTGTATCGGAACCGTCATCCATCATCGTGACCAATTTGTCCAGGTCAACTCCGCAATCTCTGGCCTTCTTCAGTAGCCCTAACGGGATGATAGTGATCACCGATCCCGTGTCGATGAGGGCTTTCGCCTTCATGCCAAAGACATGGATGTTACAATGGCATGGGTCGCCGTATGCCGGAGTCGGCGTGGTCGCATTTGTCCGATTTATCCCGCAACACCAGGATTGTAGGTGGGTCGAAAACGACGTGCGGCTCCCCTTCGGTTGTTTAGATGACGTATCCGTGGCGTTGGGTTTCGAACCGAATCGTTCCGAAGCCTTAGGTGGCCCCCTTTGACCGCGCTCTTCGTTGGGGTTATCCCCCTTCGCTCCATTGCGCGGAGATTGCCTTGATCCAGTAGGCTGTTGGCTTTGAGGATCAGCCTTCCTATCCGCTTTACCTCTGCCGGGGCGAGGCTTCCAGTTTTTCCCTGCTGTCGACGAAGTTGCTTCCCGGGTTCTTTCCAGACGCAATGCTACCTTGCGCACTTCTTCGTAGACGTGCCCGTCCGGGGAGTCTAATGCAGCCAACATGTAGTACGAGTCCTTCCACTCGGAGAGGCACTCGTACAATTTACTCCCCATGTCAAAGTCGCAATCCGTCTGTGGCGACATCCGTTTAGCAATCTTCTGTAGTCGGCAACAGAAGTCGAAGACCGACTCATTTTCGTGCTTCCGAAGGTTTTTCCAGTCGGCTTGTGCCTTCAGCCGTTCGCATGGCGTGTTCCTCGCTCTGCGGAGCTGCTCGACGAGGCCGTCGAATGTCCCGTTTAAGATCTCCACGGGTAGGTTCTGGGCATGGGCCTTTGCCGTCCCCTCAAGGTGGTTCAGAAGAATATCTCTTCTATCGGAGTCACTCCACACCGACCTTGGGTATTTCACCTCGATCTCGCGAAGGAAGTCCGTGAGAGATCGCTTTCCATCATACCGTCTTACCTCCGATACTGACTGACTCTTTAGAACCTCCTTTAAGGTGACGAGAACGTCGTTTTGTGGGTTGGTATTTACGGTTGATGCTGGCCTACACCTTTCTAAGGAGCTAGAAGAGGGAGAAAACTCACCTCTCAGGAGCGATCGGGAAGAGTTGGTCGACGATGTCCGTGACGACTTTTGGCATATCTTCTGCGGGTTCGATTGAAGCCAATCGGTCCGCTTGGTGGATGCGCTGGTGGGGCGGTGGACGCATGACTGCAATGAGTGAGTAGAGTTCACGTCATCAAACATGCGGCGTGCCTGTAACCAGGCCTCTCCTGAATACCTACCTTGACGAGGCGCCGGGACCGGCGGTAGCACCTGGGCTGGTTGTGCAGGTTGTGGAGGCTGTTGTTGGTCAACCTGCAAGGTAGATATTTGTTCCCTCAATTTTTCAATTTCTTCCTCCTGTCTCCTTATTAACTCGCCCACAGCGTCTACGTCGCACCCTAGTGTTCTAGTTAGCGCTCTCATTCCAGCAGCTTCCCGCAAAATGTCTGGTAAAATTTCGCCAAGACGCTCTGCCGATGTACCTAATGCCTGCACAATTTCGGTCGCTTCCTGATCCTCCTGCCTCAAATGCGTTACAGCTAGCACTGCGCGATCTACCGCGCTTTGCACCGCCAGTAGGACTTGCTGCCTTTTTGTTTGCGATAAATTGCGAAAATGCGCTAGCAAGGCGAGATCGCATTCGTGCACTATATCGTGCATTACATGCTGCCAGTTTCCTACCTCCATAGGTTCTTGACCGGGTGTGTGTGCGGCTGGTGGTGGTGCAACTTCTTCACGTGGAATCTGAGGCAGTCCGCCTTCCATTTGCGATCTGCAATTACTCGCATGATGTTCTGCTGCGGCTGGTCTTGGCCCCCATTTAGGTTCTAGGCGCGGGGTTTGGCCCGCTAACGGGCGCGGAGAGCGAGCTCAGCGCTCGTGTCGACAAAGACAGGGCGCGCTCCTGCCCGATGGGGATATCCCCCGGAAGCTGGTCAGCGCCTGACCTTTGTCGGTCCACGCCGGCGGCGGGGTGTGCCCCTACGCCAGGCCGAGAGCGGCCTTCTGTGGTCCCGTTACCGGGAACTTCGGCTTCCCTTGCTGCGTGGCCTAGCGCCATTTTTATAACAAGCTCGCAAGAACTCACCTAAGCTTGGGGGTAAGTATGTGTGGCCAATTGAAGGTTCACGTGGCGCGGCTTGCCTGCAACAAATGGATTGCTAAGGCCCAGAGTTTCGGAAAACCCCGCGCGAGAATCACGACGAGCAAAAGAAATGCAAATGGAAAAAGGGATCACTAGGTATTTACGGCCTTAACCGTTAGACCTTCAAGGACCAACCGTTAAACTACCAAAGTTTATTATCTAAACTCACACTAAAGCTTCTTCAGTGGCAGGTGATTAAATACCAGTAGTATATCAAAACTGAGGTTAATAAGTGAGATTAATAAGTGGAAATATACCGTTGTAGAATGAGATAGATTACTTAGTTAAATGCAGAAAGAAACAACTATATACAACTAGCTACTCCAACTAAGTGAACACAAAGCTAAAAGCTACTACTACCGAAAACAACAGCCCGGGAAACCCTAGGGTGAGGCTGGGGAGTAGAGGGCGGTCGCTAAAAAAACCCGGGGCGCACGCAAAGCAGGGTCAAATAGCTTACGGCTGCGACGGCTTCTTATAAACCTACTCGCAAGTCCGCCCTACCGGCTCCCTGTTGGATTGCGAAACCGCAGTGGTTGGATGTTCAAATCGATCGAGAGCTATACAGCTCAATCGATCTTCCGCGCACTACGTAAGTGGCGGCTATAACACTCCTTCACTCGTTTCCTCTATCCCTCCCTTCGTGTCGAGTCTCCTCCGACAGCGCACGAGACAGCTGATGCCGCTTGCGGCGCGCGCGGCCCTTATATAGTGCCCGGCCACGCCCACTATGACGTGGCAGCGGCTGCCCTCGGGTCCCCAGCCTGCGCCCCCTAAAGTTCCCCATGGGTTCACTTCATCAGTAAGAAACGCCAGACACGTAGGATTAATGCACTATACAGGCTATGAGTGAGTAGGATACAAAATATCTACAACATATAATATCTACAAGATTCATGAACTCATTACCAAGCTAAATGAGCTTAGCAAACTATCTTCCACTTCCTGGGTTTCTCAGCACTACCTAGTCTAACAATAACCAATCATGCTACCATCGTTGGTTTGCTTCGTTATAACTCCACAGATATAGAGTGTGCAGGCTACGTAGATGGCAACATACATGTCCCTGAGCAGAATCGTCTAGACCGGTACGTCTTGCGATGGATGATGAACGTCGTGAGACTCACGCTATCGGAACATCTTGGTGTTCCATGCCAGTGGTGAACCAGGTCATCGCAAAAGTTGAGAAAATATCATAAGAACAAAAATCAGTTCTACGAGGAAATCAGCAAAGTTTGAAAATTTGTACGCCCACTATTTTCTGCTTAAGCAAGTAATAGAACAAGCTACTCCTTAGATTATTCTCTCCAACAGTGGACGTGGATGTCCAGCTGTATTTTCCCGCTGGAATACTCTTCTTATACACTGAATAAGGATGAATACGTAGATGTGATCGTTGAACTACACCAAGAACAGCAAACATCTGGTTCACACATACATAGTTACGAGTGATTAAGAATAATAGCAACCGTTTCATAATCCGTTTACGCTTCGGAACTGCCTATTTCTTAGTGAATCTGGACCTAGCCGGCATGCTGATAGTTCGGCATGCTGTTGGGCCCTGACAGAACGGCGTACGCTACGCCATGATACTACAACTCTGAATCACGGCAACTGCAGTGATTCAGAGTTGTAGTATCGAACTACCATCATGTAGTACCATGCAGCGGCTCGCATTTCTCAAACGGCATTGCTCATCGCTCTTCTATTTGAGATACCACCAAGTTCTTGGAATCCAGTTGTTTCGGTTAGTTGTTTGGCTCTATGTTAGTTGTTCCATGTTTCCCCCCCCCCCCCCCCCCTCAGTTTTGCTCTGTTTCAAACAGGGGTACGGTGCAGCACGCTGTGAGGAAGACGGTTAGTTTTCAGGATTAGAGGTGCAGAATGTTGTCATAAAGAGTCTAACCGGACTAAATTGTATGACAATGTTCTAACGGGGTTCGCGGAGTGGTGCGAGATAAAGACTACAAAGCTATATTACAACTTGTAAAGATTAAAAAATGCATTTGCGTGAATGTAACTAGTCATTTATATCATTTTTCTAAGCATTCGTTTTCAACCAATTGATTCAATGACTACTTTTTCGCTTCCCACCGGCTGGACAAGCCCCATTTTGGAGCGATCAAACCTCTAGTTCATTTCGTTAATCATCCGTTAATTAACTAATGCCAACGAGGATAGTTGCTAATACGAATTGGTTCATTCTCTTCAGTTTGGTGCCCTATACGTTAACGATATCGAAGTGACTGTTTTCTTCACAGACCAATAATCGAATACCTCACATGAGTAAAGTTATTTGGGTAATAATTTTATTGAAGATGCCATAGTCATTTGCCACATTCGCATTTGACGTATCAGAAAATCTGTGTACTGTGCTCTTATTCATCCCTGTGCTGATGTGGAAGAAGCAGTAAAGCCAATAATTCGATGCTTCCATGCAAAATTGTTGTCATATTCGTGCTCGACGTACTGAAGAGCTTAAGCAGAAAAGTAGTAGGAAATCGTTTCCTGATAGTTGACGATGTTAGTGCACCCTAGATTGTTTCAAAAGTTTCCGGAATCTAAGCTGTTCTAGGCACTGTTAGCTACGTCATATCCTGATGAATTATCCTGCCTTGGTATTTCAGCACGCTGTGGTTTGAGCTACGAGTTGTCAAAGAAACTGGTAGAAGATTTGAACCATGGTTGCGTGAGAACACTAACTATATGAAGTTTCCAAGTAATAAGGATTTGGTAGGTGTAGAAGGTTACGTAGAAAAGACTGGTTGCGAGTAAAATGGTTAAGGAAGTGTACTGCCTTCAAACCCCTAAATTCAACTATCACAAAACATTAGAACGGCTCGGTGGCATGTACATACATAGTTTTTTTTCTTGAGAACAAGAAATCCTTAAGTCTTTTTGCGTTCTTGTATGTACTACATATGTACCTGTAGTCAGTGGCGGACGCAGAAAGTGGGCGGGAGGGGGAGGGGGGGAAAGTGGGGTCTCCGCCGTTTTGCGGACCCAGACGGAAAAAAAATTAATAATAATATTAATTAGAATAATAAATAATTAATAAAAATTGAATTGAAAATAATATTAAAAATAAACAAATAAAATTAAACTAATGCAAGATTTTTATATGTATTGAAAAGTAATTCCAAAAATTTGCCGAAGTTTTTTTTTTATTTTTGAGAACAAGAAATCCTTAAGTTTTTTGAGTGTCTGTATGTACTAAGACCTCTAGTGAAACAAAATTAAATTAAATTAATAAAAATATTAATTATATAATATCTCGCCCCCCCCCCTTGCGTCCGCCACTGCTGTAGTGGAGTGTTGAACAACAATTTTCAATCCTTTCAAGGAGAAGGATATAAATCTATTGGAAAGTGTTGAAAACAGTTTCACAAGGAAACTAATGATGACATGCTTCAGAATGGAGTATTTTCAAGTACCCAATGGTGAGAAGAGAGCAGAGTTACGTGGCTTAGCAACTTTGTAAAGTAGAACGTAAATACTGATTTGCTAATGATGTTTAAGATACTTGAAGGGAAGTCCTCTTTGGATACATTTGAAATTTTTGGAGTACCGCTGACAAGAAGGAGAAGAGGAAAGTTCGAGCTTTACGTCTCATGTGCAAGATCACAGGCCAAGACGAGATACAATGCTCCTTTACCGAGCTATAAATGAGTTCAACTTGTTACTGGCTAGAGATGAGCATTCGATGGATTTGACTTTGCAAGCTTTCAGAAAGCTTGTCAGGAACACCCTTTCAAAACCATTGAATGTATGAACATGTTTATGTCCTTCGATATTTTAGTAGTGATTGATGTGATATTGTACTTATCTACGCATGGCTTAGCTTCGCGTCTCCGAAAAAATAAATGAATAAATGTACATTGCCGTGGTTTTACACTAAGGTTAATAATCTAATAGAGAGGTAGAACTTTCAAAAAGAAAACTTTCCACCAAAGTTGTTACGATAAATGAGGAGAGAAAAACAAACGCTCAACGATCCGACCAAGGTTAAAGGACCAATGGCACCGTGATCTGTGGAAGCAGAGACGTCTTTGGTTCACCTTGTGTACGGTTTTTCGGTTTTCTGGCCCAGGGCGATCGCCTTAACGTCATTCTCACCCTAACCCATTTTCTAAGTGCACCTGCCTTTGCATGCCTCTCGCCAGCCATCGCTAGTTTCGTCTTTGCTTGAATGGCAAAGCGTCATTAGGGCTAATTAAGAGTAGATCACGCTGTGTGCGTTGCAGGCATTTAATTATGCAAATAGGCGCGTTATGCTTGTGTTTGGCTGCGCCTTTCGTTTACGCATGACCGGTTGCGCCCGCAGCAGTAACACGATACAATCTGAGAGTAGCTCTTGAACACACTCTCAGCAGCCCAACTCCCCCATTTCTTGTTGGAGGTTCTGTTCAATAGCGTCTTTGTGAAGAGCTGTAAATAAAAAGTAGTATTGAAGAGTTTTGTATTTCTTTGGCTTTTCACGGATAACATTCAGTGCTAGTATTCATGAACGCATATTCTAGTTGAACCAGGTTTACAAATCAATTTTTATGTCCCGCTTCTCCTAATATCGGGCTTTCTACAGGTCAACCAATCAGGCTAAAGATGGTTGGTTTCCGCGGCTGACATTCCATAACTTCCAGTCCATGGTTCTCTCTACTAGTTTTTGAAACTCTCATGATATGTAGCAACTAGCGTCCTGTTCAAAATCCGTTCTTGCTATGTTAACAATGATAACAACAATAGCAATAAGATGTAGGCTAAAGAAGCTTAAGAAATTAGGCTAAAGAACCTAAAAACGTGCAATAAAGCTCCACATTTCTGCCCAATTCCGTATTCCAATCAGAACCGCCTGAATTATTGAGACTTACCAAAAATAAATTTAGTAGACAAGAATCAGTCTCCATGCTTCAATCCTCGAACATGGGCATGTTTCAATGGTTGATGATCTTATAGTGCGTTTATCACCTCTAACAACTTGTGTGACAAATACACCATAAGATCATAGCTACCAAAGGTTCCTTTTGGGATTCTACGCCGAAATTTTCAAATTTTCCGCTTGGATCCTGACGAAACTTCGTTTGGATAAAAAAAGAGAGCATGAGGAAAGCTGCAGAGAAATAGCGTTAATTCAGCCGGAACGTAGTCGTAATTCACACGAAATTTTAGCTAGGTCCTGTGGTGGTGGAAAAACGCGATTTAATCTGGGTTCAGCAGTATAGTCTTTTCCAAACGCAAGAGTATTTGGGAAAATGTACAGATATCTAACCTGCCTTTCTCTCGTTGCTCATCAACTGCCGCACACTTTTCCTTGTTCTTTTTTTTTCTCCGCTGTCTTCCCAATTATCGTAAATGAAGAAACACACTATAATCCAGTTCGGGATTGGCAAAGTTCTTCCAACTACTTATGAGTTTGTGGTTAGGTTGTTCTATGACTATTTATGAGAACATGGGAAGCTTTTCCGCGGGAAACAACACTTTCAGATGTAAAGATCCTTCAAGCTTTCTCTCTCTCTCTCTCTCTCTCTCTCTCTTTCTCTGCAAAAGTCGGTTTTTTCTCCCATCTCATGTTTGCTAAGGCCTGAAGTCAACAATAAATTTTCATGAACCAGATTCACCCCATCCTTTTTTTTTTCAAAGTTTTCCCTCTGCTCTAGCAATGGATTTGTATCAGTACTAGCGTGGCATTATTCCTGCATCCGGGCTGGATTTGGCGTTGAGATTGTTTTGCACACTAACCACCCCACCCCACAACACACTACCCACTCCGACCGCCCGAGTGCCTCGGTTCGAGTCGAAATTAACGTAGGCTCAGTGGTTTTGTTAGCCATTTGCCTGAGGCTCTACTACTTTGAGACTACAGTTACTCATGGTCCTCGGCTTCTGGCATTCAATCGACATTGAAAACCTGGTCATCGGCTTCGTTAGATTCCTGATATTGGTCGGGATTTCTTTTTCTCCGAGCTATCTCTCAGATGATGTTTCTGAATGAAACTACGTACTGCATGATATTTTTCCAGAAGAAGGAACACTTTTTTCCTCTATATTCTCAGAATCCCGAGAATAACTTGTTGACAAGCACCTGGGGAACAAGTTTCTGATCGCATCTGAAACTTGCTCGGACCAAGGCTTGTCGACAGCTTGCTTTCGCCTTTTGTTACCGTCAAGTTGTCGCTCGTATAAACGTGTGGACAACTTGTTTTCGCTTTTTTAAACTGATATTTGTCATCCCTTCAAAAATTGGCTGCAAAATTGTCGTTAAGACTTGTCGAAAATGCCTCAGTTGTCCTTTAAAGGCAGCACCCACAGAAATTTTCATGTCTGAGATTCTGATCGTTTTCGAACCTTAGCAATAGTCCTAACAATACGACGAAGAAACTGGCGCGGAATACTCAACCGTTTCTACAATATAATTAGTCGAATGTCCAAGATCCTGGATCAGCAGGATCAGCGTGGGGTCGTTCGATCGAGTTGGGGCGGCAGCAGAGCGTCGCTGCCAGCTGATTTGGTGGACAAACATTTCTTTTCATGGTATTAAAAAGCTATATGTTGGTTCTTTGCTTTCCTTCCTTGCATTTTATAGCACAACAAATTTTTCTAGTTGTTGTTTTGCAAGGAACCTTCTTCTTGAGTTACTTATGTGGCCAATTCCAACAATGTCCCATTTTCGAATTTTTGCATGGTTCTGGAATCGTTTTACAACTCGACTGTATTACTGCTATACCTTGGTCGGTCAGATGATCCTTTCCAAGGTTTGTTTTCTTCCATAAACTCCAGAAACGCTGCAAAAAATGGCTAAAATCCTCTTTCGCCAGCAAAACAGCTGACAAGAAAATCAGCGGTATCGACTTTTTTGGATCGGTCCACAAGCAGACCGCGCAACTCGGCCCAACCTGCTCTAAAGCGGTGAGCTAAGCGGTTCCAGAAACAAGAATTTTGACGGTTTCGAATGTTTTTAGCATGTAACACTGTTAAGCGCACCCGATTTCCCCAAATTGTACCAAAATCTCGAGGTCGAAAATTTGCGTGGGTGCTGCCTTTAACCAACGTAGCCATAGCCCTGGTCTCCTCGATGGTTACATTGTATGTTACGTGGGTGAAGAAACATGACTCTCCTTCGTTGACAAGTTGTTAGGCTGAAAGCTTGTCGACGACTTGTCGGGCCAAAAGCTTGCTGACAAGTTATTTTGTGGGGAACTTGCAGACAACTTGTTTTGACCCTCCCTTGTCGACAAGATGTCGGGAGAAAAAGGTTGCCGACATCTTGTTTTTTGAATGCCATGATGACGTCAAATCTGTGGACAACGATTTGATAGTTAAAAGGTTGTTTGCAAGTCGTTTTGGGACAAAGCTTGGGCGACAACGTGTTCTTGGGGTTTTGAGTATGCTCCCTATTGTTGATAAAGTTCATTTCATTGGTGATGACAGTTGATAGAGCGTCAGAAGGCAGAAGAATGCGGAAAAGTGCGCAACATTTGGAGAGTGTGAAAAGAAAATCAGGCAATATCACGGATACTCAACTTGCGCTTGAATATGATTTTAATCAACGACTCGATCAACATTCAAAGACATGCCATTTGCGTGGATCTCCGTTTTTGCCGAAGTTCCAGAAAAAAGTGGGTTTTTTCCGGCTGGTAAACGGATTCTCAACATTGAGGCTAGATCAGCTTGAACTTCCAGTGTAACTCCACTCACCTCACTCCTCCCCTCGAGGAACAGTTCGGACAAGAACGCATGCATTCGTCCCTGAGTAGGGAAATACGAAATTGCAGCGCTGCCCCGTTGTCGCTATGACATTATTTCCGCAGCGAACCTCAACCAAAACGAAATTGCCACGCGTTTTTCCGACGCAGTGATTGTAAGTCCCTGGAATTCCAGCGACATTTTCCACTGGGCAATTTCCGCGGCACATGCCGAATGCACAAAAGCGGCAGCTGCAGAATGACCGCCGCGTGAACAACGGTTGATTGAAATTTCGAAGATTGAAATGTCCGGCACACCAGCAGCTGCTGCCCAACATGCCATGTGGCGCGCAATTAAATCACTTCGTAACCCGAATCCGGGAGTTGACGTGACGTCAATTACTCGCGCAGAGGGTGACGGGATCCTAATTAGCTGTTCGGCTCCTTGACGCGCAACGAGTCCGGCCGGGTCAACGGGTTACAAGTTACGGTGGTGATTTTCTCTTCAATGTCGCATTCTGCTCGCTTCCATTTTTGTGGGTGGTAGCGGACATCTGCCTCTTTGGCGTCGGACTTTACCTAATTAAGTCCAGTTTGGCGCCACCTGGCATTCATTAGTATAATTCGTACTATCACATTTTCGTTGCACCTAGCAGAAAGTTCTTCTATACGTGGCAGTTATCAGAAATGGCATAGAACTGTTCTCCTGACTTTTATTATTATTTACAATTACTTGCCTGTAATCTGCTTTTCACAAATCTTTTTCTTCATTGTTCGGAGCACCAAATTTGCGTCCATTTGGGTGATTGCCTTGTTCAGGTCCATAAAATTTTTGCCGCTCATGCTTATTTTATTGGCTCACATTTGCTAGTTCAATGTTCATCTCCATGGAAGACTATTTCATACCAACAATGTCTGCTCGACTGCAGTGCTAGTTGTAATGGCCTCCACACTTTTAGGATGTAAATTCTACCACCAAGTAGCATTTATGCGTCCCGCATTTTGCGTCTGTTCATAGTGACAAAAGCGCTTTGCTTGCTTCACACAATTGTTTGCTTTTTTTCTAAACTAAGTAGCTTATTTTGGCGCAAATTTCGAGGATTGCGAACAGAAAAAGCATGCGCCAAAAGGGCCATTTGTGGATAGGTTACAAGAGCGAGAAAGTTTATCAACGTGAGTTCATTTGATATTCACCGTTCCCCAACCCTCTCCCACCACTCTCTTCACTACAAGCTTTTTATTTTGAGAAAAAAGAAGAGTGGAGGGAACATATCATATAAAATGATATTTACAACACAATGAAATTTCGGGAAAGGAAACTAAATAGAATTTACTCGAAGACTCAGCGAAAATCATTTAATACGCCATCATACGAAACTACATATGTATTATACTTTTCAACGGAGTCGCAATGTTTGGCTACGAATAGGTGGGTATTCATTAGTAAGAGCATTTCATGGCGCTCCAGAAAAAATGTGAACTGTTTATCCTTCTGCAAATTTTAGTGGCCAGTAATTATTTGATTGATCCCGCGACTGATTATTGTTGACATGCTGGATGTGAGGATGACCATCAGCCAAATCGTTCTCCACCCCGCCAAAAATCTCAACTTCTTTGAAGCCGCCATAATGTCAGATAACGAGAGAAAGTCTCTTAAACGTGCGTACAAAGAACTACATCGGAATATGTTCAAAGTTCCGATGTCGTATATGCGATCTTACTAACTTGCATATTTTTTTGCACCGTATAACTTACGAGTGTCACACGTTCTCGCCGACTTCCGCATACTGGAATGCTTGGGGCGTTGGCACACAAAGCATTCGTTATTCATGCATTCCTGACTTTTTGCACCCGCGGAAACGTGTGTTCACCTCAGATTTTCGCGCGAATGAGCACGAAAAGCTGTTTTTCTAGAAGTTTCTGCCTGCCGACGAACACGCACGCTTGTCTGTGGTTAGAATCAGCGTACATTCTATTCTCTTTCCTCAGAAGTCGCTGTCACTAGACGTATAAGGGAGTGGTTGACCAGAACTGTTTCTTGCTCTAGTCTACTTGCTTGTGTATGAGTCGCCTTTCACGTCCTTGCGAATGTAATGGAACTCTCGAGAGAACTGGTTTTCCTCTATAGGAGGAACGTGTTGAGGCATATCGAGCTACTAATAGCAGACATGCTCCCCTCACTCCTTTTTTTCTTCAATTTTCATAAATTATCCTCTAGATTTTGAGTATGTTTTCACCGCATAATGGAACAGGTATTACATTCTTCCTGAAATAGGTACTTGATTCCCTCTTCAGATTATTTTAGTGGACAAAATTATTAATTTATTGTGGCCTAAGACACGTTTATGTATGTGACTTACACTATTTCTCAATCCGCGGGTTGCTGCTATACTTCACATGGGCTGGATTGTGTGCTTCACTGGAGAATAGCTGTGAAGATATTAGAGAACAAGAGAGCGCGAGAAGTAGTGCCGTGTTCGCGGAGGCAGCCGAGAAGTGCAGATCATGGGCACAAATACTCAACTATCGTCGCTTTTGAAACGGACTATAGCACCCCACGACGCCATCGCCCAGCGGCTTTTATTCCGATACGATATCGGTTTTCCACTGCGTATAGCGTCCGTCTCTTCGCGACGCAATAACGATCAATACGCATCAAAATCAGTGTCGCGAGAATGACGCTCCATGAGCAGCTGCGGTTCACTTGGAGTATTTCTGTACAAGTAAAGAAATTTCGCTAGCCATTGAGGTTCAATGCCCGTAGGATTCAGATCAAATCCATGGGATCATCTCCGAAGTAAACACTTGTTTCCTAGACAAGTTATCGGATTCATAAACGTTCCAGGGATGCGATTACCTGTCCACTAGTCCGGAATGGACGAGTTTTCCGAGCAGAAATGGGTGGAGTTCGAAGTCATCATTCCAGGAAATGTTAGGATTTCCTAAAAATTTTAAGATTCAAGAGTGGTAGGGACGAGGGAGAAATCAGAAATTCCACTAACTTTGAGAAAGGAAAGGAAATGAACGCTAGCAAGAAGTGAAGTGCAGTGATTTCTACCGAAAATCACATTTCCGATCTGGCTGGAAGTCTGTAATTATTCAGGGAACGCTAATGAAGCTCGCTACAAGAGAAGGCTAAATCCGGATAACAATGACCCCACTTTCCGAATCGAAAAGCCGTTCTCCCACGTCAAATAAGGCAAACGTAAAGTGAAATTTTAAAAAAATGATGAAGTGACGGCAAGATTTGAAAATTTTTCAGATTTTTGAGCGTTTCTAGCGGACAAGTTTGGAAGAGAGTATTTTCAAAAAAAAATAATGTGATGAAAGAAAATGCTCAAAGCTTGAACAGAGATTCTGAATTGACAGGAAAACCCAGAAATCGTGTTTCACATCGGTACGCATTGGTTCACATCATAGCTTTTTTCGCGACTTTTGCACCGGATTTGTATCGGATTTGGAGACGTGCAGGCTCTGCACGCATTTGACCGTTGCTGGTATAAAACTACTGATTTTAAAAAAAATCCCTGTTTTGCATGACCACGAATGTCTCAATCGTGGGATTCGCATCTTTCAATCTCATGTAAAGCACAGCTTCTGTTTCCTGAGCGAATGCTCGAGTCGCGTGCGATGCACTACGGCCTATGTACCTTCCAACCGGTTCAAATAAGAAGAGTGTCCTCTGGTAATTTTACACCGGAGGTTTCCGCCTGATTTCTTTGGAAACTCCGTGTAAATCGTGTATCTCTCGAAATTCCGCCGGTTTCCGGGTAAACTCCGGTTAAATCTCGTATAAATCGTACATTCTTAAAAACTACTGGCAGATTTCTCCCAAATTCGGCCTAAATTCCGGGTAAATGTGGACAGTGGTGAACAACGCAAGAACTTTGAAGGATTGACTTGTACCTGTGAATTTCTTTATGTTTTTGTGTTCAGTGTGCTATTGCTGTTCAATGCCTCATGTTTTCGTGAAAATAAATGCATTTAAACCAATTGAAAATTGGAATTGCCTGTTATGTTTCGACACGAATTTGCGCGTTCTCACCTGAATTCCTGTAAATTCCGGCTAAATTTCCTCTAGAATTCCCCATAATTCCGCCTAATTTTCTCCAGGATTCCTCACACTTTTCCGAGCAATTTAGGAGGAAACCGCCGGTGTAAAATCACCAGAGTCGAAGCCTCAGAAAATCATCTTGTAGACAATGTGTTTATTATTTTTCATATAACTACCATTCTATTATAATAGTTTTCATTTTTACTTACCTCTCTTATAGACCCTAATTGTCGCCTTCTTGTTTGACCTTTCCCTGTTCTGGCCCCCTATTTATTGACCGGCCTCGGGGGAGCAGAGAAACGCTATTTGTTTAAAAATAGAGGAGTGGGACGATTCACATTTTTTATTTCCTTTGCTGTCGTGTGTCTGCTTGACCTTGTTTACTCAATCGACTATGCTGTCCCAAAAATAATAACACTAACAGAGGGTTTGAGCTTTCATAACTACACATCTCAAAAACTACGCAAACGTTTTTTAACCGTAGTGAAGCTAAAAATGTGTTTATTCAAAATGAAATACAGAAATTGTGGGTGTATGCATGGACCGAGGGTCTGATGGATTGGTTTAACACCGTGCTCAACCGGTTGACACGCATGGTGCGGCGCGTGGGACCGCGTGCTCAACCGGGTGAGCACACTCTTTTCAGAGTTATATTTCTGTGAAGCAGTCATAATTAGCAGGCTTCTATGTAGTGTTACACTAACAAATATTCAAGCTTTCCATACATGCACTGGGCGGAGCAGATCTTCACGCAAACTTTTTTTTTAATATGTGGTTGGAACATACACCAGAGAGAACGATACCTATGAAAAAGGAACTACTATCAGTATCAAGTGAATGAACCACAAACATTTGGAAACACTCTTGACTGGCACAAAAGAGAAAAGATCCGGTTCGGATATGCGCAAATTCGGGGTATTATGCGGCGGTGGGAAAATTCCTACCACGTGGGACCACGTGCTCAAGCGGTTGCGCACGGGTCCCAGTTGTGCAAAAGCGCGTGTGTCCCATGTGACACATCATGCCAAAAGCGTAAGGTTGCGAATGTGTTATATATACTAAGTATAAGGTGGTGAGTTTCGATGAAAATTTTCCGCGAAGGGTGTGACCTTCCGTGCTTGCGCACCCCCCCCCCCCTCTCCCACATAAATTCGCAATTGGTTTAAATGCAATCGCGAAACCTGTGTTTATTCAGATCCACTAACACATTCACAGTTTGTGCACGGGTCCGTCGCCGCACGGATGTATCGTTCTTCGGCGCAGCCGCAGTTTACACATCCATGCCGCTTTTTGCTGCGGCGCACTGCGAAACGAACGCGCAGCACTTTGGCCTCGCACCGCCGCGGCCCAAATCGTTCCCGTTCGTCCCCCCACTGCCCCCCTCCCCCTCGTCAGCCGTCCATTATGTCAACACAACGAATGTAAGGCTACGATTAGGCGCATTCATGCACATGTGTGTTTGTGCTGGTATGTCAGTATATTTGCATCGCCACATGCGTGAAGTATCCAGAAAATACATCCGCTGCTGTGCCTGGCACCCTAATAAGGTGTAGCAGCTTTTTCAGGCATTTACCCTGGAGAGGTGATTTCCCTCTGTCTCCATAGAGACTGCACGGATTTTTATTCAAGTTCAAATCTTGGAACGCTTCATAGTTCTTAGTTATTTACTTGTTTATCCATCACACCAACCTCAATAAATACGCTATGCTCACTAAACACAGTAAAGCCATTTTCAGTCTTGAAATAACCGGAAATAAAAGGGAGAAAACAATAATATACTGCCTCTTTTTTTTGCTGGAAACTTATAACAAAGCAAGTTTCGGTGATTTCGCAACCTACTCTCCAGAAATCATCTTTTTTTCTTCAAAATAAAAATCAGCCCTCAGTGACTGCTTTCTGGAAACTTTTCCTACCCGATGCAGTTCTTATATGGTTCTGTTTTTCTATACGGGTACCCAGAGTGAATTTAACAACGATATAATATGAAATCCATTCTAGAAAGTGTGCAATTACGGGAACAACTGGAACGAAGCGTTCAAAAGCAGTGAAATCCGTTGCTAGGAGACTTAATCACCTCAGAAAATTCATAAGAAGTTTTTACAACTGTAGCTTCCCACTGTTAATTCTTGACAAATTCCTCGTCTATGTGTTCATTATGCTGCTGTTTAGCTGTGGAACTCTCTTGTGAGCAGACCAAACAAATAAGCCAGTAATAAAAACCTCATTATATCTACATCCTTTCTAATGCTGATAGCAAACCAGCATGAGGGTAGTTGATACTGGATGCGTGCGTCCGATGCGCGTGCGTCTATATGATAAGGGATAGGGCCAATCGCATCGCTGACGCAGCTCAGATGTACGTTTTACGGCCTCGCGGTGGCAGTACTTTCTTTTCATTGAGGATGCACATGCCGCGTTGACAGGTCTTCATGGAAAACCGTTCGCAAGTGGATGCGTGCGTCTGACGCACGCATCTGATATAAATTACCTTATAAGAAGCAAACCAATTGCAAGCACATTTCTGACTTTGAAATTCAGGACTTGGAAAAAGTTCAAAATATGGGAAATGTGGAGGGATAAAAACACCATGCATGTATGGATGACTTGACGTAACTCAGCTACTTCTAATTCTTCCATAGATCTACTAGTTAGAGGGTTGCATTCGCCAGAAATGCGCAACTTCCAAAATCGTTATTCCATGCATTCTTAATGTGGACATAGAGAAGTTCCTTCAAAGTGATTGTGGTATGCAAGAGCTTTAATTCTGTCTAAAATCTTTGGCCATAGATGGCTTATGCATTTCTTTTTATTTCCGACCTTTACTTCTTGTTTATTTATTCATTTTTATGTTTTTGTTTTCTGTGGAATCATTTTTCCATCCGCTTGCTCCTTTACTGCATTTGACAGATAAAGAAAATTTACTGGCCGCAACTTTTTTCATATTTATATGTACTAACCCGTGAGCAAAGCTACGTTCAAGCAGCTGCACCATTTCATGATCTTGCAGTTATTTTGTGAGCCTTGAAAATGAGCAGCAGAAAAGGATAGCAATATAATTGCACTTCGGAAATGAGATAGAAAGACAGCCAATTTCGCTTCTCCAAGACCGCCATTATTTCTTGAAGAAACTCTGAGTTTCTCATCAATTTCACCTTCTCACACCTGCTTATTTACTAACGTTTTGAGCCCATAAATCAAGGACCAGCGCCTTTTTTTGGTTCCGACCAATGGTCAATGGACAGCTGGTGTTATCGGCTGGCACTTTTTTTTCTTCCACAGCAGCTCGACCAGTAAACCATGCGTTGTGTTAAACTGTGCGTTTTTCTCCCGCATGCAACGTGCATTTCTGTATTTTCGCGTGTGCTGCGTACTTTACTCGATAACCAGACAATATGTCACTTACCCGGACAAGTCATCCAGGCCAAGTGGTGCCGATGTGGGAGTGAACCGCGGCCGCCAGACTTGTCCGCTGAGCCGCGTTGTCTGGCAGCCGCCCGCGCGCGGCTTACTAGGGTTTCAGCTGTGCATTTACAGGACTAGTCCTTCCGCGTCCAGGCGCTGCTCATGCGCGCCGTGTCAGGTTCTCAACGCTTATTTGCTCTGTTTTTCGTGGCGCTTATGCGGCTGTGAACGCGCGGTTTCTTGGTGTCTTGTGATCGCTTTTCTTGTTTTAAAGCTTGACTTTAGTAGCACGGGCTTTATTACATTAATACTACATATTTTAAAAGCTCCGTTGTTTCTACCGAAGAGTTGTGACGAAATTTCTTCAACCTTTCATCATAAACTCGAGACATGGATAGGATTGGTGGGCACCCTAAATTGTATGAAACTGATATGATGTAAACTGTGTTATGTTATTATGTAGGTTGTCCCAAAATTTACGACCCTTTTTGAACTGCATTTTCGAAGTGGCCTAGCTCAGCTCGAGATATAAGGAAAACTACTATGATCAGAATCGTCAGTAAATTCATGAAATATTATAGAAGTTGTGAGAAGAAGAAAACCGAAATCACTAAAGTCAACAAATTTCCGAGGAGCAATTTTCGATACACCATGATTCGCATAAATTTCCTTTTTTATTTCAAGATATTATACATTTGCTATGATCTTTTGAGCTAGCCAATAGATAGAGTTTCTTTTCAAGAAAATACAAAAAAAAACAGGATTGTAAGCTATTGATGGGGGTATACTATGCACATGTAGAGGTACAAGAGTTAACACCGTAAAATTGACGTTTCAGTGATCCCATTGGACGCCACAGATTTTTAAAAGATGTCCCATATTTAAGAGTACCATATGAAAAAAACAGATAACAACACTTTTACAAGCACAGTTTACAACTGCGTCACTGTCCGGTGATTCACAGGAGAACAACTCCTACTAAATATTGGTGATGCACCGGTGACTCACTCTCCTCAGACATCCACCTTTGAAACAATGCTCTTAATGTGTACAAAAGATTTCCACAATTTTTCACCGCACACTGATAACAAGCAACCCCCATTTCGAATTTTTGTGAATCTCCCTTTCGCATCGGAGATGGACTTAAATTCTCTATCTCTAGAAGATCACATGACCTCAATCGGCAAACACATGAAATCTCGATTGTGTAGAGTATCCAGATGTGTCAAACATGAAAAATTGAGCAAGAATTCGATCTAGAAAGACTGCGGGAAAGTTTCCCTAGCAAATTCTGTGCACCTACATATTCGATGTCTGTGAAAATCTTCCGAACGACACTCACATAGAAAAAGCTATGCGAAGACTGGAAAGGGCACAATTTTCCGGTTTGGGAAAAATACATAGTGCACGACCTGTGCGATGCCTGCTGGTGGCTGTGAACTCCTCTTTCTGTTTCTGTTCCCTAGTTATGTAACCATGCAACTGCCCTATTTCTATGCTTATTTCGAGATCGAAGGGTTATTTGCTTCATTTTCTCCCTTGAGTTTTGCTAGTTTATTCTTTACATGCTTCATTTTTTTTTCGCGGCTTTTCCTTTATTTCCTCGCTATTATTGCTTGTAGCAGACCTCACTATGTAATAGATACATACCAGCCTGGAAGTCTGGTTCACGCCGGGCTTTGAGGCCTCTTTTGGTGCTCGCTTCGCTCGCACGACCTACTCTTATTGCCATAGAAAGATATCCATGAAGTTGAGAAAAAGAAAAATATTATTTTAGCTACTATGCGGTGAGTCCCAACCACGTGCATAACCCTACAGAGCTTCACACGTATTTTTGGTTGCTCGTCTTTTATTTATTCCTAATATGATGGAAGGTATTACGACTCCTCCTCAGTCCAGCCCTCTCAGATGCGTCATGTAAAGACATGTTTACCCTCGTCTCCCATGACTTCCATGACTCCATGTCTTCCATGACTGAACAGGTGAAGAGATGTTTAACCTTGTATCAACAATGTCTCTGCTCTCTTATTTTCCCACACTCCGTCTCAGATATTGTGCACGGACAAATCCGCAAAAACTGAATTATATAATAGGCAGTCGCGGACGCAGGGGGGGGCGCCCCCCCCCCCCCGAGAGTGCCTCGGCAAATTTTTGAAATTACTTCACAATACATATAAAAATCTTGTATTAGTTTATTTTTATTAGTTTATTATTACTATTTTTATATTATTTTTATCATTAATTATTCATTATTATAATTAAGTTTTTTATTAATTCTATATTCCGTTTGGGTCCCCAAAACGGTGGAGATCCCATTTTTTTCCCACGCCCCCCTCCCCGCCTTCCTCCCGCCCACTTTCTGCGTCCGCCACTGATAATAGGATAAATAAAATGAAACTTTATTTAATAAAAATTTCTTCATCAACATAGAGTTTTTTTATTCCATACTGGGACAAAGGAATAAGCCATAAAGTTTTTGAACTGGCACTAGCCGAGCCATTTTCTGGTGAAAAAAGTCCAACAGAATGCTGCTATCGCTTGTTTGATCTGCGAACAAAGAAAAATTACGGGTAAATCCTTTGGGCATATCATTCGAATCTGCTCGACTTCTGCAAACATTGCAATTTCAGCAGAGACGGTTTCATAGAGCGAGGAATAACAGATTTCTGCTCATATCGGCACTTTTTTTCTGGTAAAGCTCACATGTTTCCTGTCAGTTTTTCGGAAAACATCCACAAATAATTGTAAGCTCCGCTCCGTGTGCTGTTCGTGCTCGGCTTTTCCATACGAGTGCATGAGCAACTTTGCGCAGCAGCAGACCTTCACGCTAAGGCAAAGGATGGAACTTGGCAGATGTCTGAGTCCTTCGGCTAGGGCGCAGAGAGTTATGCCAGAAAGGAACATGGTTTAATTTTTGAAAAAAATCGAACGATTCGTCATGAGAGCTCCTTAACGGTCCCTAGCAGTGCACAAGAACGTCTCTTGAAGTCATTCCCCGCTGAGCTGTTTGCGAGTGCTGTCCTTGGGTGACCTCTAAAAGTGTTTGCCCTCATTGATAAGATGTTTACTCGCATTTCAACCCTGTCGCTATCAGCGCTGAAGCCCAGAAGCATGTGAGTCCATCTGCGTAAAGTAGTTCCAAAAACGGCGATAGCTGAGTATTCGTGCCTAAAACGTGCATTTCTCGTCTGCCTCTCCGAATACGGCACTATTTCTCGCATTCTCTTCTTCTCTAATATCTTCACGACTAAGTTCCCTGGTGAAACACACTATATGATCGCCATACACCTCACACCAACTTCAGCATATGCTCCATGAGCTACTGAGCGCTGAACATTTCCTAGCGCTGAAATCCTGAGAATGGACGGGTTCTTTCGCTCAAAAATCGCTGACTTCATGAATAATTCATGGCATGATGGGTGATGGGTTGAACTCTGATGCGGTCACGGGTCTCTAATGGGTCTAGGGCAACCGCGAGTGTAGTAGCTACTTGCAGACGAAGAAATTAGCAAAATCTGAACGAATCTAACTTGTTTTTGCCTTATTGGCCGCGATGAGGACCTTTGAAGAGCACTTGCGGTCCGTGCGTCTTCCAGGTCTTCCCTGTCCTAATACTTCCTTGTTCCATCTATTTTCGTTCATCCGTCTTCTTCAAATTTCTTATACATTAGCAGTAAGATATTAGTCTCTCCCAATCTACGACTTCTCACTCGCGCGTTGTCCCTACATAGGTGACCTCCACTCTTTTAGCGCAAATCTTTTAGAAGTTACTTTTCCGGAAATTTTTTGGCTTATGCCTCTGGTAAAAAGAAATTACGACCAGTAGAAAAACCAGAAGTGGGCCGACGCCGTGACGAGGTCGTAATTCCAGGCAAAGTCACACCACCGGCCCTGTTTGCGCAACCGGATTGTACTTCACTTATGCAGCTGTGTTTTTCTTTCCAAAATGGAGGAAAAACTTCATAGTGCACAATACTCCAATAAAAGTTGCCAGGCGTTTTTAGCAAGTCGAAGACGACAGTCAGATGGGTAATCCGAGAAACTCTGTACCGCTTCGGAAACTCACGATTCGTGAGGTTCAATCCCGAGTATGTGGTCCGAAATGGGGCCATATAGGCCCAGACAGATTCAGATAACCAAAAATGAATGTAATTTGGATGGAAAATGAATAGAACCTCACAGTTTTGCTCCAACTTTTGAAGAGAGAAACTCTCAGGCTCCTTCTACTGTCGTTTCATTCCACGAATTCTTAGGAAAATTGAAGAATATTCACATTGACGTTCACTAAAATTTGAGGGAATTATGAATATTTTCCGCCACATAACTGGAGAAAAACACTTTGTCCCCGTGTTTGACTGTCTTTTAACCTTTGCACAGTCATTGTGGGATCAGTAGAAAGTTGACTTTGAAGTACAGTAGAATGTCGAGACGTTAGCCTCAATAATAATCAGCGACACTTCTGGTTAATATGTAGGTCGAACGAATTCTTCTGTATTCCGGAAAACTTTGTGCCGACGAGTCAACTTCCTAGCAAAAGCGTCATTGGTTCCGCATTTGCGTACATAATCGACACATAAAGCGGCTCGTGTGGAATCTATGACCATGTTTGCTGGCTTTATCAGCAAGTTTGAGTTTTCATTAGTTGTGCAATCGTCTCATATACTGCTTGTGACTGCGTTATTACACGTGAGAGTTCCCTTTCCTAGAAATTTCTTCATATTTTTCTCACCTCTGCTGTTGGTGTCTCATTTATTTGCTTATTTGACTTCTTTTCATCATTTACTTAGATAATCACTCACTTATTCATAGGTATTTACTCCAGGTAAAAATCCCAAGGAAAATGGCAATAACCACACAGAGCTACATACCATAAGGCGTTCTTCATGAGATGATCTCGTTCTTCGTCCCTTCCGTCTCTCCGAGCCTCCTCCAGGCAACCACTCCAGCTCCTCGTCTGAGCCGAGTGCCCGTTACCTTGTTATGCGAGGGATTTCGGCTGATCCTTTGAATGCTGCGGTTGAATAGCGTGGCCGGAAATGTCGTAGCCACGAACCGGGCTAATGGCTGCGAACGCTGTGAAATCGAGGATTGTTCCTGAGATAATTGCTGTTCATAAAACGGCGTTTTATAGCGGCGCTATCACTCACCTGTGACAGTTGACCGTTCGGCCAGGGCCACCGCTGGATGTGTTGATAACGAGTTCGTGTGTTGTCCATCAGTAGAGATAGTAAGGTGGGTAGAGGTGGATATTAATGAAATTTTGTTGTTTTGAATTGAAATTCATAGAATTCCTACAACACAGGTATTAACTTGGGTATTAATTCAGTTTAAAAAGCCATTATTATTTAGCTGACAGTTGTTTCTACATACAGAAAGCCTCTAAAATTTCTATTATACTCCGCGACGAGTCCTTTCTTCTTCGTTGTTCGGACGACAACGATTTTGATACGTATTGATCGTTGATCACACTCGTGCTACAGCGACGCCGTCGATGCTTTGCGCAAAATCGATAGATATCGGAAGTGATATGGCGGATGTGATATGTACAGGGTGCTTTACTTCACAACAGGACGGGCCAGCGCCCTACTTGCTCATCACAGCCTCACAATGTTCCATTTTCTTATCCCAATTATGGGTAAAAAGAGAGAAGTAACACACATAGTAATGAAACAATAAAGAAAGCTAGAATTCCAAATCGAAAAGCTGAGCCAACTATTATCCACTGAGGAATCGCTGCATCCAGAATATTCCTGCTTTCAGTTGCTTGTTTTCTTGTTGTGTTTCCAAAGTCATTTTATATTCTATTCTGTTTCAACACTTCTCAGAATTCTCACCGCTGCTTCTCTCCTCCTTTTTTTCCTTGGTGGATCTGTTTCACTAAAGAAATTCATCAAGAAATAGAGCTATTGAGCCAGTTCAGGACATATTGACAGATTCAGGGACCGAGACTCAGTTGCATAGTCTGAAGGTATAGCAGATTTCAGCTGATATGACGGGAGGCGAGCTGTTTATCCGATGTGGGTGTTGCCTAATTCGGATAAACCGCTACAATACCATGTGAAGAGCTGTGAATACCGGATAAAACGCTACTCTACTTAACAAATTACCATTTCATTTAATCAAGTTTTGTTGAGTGAACTATGGAAACTAAAAACAACGTCTATACATGTGCAATTTCCAACGAAAAAATTGTGTTGAGGATTAGCTTCCCTGATGAGTCGCAAGCCGCTCCCAAATGGGAATCACTGGTTCAAGCTGAAGTGTATAGACGTCATTTTTTTTCATACACTCACGGTCGGCATGACTAAACTCATGGGATAATTTGAGGATCTAAGTAGTGTACCATAAGATTATCCGTCCTACGATCACTTGAAGCTCATCCTGTTCTTTATTGTTGGTATTTATGATCACTTCTACTACTACATATTTCTACTCTTAGTCGCAGTAGAAAGCACTGGACTCTAAAACGGCTATAATCATTCAAATCTCTTCACTCGCAAGTATTTGGACTTTTCGAAAGAATGAAAATATAAATAAAATAGTAAATTATAATAGAAAAGAAGAAAAAAGCGGAAATACATAGCTTTTGATTTCAATTTTCACTTTTCTACAAGCGTTTGAAGCGCTGTTTTTTTCTCAAGGCTGGAGTCACCAACTGTTTTCTGCGGCAGCTCTTCTCTCAGCTCTTCTCTCAATCATTTATTTTATTTATTTATTTACCTGCCAGTCCTGATACCATTTTGTACATTGTTTACCATTTACCATTACTTGAGTGCATGAAATGAATGAATGAAGGGTTGGATGAGCGAGAAGTTGATGGATTCTTCTAGGCTAGAACCTGGATGCACTATTACGATTATCCAGGCTGGCTCCACGTGGTGATAGCCTGGCGGTGACACCATGGGTAGATTTGTGTGGTGTTACCACTTTTACTTTGGGTAATCTCAGTGATGCATGCGGCCTTAAGACAGCCGGTAAAGCCAAGCATTTCCATAATGACCCATTGATCGCTTCCCAACCCAAGATTTACATGCCCATAACGGTGTTAATAGTGGGGTTTGCACTGCGGACACTGGGCACGGTGCGAGGGGGAGGAGGTCCGGCTGCTCTGACCTCATTCACGGCGCTCGCGCTCAGCCGTCGTCTCGCAGCTGGTCGAGGTTATTAACCATCATATATCAGCCGTCTCTCGGTCGCGTGTCCTATCTACGATGCGCGGAGCCATTGTTTGGGTTGAGTGGGTTCGGTGCTGGCAGGCGGGTCCACGACGACGTTCTTTCTATTCCTCTTTCTTTCGCTTTATGCTCTCTTTTTTTCACTCGACTACAGCTTTCTGGTGTGCAACTGGTCAGTGCAGGAGTAGTTCTTGCGCGCAGGAAGTCAGGGAGTCGATAGATGTCTGCTGCTAGCATTCAGAGTCACTTCTACTTCCCTTCCAACTCCTCTATTTATTTCTTATCGTATACCCTCCATTTAATTGCTGTGTTGAACTCCCTTGATTACTTTGAGGTGCAGCTCTTCCCTATAATTGGATAGAATTTGCAGGGTTGCTTCCAGAAAAATGTTTCTGTTGAAATTTGAAGGAAACTAGAATTGAGTGCTGATCTGAGGTATATTGCGCAAATAAACACAAAATTTACCAGTAATAAATTAATTTGTACCAGTTGAATGCGTGTGCTATTCAATGTTGATTCTCGCACACTCAGAACTCCTACAGCAAGTCGTTGACAAACTCCTTGCGAACAAATTCATGATCGCATCCGAATCTTTCCTAAAGCTCGTCGTCAACTTGCCTTCATCTTTTCTTACCGACAAGTTTATTTATTTATTTATTTATTTATCAAATGCACTCATGGTGCTCCAAACACTTATTGAAAAGGAAAAACACAATACAGAACTAACGAAGAACAAAAAATGCTTTGAAAAATTATGAATTCTGAAAAACAATACTCAAGCATCATAGGTATTATCGCAGTTGCTCAACACACACTAAATCCCTTTGTCTAGCATCTTCAGCTAAATATTAACCACCAAATTTAGGTTTTCATTGGAGTATGCAAATACCAGGAATCACCGCCCCGGAAAATGCGTACATATAAAAATGTGGGTACAAAAACAGTTGAGTTGTTGTGGATGCCTACCAAAGCATGGCATTTTACACAGGTAGAAAGAATCCAATGGCTTATTGAGGCTCTTCCTTGTTGACAAGCTGTTTAGAGAGAAGATTTTTGATAACTTGTCTCTCTATTGCGCTGATGATCTCAAGATTGCTGACAGCAATATGCTACTGAAGAGCTCGCCCACAAGTTGCTTTGGGACGAATACTTATTCGCTAGTTGTTCCAGCGGTTCTAAGCGGAGCGTTACTTCCCTAACTTTTCAAAAGTGCATCTCAGCACCAGGACCAGCATTTGCTGAAATGATGCTTTGCTATGCATAGGCATCTCACATATTTCTTTGGAAAATGTGATGTTCTGCGCTTCTATGCTAAATTTCAACGATGTCGGCAGCCATATTCTGGAAGCAATATCCTTTCAGAATTTGCACCATTAGCCTTCTGCTGGCATTTTCTACAGCAGAACAATTTGAAAATTCTCCCCAATACCGATTTCAGGATAGTAGTGACGTAAATTTGTAGAGCCGTGGGGGGGGGGGTTGGCCAATCATTGTCTAACTCAGTACTACTTTCTTTTGCTACCAGCACATTCATAGAAGGAGAAAACCAGAGCAGTTTACCTAATTTTTGTTTCACTCGTACCACTAGAAGGAAAATATTATGGATTTAGAATGTACGAGCCTCTTCTGGAACTTACGTACCAGGTGTGAGCGAAAGGCGTGTATATCCAGAAAACTACAGAAATGTATGCAAAAACAACTAACCCTATGTCTTATGGTCTTCTCTCGCGAATTGTGGTCTTCGTCTATCCATGCCCTACTTCCTATCGTGTCTTAATGGTTTGAATTTTACCAGCCTCCAAGCTTGGGTAGTCAAACTTAGAGAACGAACCTGAGTAGGAAACCTAGAAAAGATAGTGCATTTCATTGTGGCTTCTCTCTGAGTATGATCTTGGTCAGGATTCAAAAGTCTTCCTCAAAGTCTGCATTTGGATTGTAAAGCTTAACAAAGTCCATCGTATCCTATCATTTTACTTCAATCTAATTTTGTTGCGAAAAGTCCTCTAAAAATCCCTAAGAGGTTCTTTTTCCCTAAACAACTTGATGTGTTCAGAATTTTTTTCCTTTTCTGAGCTTTTGTGGTCGCCACAATAATAATAATTAATAATTTTTCCCGTTTTTGGGATTTATCACTGTCAGTGTGTTTTTTTTGAAAATTCTTCCGCGAGAACATCTTCCCGTCTCCTTGCCTCTCCCTTCCTGTTCACGCTTCGACCTCTTGTGGAAAATTATTGCCCTTTCCCCGCCAAAGTTGTCCTTAAATCCTGTCGCTGTTTCCGGAAAGCCGTCGCTGTTCATGAGGCGATTTGAGGCTAATTGAGTTGACGGCGGCGCTCTGTATGCGTCGCTGGGACATCGCGTTGCTTCTCACTCCTGGAATCCGTCTCGACACGTCTTCGGACATTTTTTCTTCAAACTAATCACAGCCGAGGATGCGGCGGCGGCCTTCTCATTAGCGCGATTCTTGAGTGAGAAGACCTGTTTTGGACTCATCCACATACACTTCCTGTTCTCATCGTTGAGGGAAAGCTCACCCTGCGGTCTCTGCTCGTTGGGCGGTGGGACTGTTTTGGCTCAGACGCTTGGCTCAATATTGAATGTGATAGGGGTGGAGCTAAGAAGAGCCGTCGAGCATCACCCGGCGGAAAATAGGAGCCTTCAGACGGCTCGGCTCTACCGCTGATTTTCGCTGAAATCCCCTCATGTCGCCTTAGAGCTCGCCCACCCGCGATTTCAACGATGTAGGCGTTTTGGGAAGTTTCTGTAACTCATTTCCATAGCAAGGTTCTTGTGTTTGCCAATAAATAACCTTAAATCATCTCTTCTTCTCCACACTGTTCGTATTTTTCCCACTTATTGGGTCTCTGGATGGTCTGGATGAACCCCACCCAAAACTATATCATCCCGGACACCCAGCACATTCTTTGGATTATTCATGAGCCTTCCTGCATTACTCCAGGGAATATGTGCCGTTTCTGTGAGAAATTGCACGTTTTTCGGGGATATCCATTCGAGCGCGAGCTCTTATATGCCGTTTTTCCTCCTATTCAGGCCACATTTTCGATAATGAGGTGCGTAAAAAGAGTTCGCACGAGTTTCATAGGATGTCATTGGGAGAATGGCGTTACTTTCACAGTGTGTTTCTTTTTATAGCGACGGGAACATACATGTCGAGTCATAGATTTGTTCCCGATTGCTTTTTTTCGGGCATAAGGGCTGTTCTATTTTGTGGCGAAAATCAGGGATGGGAAGAGAAAGAAATCGGAAGAAAATGAGGACCGGATATCCAGTCTATGTTCTGACGAATTCCTTGCTAGTTTTATTTTCCTCTGTCTTTTTTTTTGTTGTAACTTGGCACAGCTTTCATATTCAATGCATTGCGGACCGAGCACATTTTTGCATGGCGAGCGCGGCATTTTTTTCGGACAATTCCCATTCGCAGCAGCTGAACTCAGAGGACCATTCTATGGATATGAATAGCAAATTTGGATGATACACCATGTGTATCATGTGTTCACATGTGGACGAAAAGACGCCATGCAACATGTGCACCACGTTGTCCACAATGTGATAAAAAATGAGCAAAGCTCACTTTACAAGAATTCTATGAACGCAGCAGTACATGGAAATGAAGTGACAATTTCTATGGAAGGGGATCAGTGGAGAGCTTCTGCTCACTCGGAGTGGATGAGCTTTCCAAACTAAATGTGATATCTCCTGTTATCTTTGCCATTACCTGCCATCACTCACTGAGATCACTCACTGCTTCTAAAAATATACCCACGTCTCCCTGGAGAAATCGTCCATCAGAAGGGCGATTTGGTTGCTTAATTTTTGAGAACACATATTTCGTTTTGTGCAGGTGAGCAGGACATCTGCAGTGCAAAAAATTCAGGAAGTGTATCCGAGAAATATGTATGTTTATGTCCGTACAAGAGATTATTTACATGTATTCATTTGCTTTCACAGGAAATCCCAAATTCCTTCCAAAATTAGCTGAGCAGGAAATTTGCAGCACTGAATCCACCGTGGCTATAACCAAGGATTCAACGCGGGAAGAAATTACAGAAGTGAAAGCGTGTGAAACGGAGCTAGACTCATCCCGCTTCTGTTACGAAAGAAACACTGTGGTTGCTCCTTTTCTAGTTTTTTTTTCAAATATATTTTATTAGTATTTGAAAAGAGTACTGCATTGAAACTGCTTGTGCTTTCAAACTGCATAATTTATTAGGAACTGCTGCAGTGGATTTTTTTTGTAGTACCAAATTTTTCATTTGAAATGCTATACCCGTTATGAACATGATTCTCCCCTCACTCTGGGCTAGCACTCACTAACGCATAGTCGAGCAAAGCCCGGTAAGCAAACCAACTTTCACGTCCTGCGTCTCCTAACATTCCATGATCTATACAATAACCGCTCACGCTCAGGTTTGCATGGTTGATGTTTCATAAATCCAAAGTGCTGGATCTATTTATCAAAAACACTTGAACGTTTACCACTTGTAAGACAACCAAAACCAGAAGGCAATGACAAAAGTTTCATGTTTGCTTTGTGAATATCCAATTTTTTAATCCATAACTGGAAGCGCTGCGTCGTTTGCTGCCTTTATTTAATTCAATTCAGTTTTATAGTTATAACTTAATTTCAACCATTAACACCTGTACAAATGGAACAAAATCTCTAACATGAGGGAGTTTGAACTGTCCTTATGTGAATGAAAGGGGCAGAGTGTGTGGAAGATGAGCATCACGTCGTAGGGATTCCTGCCAAATCCTGGGGAACAGCTGATAAAGCTGCTGAGCATTATCAAATACGTGGCGTCCTCTGATTTACAGAGAAAATGAAAAATACATAGGAAAACAAAGAAATTCTCACCATTCCTTACCAAAGGCATTTCCTTGCCGACAAGATGTTACTGACCTTTCTTTTATGCTCCTTGCCGTGGCATATGTAGCATCCAGATATCCAGCGGAAGACCAGTGGTCCCACTTCTTTGCAGATATATGTAAGCCTCTACTAGACCATGAATCATCCAAATTGCAGTACTTTTATTTCCGCCCTGCTGCCCGATGTCCTCACATCCTCGTGTGTGCCGTCTATATTTGGCTGCCTGCTTGATATTCATGTCATGTGAGCTGTCCAGACTAAGTCGATGAACTCGGAGAATGTACTGAAAGTTCACATTCACCAAGATATTATTATCTTTCAGCGAATCATGGGTAACGTCACGAACACAGGCTGTCCTGGCCGGTATCGATCCGCGACGAGCACATGTAAATTCCTCTCACCCACTGAGCCGGATATCTGGCTGAAGGTGTCTCCTCCATCAGCAACCACGAAAAACTCATCCAACGCTCTGTTTCTAAGGCCTCTGGAATGCTGCACATCCAGAATTCGGCGGGATGACGTTGGGCTGGTAATAATTTATTGGTGGCTGGCTTTGTTTTCGGACGATGTTCTTCCGAAAGATCCCATGCAAATGTTCGCTATTGCTCGGGGTTAGGATTGGATCGGAAAGGGTCAAGGGTATCTTGAAAACTTGGAAAAGTTCAGGGGAATGCTCCTGGGGTTAGGAGCTCTCCTTTTCCTTAGTTCGGTGAAATAGGCACGTTTCTAGGAAATTTCGAAAGAGGATTCTGTAAGTCTCACCGATATTAGCAGTGGAGATGTACGTTATTAGCGTAATGAATTGACGCATCCTTCCAGTAAAGTAACAGACGAACAATCTAATGAGGACCCAGGAAGTCAGCGGCATACCGAGAGAATCCGTTTTTCCGGCTAAAACTCAATGAGCAGGCTAACATTGATATGAGCTTTTGATGTGGTGGGGAAAAGAGCTATGTACATACGTGTGTACCTAGCTCATAAAATCATTTCATTTGACTTGTCACGATTATTAGAGGGAGTTCCTCTGAATATGACATTTTAGACATGTCATTTTTTTTCATTTCCCTTCGATTTTCTGTTTATCGATTATTTCACTTGCAATGTTGCAGCTCCCGCGAGTTCTCTTGAGACAAGACCGTTAATACCCCAGACAAACTTTCGGAACTTCCGCGGAGCTTGCCGATTTTCGGAACTTCCGCGGAGCCTGATTTACTACTAGAGCTCGATTTTCGGAACCTCCGCGGAAATATGACGTCACCCGTCGATTTTTTCGGAAGTTCCGCGCAGGTTCCGCGCAAGTTCCGAATGGAGACGCAGAGAAAAAAGTAGCTTCGGAACTTCCGCGGAGCTTGACACTTTTCGGAACTTCCGCGGAGCTTCGAGAGAGATGGAATGATCCAAGAAACTAACAGATCAAATGACATGTTTTTGTCCAATTTTTATATTGATATGTTCTTGATTAACTTCGGCTAACCAAATAAGAAGCCGTGTAGAATACAAAAATTTTTACGCTATTTTTTCCTCGAAATTCACTTCGCAATGCCTCAATAATGACATCTTTAATGTCGAATTTCGGGTAAAACTCGTGTCAGAAAATGTACGCCTGTGATTATTCCCATAAATACGAAAATTTGACAGATTTTTACCAAAGAGGAATTTTTCCATGTTATCATTGATTTTGAAACCTGACACGGATACGAAGCACAGTCAAAGGGCAGACCTGCTTGAAGCTCATCTTCAGAAAACATAGTTACTACATGCGCAATTAGTGCTACGTGGTGGAACGATCTGTCTTGGGATTCATGATCTCCACGATTTTTGGCATCGGGACGCTTGGAGGTGTTCATCACTCCATGTTGGACCATTTTACCTTATTACTCGAATTATGACTCACTCTATAATGCACGAATTACGTCACTCCTGTTCGATTTCGGAACTTCCGCGGAGCTAGTTCGGAACTTCCGCGGAGCCAGTTCGGAACTTCCGCGGAGCTTATTCGGAACTTCCGTCGGGTCACCCGCGCAAGTTCCGAACAAGCTCCGCGGAAGTTCCGAAAGTTTGTCTGGGGGGGGGGGGTCAACAAGCTTACCCTGGGTAACCTCAGTAATGCATCCCAGCCCGGAGACCATGGTTTCTCCTATCTTGTCAAATTATTCGCAACACTACAATGCTTGCATCTGCCATTTTACATCCCATATCCGAGTTTCGATAAATCTGTACATATTCACACTACATATATTTTGACTTTTTCATAGGCAGCATGCATATGCATAAGTAGTGAGTGATATTGCATACGGAGAGGCAGGTATTGCTGGCCTTGTCAGCAGCTAGCGGAAATTATGAGAGCGGTTTTTCTGCTATTATTTCTAGCTTACCTCAGTATATGGGACCGAATAAAAATTGAATAAGTTGATTAATTTAACTATGAATTCAGAATCCGATTACAAAAAATTTGGATGTTGAGAAAAGAGAAAGCTCTTGACTGTTTGTTATCGCTACTTATCAGACCGGTACTTCGATTTATTCGAAGTCGAATATTTGAGTTTGAATATATCTGATGCATTACTGGGTATTAAGTTTAGTAGAGGCTGACAAAAAATTATGGTACGGATTTTTCATGCCGGGTTTCTCCACATTGATCAATTGACCACAACTTTATTTGGACATACAATATTAGGGGATAATTTCCGATCTGTAATCTTCTCTAGATTGCATCTATAAGGTAGGCCAATGGCTATGGGAATGTATGTATAGTCGAAGGACGGATTTTCTTTCTGCTCATTCCCGTACTAGATGAGTACCACCAGAAAACACCTCAAAAAACACCTTGCTGAGTTGTTCCCATAACCTCTGGATGATATTCTGCTGTGCTTTGGATTTTTCTACTGCAAAGCCTACCTTGATGGCACCTGCATTAATTTCCTACAAAATAACAAAATAGTAGTCGAGGACATTTCCACAGCTGGCTCTTTGGCATTGGATCTTTCTGCTGCTAAGCCTACGCAAAGCCTACCTTGATGGCATTTTCATTAATTTCCCACAATCCTGCAATGACGTATTCTTAGACACTTCCATGGAACGCCTGCATTTTTCTTTACTGGCACCACCTATAAACAAGTACCTCTGACGTAGCCGCTATTCAACCGTCTTTGAACCACCATGTTTTCTTAGTTCAACATTAGAAACGGGGTAAACATCTGAAGAAGTGGACGAGCTGCTGCGGTTGCTGTCGCCGTCACAGCGCGTTTTTCACGTCCCCATCGCTCGATCCGTAGCTATGGTTGCATGCAGGCGGCGTTAAATAAATCAGCATACACTCCGTCTACATCAGTTCTCAGCTTTGTTCGTTTCTCATCCGCTCACGCTGGGAAAACACGCTAAATTCCTGCGTGTCGCTCGGAAATCTGGCCTTTGGCTCGGCTTTGGGTTATGTGGTGGGATTTCAAGGAGCACCAGGCCACTCTTTCCACTTTGCCTTATTCTTTTCCCTGGGAAAATTGTCGATTTGTGCCTCCTCCAGTATACGAGGTTGAAATTTTCCTTTTTTTTTGCTCAGTAGAAGACATTGCAGAAACATCCTCACCATACCATGATCACCTTGTCCAGCTTACGGCTGGTGTAATTTTAATAAAGTCTGGGTAGTTCCTGCAACAGACAGATATGCTAGAATTCCCTGAAATTCTTCTACGTTTCTCCCCTTTCCCTCTAGTTCAAAGTCTTATCCTGCCGAATCAAATAAAATGTTCCAGTTTGCGGGGAATTCTATTCAGTATAACAGATCAGTATAACATCAGTTTTTTTCTGACTACCCACCCATTTGTTTTTAGTTATACTCATATTTTTAAATTAGAAAAAATACTTGGTTCATCTTGAGACCCGAAAGTTGTGGTGTTTGAAAGGAAAATTTTGACACAGACGAACATTTGCATCGTTACAAAGGGAGACTATGCTGGGACTGCTAATCGGCGGCCTCTCAAAATGCTGGAGACGTATTCAAGCGAGTCTGATTAAAACTCGTGTCAACAAAGCACGCATAAATATTCTCCAAACGGTTTTTTTCATCTTACAGTACTTACTTCCTGCGCATCCGCACATTCTACCACATCCTTGATCGATCTTGTAGTGTGAGTCTCTAATGTTTTCAGCTTGATAGTTCAGGACCAGTGGTGAGACTCTGTCTGCAATTACGACCTCATCACAGTGTCGGCCAACTAGTCCAATTTTTACACTTTTTCTATCTATATGTGGCGTGAATCCTTCTATTTTATTGTTTTTCTACTGCCGTTTAGTAGAATTTCCCTCCACACGCATCCACATTCATCGACGTCCTCCCTCCAATGAAACCAGTGCGGACGTAACTGTCTACCCGCAAATGCAGAAATGACTAAAATGCTCGAGCTTTACTGTCATTTTTATGGAATTTTGTGGACGTGGTACTGTAACACTGATATGTGGCTGTCGTCAGAAGTAATGCTTTGACGTACATATGTGCTACGCATGTACCGAACGAGTATATCCACGAATGATCGTTATCGGTTTACGGAACGAAACATTTTTAATATTTAAAGCCAGCATCCCACCTCAAAATCGTTTTTGAGATTTCGATGTGAAAAGAATCTCCAGAAGCTGGTGATCAAATACGTGATCGTATACGTGATTCTATGCAATGCTGCTGAAAAACCCCATTTCTGAGTCCCAATTTTTAAAGAGCCTTTGGGCGGAGCTGGAGGCGACGTGGAGGCGGAGCTAAGAAACTTTCTGAATAATTTACTCCAGGAAGCACACCTCCTGAGGAAATTCGTATCCTTGTGAGAGTTCCTCATCAACTCCCTAATAGAATAGGAACTGTCTTCCGTGTATGACTAGCAAAGGAGTTCACGGTCCGGAAAAACTGCAATTCTGCCTTGGCTCCGGAGCCAATGCGGGATGGCAAGGTTTCCTCCCAAATACGAATACGAATTCCTTCAGAAGGTGTGCTTTCTGGAGTGAATTATTCGGAAAGTTTCTTAGCTCCGCCTCCAGCTCCGTCTAAAGGCTCCTTAAAAATTGGTGCTCAGAAATGGGGTTTCTCGGCCGTCTTGCATAAAATCACGTATACCTTTGTGATCGCCAGCTCCTGGAGATTCTTTTAACGTTGAAATCTCAAAAACGATCTTGAGTTGGGACGCTTCCTTTAAATGAAACGCGGGCAAACATCTCGTTCATATTCTACATATTTCTTTGGCAACCTTGGGCTGAGATGGAACCACAGCAGCCGAGTCCTTCTGCATAGATCCTTTTAGAAACAAGGAGAATTTCTCAAAAACGGGGAGAAATGAAACTAAAACTAGAGCTAAAGTGAAATTGAAATTAAAAGTAGTAAAATTTGATAAAAGAGCTAATATTTAATTTGATTCCAATGCTTTTGTAGTGACACCTTTTTGATGGTTTTGAGGAACTGGGAACTCGCAAGATCCCAGAGACATTCATTAAACTATTAGGTTGTTATATAAGTTTCTGCTGTTTTCGCATAGGCATTTTCAAAGGCTCCTAATAAATGAAAACCGATTAGATTTCGCGTATATCTAAATACCATTTTAAAGCGCATGACCTCGCCAACATTCTGCATTATGAATCACATTTCTCCGTCTTGTTTTGAAAATGTAATTAATTTCGAAGTGAACCCTTCAAGAATGCAAATTTGGTAACAGCACAGGTAATATTTGATTTTAGTAACAGGTAATATTTAGTTTTTCCCTACTTTTCCGGCATCGCCTTTCTTATTCTTTACCCATCCGTAAAGCTGTGAGGATGTATGCATAGTTGAAATTACCCATGATTAACGTTATAACGTACCCAGAATCATTCTTTACCCAGGACCCATCAACATGTTTACCCAGACTTGGTGCTCTTTATAAATAGGGCAGGCATGCACCACTGAGATTACTCAGGGTGAACGCGTTAGAGTTCATGATAACAATGGGAAACTTTGGTGGAATTGACTCACTTACCTGAAGTAGTCTCAATGTTGCCTGGGTATGCTGAACAATCTCCTCAGTACTAGTCCCGTTTCGGTTGGCCCTTTGGACTGCTTTATAGGTACATAACGTTAATCCGATTTCATCGACGAAAAAGGGCATTCGATTAGACGGAAGGTGAAGCGAATGCTAATACGTCTTATATCTAATTAAGAAATGTCACTGCTAAAGAGATCAAAGCGTTGCTATACGGTAGCCTACAGTATCTCAATGGGATGAATGTGTTTTTGTGAGCTATTTCCTAGATAAGTGCATTTGCAAAGCGGCTAACATCGTTCTTTATTGTGGTGATGTTTTTTTTAAATAAAACCGCGATAACGACTTTCTACAGATCTACTTTGCTCCTATACCAAAATTCTGTAAAAAGTGCATTTTACATATTATTACTTTTTATGCTATGTGTTTTATTTTTTACCTGATATACCTGACGAACTCGCAGGTGAGTAGAAAATCAGAGCGTACTTCACACTGTGGAAAAGACTCGAGAACACGTGCCTTCAGGTAAACTAATTCTGGGTGCAGACCTTACCCTTTTACAAGTTGGACACAAATAGAACTTTTTCACAATTTTTTTTTGAATTTTTACGTCACAGGACAGAAAGTGAAGCGCCCTATCAAATACCTACAACTTATCCTACTTTCTCTATGGATTTGTTTATACTTATGCAACACCACAACGCAGACGTACATGCATATTTGTCAAGAGACAAATTGTTGAAACTTGAGTTTAATCCCAATTAATTATATGCCTGTAATGATGGTCAATCTTTAGTGCACCGCAGAAAACGAAGCCGCCCCGCGTCAGCTATGAGATGCGACAGACCAGCTGAGCACTTTGGTTGTCGGTGGTTTCTGTGGTTGCCGCTCTTATATACAACCATGAACATGCATTTAGTATGTAGGAATGATCACACATATCAAAATTAGCCGTGGAAATTATAGGCAAGGCCGCAAACCTGGCAACGTTCGACAATCACAGAGCTCAGCTGGTCTGCCGCACCGCGTAGGTGGCGCGGTGCGTTTTCCTGCAGTGCTAAGACGTTTCACCATCACTGAATGTACCTCGCTGCAATTTCCGGTCATATGGACATGAATTATATTTATTTCCTACTGCTGCAGTCGAGAGTAATTTCTTTTACGCACATTCTCATTTTCATCCAGACGTGGGTGTCTCCTCATCGAGGTGCAGAGCATTTGCAAAGATATTTCGTTATTATACTGCTACTTTTTTGGAGCGAAATTCTCTCTAATGAACTGTTTCATTTTGCGTGTCTTCATTTGCTGCTAATCTTTCCCACAGCTCCATTTCATTTTGGTTTTTTGAAGTGCAGTCATCTGGGATAATTAACAAACGTCCTCTGCTGCTTCATCCTCTGCTCAGGTGACGATGAGCTGGCTTTCGATGGAGAATCATTAGCACTTGTTGCCTAGCCTCTCGAATGTCCTATAGCTTATAGAACCTTTTCAAAATCTAGAACTGAAACCTCTTACATCCTATAAAAATCCAAAAGCCATAAAGTTATACGTTGAACTAGGCCCAGAGAGGTTATCATACGAGTTTCTCAGAGGAAAAAAGCTCTCAACTCATGAATTCATCAAATTTAATAAAGATATGCAAAAATATTACATTAATAAAACTACTACATGGAAACTAGTAGAATCTATGTTGCCTATCTCTCTTTCGTAATAAAGTTTCAAAAAGGTCCCCTCTGGAAATCGTTATTATGGTGAGGAGGACATTTCTTTGTGATATTAAGATAATTTCTGTTCATTTTCATGTTTTCAGACCTGAATTAGTTTCTGAAGATTACTCGCATATTTCCAGTTTCAGCAAATGTAGAAATAGAGTCTGGCACGAGATTGACTGGTGCAGGTCTCACGACTAAGAGATAGGTGCTCGTGTAAAACACGGTCTTTTAAAATTAAAATTTCTATCCAGCAATGGTCAAATTCATGCAAAATTCATGCGCATGTATCGAGAACCGACGCGTCTCCAAAAACGATGGAACTTTGGAAATTCGTTGCAAAGCCTGCGAAAAATCCACAATTTTTTTTATTACCATGCTGAACGTAGGCATAACGCTATTATGCAGAACATCATTCCCACGTTTGCTTAGGCTGAATGTTTCTCAAGATTCTCGCTAATTTTCCTGTTTTCAAAAATTCCATTACATTTTCAGAGATTTTATTATGGCTTATAGCTGTTATGTGATAAACTTCAGCTTGAAATGCTGAAATCATGTATAGCCTAATTCTCTCGTTTTATGATTTCAATTTCAAATTTTCCTCTCGTTTTCCAGTGATTTATTTCTCAGCGCTTTTCGAGAGCTGTCGAAATCCTCCAACGCCAGTGCCGGACGCAGGAGTGGCTGAGCAGCCAGGGGTCGTGATAAGAAAAGTGCCGACTCCGCTGTTCCGAGAATAGGGTGTTATACTAAAAATGATAAGAATGATAATTTTAGCACCAAGTCATGAAAATGGGCATAAAAATAACAGCAAGCATGAGCAATAACGATTAAATTTATTCAAGCTTTTATTTGTTTTATTTGTCTATTTATTTATTCATTTTCATGCACTGAAATGTGCGCCATAGACTTGTTACGAGCACTAAAGTAAATGATCAGGGAAAAGAAAGCAATGAAAAAGCCACAAAAGGCGTATTACTCATGAAACCCTTTTAGGCATTCAAATCCTTAACTCTATGTCAGTATATTTAAAAGGTATAAAGCCGGTCAGTGGCTAAGTTGTGAACTAATTATAAAAGTTTTAGAAAGTAGAGTTTTATAAAGTTTTATAAAGAATTCGCCGTCCGCCACTATACCATATCCAGAGATTTTCGTCGATTTTCACAAAATTTCACTGGAATATTAGAAGAGAAAGTGGAGTTAGTGGAGCGGAGAATATTTCCGTCGGTGAGTGAGACGTGGGTTGAAGTTCTCGCTGGGATTGTGCCACTTGTGCTGGTAGACCACCGCGCTCACACCTCGGTTGACTGAGCCATTGAGCACTCGATTGAGTGGATAAACGCCCGTCACAGCCTATGTTAGACTGCTGTATTTACTCAGAATTCGGTTCATATTTATACAGCCAGCCGATCGCGGGGGTAGGCCACACTAAGAGATGCACAGCAGTGCCTCTCTGGCCTCTTTGTACTTGACTGACAATCTCGGAATATCCTTGACTCTTTCTTTTCCTCTGTTACTTTTTGGCAAGAATCCAGGAATCACGCACCCTCACCCTCGTCCCCAAATCCTGGCCCACAGCTGTAATCTTTCAGCTGATTTGTGTGTTTCCAGCTGGAACTCTGACGCCGCGCACGCACTTTTTGTTGATGTCATCCACGGTGTGTACTTTATAGCCGGCTAGAATGACGTCTGGATGTCATGAACGGCGTCATCTTAGCTATGCTTGTGCCAATCCGCGTTTTCTGGTTAATATCCTCCTTTATGGCCGCTCTCCTTCATGCTTTTTTCTTCCAGATGTTTGCACAAGGACAAGTTTTATGTCCGTTCTTGTTCACATCCACTAAAATACGCGCATATCCAAGTGAAAGGCGGAGACGACTGAATGTCGTCTTTCTACCAACATTGTCGATTGCCATTTTCGCTAGCTATAGTCTGCTTCAACCGCGACGATAGTTGAGTAACCGTGCGGACAGCCTGCTTTTCTTTCATTCCTCTCCAACTGCTTCACACTTTCCCGCGTTCTTTATCTCTCTGCTGTCTTCCCAACTATTGTTGGCGGTGGAACGCACTATACAGTCCTTGTCGAAAAGATAGACGGATTGCGCGTGCGGTTTCATATCGTCGCGGTCGCAGAATCGCGGTGGGACCTAGTGGACCCTCTCACTTGAAGCATGCACTTTCCGCATCCATCGTTCAGGTCCCGCCGCGTTTCTGCAGTGACGGAATCCGTCTATCTTTTCGACAACGACTGTAGATGAGATTTTCTGGGCGAATGATTCAGCGAAAACTGGTCCCCAAACAGCGTCTGCATTGCTAAGATACTTGCGCTCATATCTATCATTATCTTTTCTATTCTTTAGTACTTTCCTCCTAGAAGAGCTGTCTAAGCACAAAATTATCACTGAAGTTGAATGCACGAGGTAGCAGCTTTCGTACAGAGGCACACCACATGACCATCAGAATCCCTTATTAGGGGCTATGTTGAGCTTTGTAGTCAGAACATTCATTTTAAAATTTGATCCAGTTGGCTGCTCACCGATCAAAGGGAACCAACATACAGAGAACATCAGTGGTCTGGACCCGCTCGCAAGCACCGCACCTGCGTTCTGGCACTCTGACTGTCTGCGCATCCGCACTAATACCATACTCTCACTCTCGGTCATTCCCACACTGTAATGCATATAATTGAACCCGAACTACTTGAATTTTCTATATACTCACCCATCTTTGTCTCCTTCCTTCTTTAGCTGCTCTGGTGTTGATTTGTTGGGGACCAGTTCTCGTCCAATGCTCCAACTCTTCAAGTTCGTGAATTTTTTCTGCAGTTTACTAGTTTTGCCGATCATTGTCAGTCTACTCTCAAATTCTTTACGACTGAATGGGTACAAGTAAGCTATTGGCACAGCTGTTATTTTTGTGTAGATTTCCGTGGTATCCTATGCGAGTAAGCGCCGCGTATGAATGTTTTTTTTTGCTAACGGACCTTTCTGAAGACCCATTTGTAGTTTTTTCAAAGATTTTTTCTCTAGGAACCTTCTATTTGCCTAAGCTTGCGTAGTAGACTTGTTTCGGAAGTAAAACCTAGTTCCAACCCTTTGTCTACAGTTTTTATTCAAGGTAAGCTTAGGTTATTGGTGAGAAACGTCGTGAAATCGAGGAAACGCTCAGTTTTAGCCTATCCTCTTCCCGAAGCCTCTACACTGAATAAGAAAATTTTTTTTATTTACCATTGAGATCAATGTTGCTGAAAATTTTTCTGAGATTAGAACCTCAAGATCGATTCTAAGGTGAGGCACTGCCCTCCGTGCATCTTCCGTCTCTCCATTAAGCATATCACACATAGGATCACTCCACTTAATGTAATATGGATGTGCAAGTGCAGGCACATTTTCGCCCGGCTAATCGGATGACGTCTGTGGCGCCGTCGATCCGATGCTTGACGCTTTCTCATATCATACGTCCGCAAAGCACATTCTCATATTACATAGCATCACTAGAAGCACGTCATCCTTCGTAAGTGCTTCATCATTTACGATATGCTGCCTAATTCCCAAGGCGGTACACACAAGAAAGCGTGCTAATCGCTGGGATGGCTTGGCGCGGCGTGAATTCCGCCGAGTGAATGTGGATTTTTCAGTAGTACTGCACTATTTCAACTCGAGTTGTCCTCGGTTTCAGTAAGCTAGCAATACTACTAATATAATATAATATAAGATGCTGGCCAAAAGACAGTCGAGATAGGCATCCAGTTAAGACCATTCGTTTATGTGTGCTCCTGCCCTTTTCCTCACTAGAGAATTATTTACGGCATAAGTCCAAAAACACCACCTTTATTCTGGTCACAATGAGGTAAATCTTGCTGGCTGACTAAATATCTCTGTATCAGAAAAAATTCTAGTTTGAGATGACGTCCTGTTCTTGCTGGTGATCCCCTACCCGGAGATGCAACGTTTGAACATTTCAATAAGCCATATTTGCTCGTTTTTTGTTTGACAGGCCCATGGCATTCCATTGATGTGCAGAAGTCAGCACAACCTCCTTTCTTTTCTGCAAAATATATTTGCTTTGGATCTATGGTATAATTACCAAAAAAATTTCTTCCTAAATTGTGACAAAGTCAAATAAAAAGGCAAAAGATGGCAACAAGGAAATATTATATTTGCTTCCTCCACATAAATTTATTATAAAAATATTTATTCCGCACCCTGAACTACGTAAGTGATCGCTGAATGCACTCCTTTTTTTACCTTTTTCTAGACGCTCTGCGAATAAAGGCAAAAGGAACTAGTTTTGCTTCAGGATTATAGTGTTTTAGATTTACTGTGTCATGTTTTATAATTTTCATCTTGAATTTCCCATATGAATTCCGGGTCATGTTGATGTTTCTTTCGCATTTTATTACACCTTCATGGTGCGTCAAACAAATAAATCGATTAAATCCAGAAGGCTCGACCTTCTATTTGATTACAGACGGTGCGAGATCTGGTCCCCATAGTCGGTCAAGCCCTTAATTATCCACTTTCAATTTGTGGCGAGCTCTGTTAGCGTGTGGACCACCAATTCTGCTCATTTTGCTATATTCGATTTTACAACTTTGTTTCGCCTTAATCTAGTCCACTCTAAGCTTTGCACTCTTCTTACTCCTTCCCTGGCATCGATCTTGCTGTTATCTCCGAGAGGGTTTTCTCTGGAAAACTGCCACACTGTGTTATTTCCATTCCTTAACAGCTACAAAATTGCTGAGTTCCTGAATTTGTCCTTTCAAAATTTTCTCCTTCTCTCCTAATTAAGGTTTATTTTGGAGTAAAATTTTTAATCCTTGGTGTCGTATGTGTGCACTTTGTGCATATTGTTCTCTACCAACTCAGAAGCTGTTACAAACGCATTAATGTCATCTGCAGCTTATGAATTTGTTCTTATCTTCAAATAAACAAACAATATATTGTAGCCGATATTTAATAGTTAATCTTGAAGGCAGTATGTCACCTCGTTCGTGTTTGGGGTTTCAGCGGATTCTGAATCTTCTCGAGGCGCTGAATCTAGCGGTATACATAACTTATTACAAAACGGGCTCTAACCCCATTTTATTAACGTTTTCCCTGATGGGATCTGAACAGTTTGTTGCTTCGAGTGGACGCGTGAAGCCGTTGATCTTATCGATCAGACACGTCCAGACGTGTTGGCCAACGTTGCAGCCGTGGCGGGCAGCCAGCACAGTCACGGACCGCTCCGTCCAAGTGGTCCGTGAACTAGAAGTTCGGGCCCTCCGAAAACGGGATTTTATGCGTTACATTACAATTTTATGCGTTTTATCGTCCATCACTGGACTCATCGTGACGAGCAGGTCTATACTCTGTTGATATCTACAAGCAATGGAACGAGGTGACACACTGCCTTTAAAACAAACCTGTCTCTTGTTAGGCTCAGTCAACTAGGCCAACGGGCTCGTCCCAATGTGCTCCACCGATATACATACATGTCATCCGTAGTGATCTTGAACAGTTTATCCAAAATATCTCTGTCTTTTTATCTGCTTATGAACATATGAGACCTCCGTCTAATTTCTCATGTTGTCATGTGATTCGTGAAAATTCAACCGTTTACACTGTTTCAATAATTTTACAGCATAATTCTATGTTTCAGGTTAATTCAATTTAATTCCTGAAGAGAGCTATGAAATTGCACTGCACGGTCGTAGGTTTCCTGAAGAGAGCTATGAAATTGATGTTGGGTGCGGTGTTTTTCATCGTGCAGTACATTTTGCGGTCTGAGATCGAATTTATTTTTCTGTCATTGTTCCTTTCTCTTGGTGCTCTTCTTACATTTTTAACTCGAATGTATCTACGTACGCGTTGTTTATTTTCGTGGATTCTTACAAACAGGGAGGGATTTTGGTTACAACTGCATGTGACATGGATTCAAAAAATGTATATCACTTGAAAACAGCAAGGTGAAGCTCATTTCTATATCTCCGTGGAATGCTCTAGACCGGACCCGTTTCAGTAATGTGCGAGAAGAGAGGAAAAATGGGTGGGGATTTCCCCTACACCTGAAATCTGTACTGCTGTGATTGGTGCAACTTGGTAGAACACTCATGGCACTGCCCACTTCTGAAATTCGTTATACATAGTGCTTGGTCGCAGTGTCAGCGAACTAAAAAGGATGAAATTTGAGAAGTGGGAGGTCCGAGCAAACATTTCATGGCTATGTATGCGTAAGAATGTCAGAAATCACTGCTTCACGTCATTTACAACGTAGTTTTTTTCAGGCGTTATATTATTCAGCTTCTTATGATATAAATAATAAATTAAATCTTATAATATAAATTTCTGTTCCTTAAAAATCGCTTTTATGATATAATTTGTATGTAATTCGTTTTTCTATAATGAGTAATTTGAAGGGATCCTCCTCCAGTTGAATGGTTGCTAATGTCGTCTGGAGCAGCGATCCATTATTCTTGTTTATCGGTGTTTTATCAGCGTGGGAATCGACTTGTTGAAAACACCCCGAAAAGTGGGAAAAGTGGGTAACTGAATCGAAGTCGATAATGTCGATCGATCCACTTCATTTCATATGATTACTAAAAGGAGATACATAGCTAATATCCACAACGTTGTCGAGGGTTACAATATGTAGTTGTGATTTGTTTGGCGCCGCCACTGCACCACACATCTCTACTCCTTCATAGTAGGTCGCGTATTCTGGCTTAGAAGCTAACATACTAACATTCTATCTACAATTTTACCCACAATTATTCACATTCATCTTAACCGTTTCATCCGAATTTCGGTTACAAAACAATTGATATAAAACTAGGAACAGTAATAGTCACGGGTTGCCTAGAAGGAGCTGGAACAGTTGGACCTGGGACAAACGGCTTAGATTCAGTGTCCCAACTCATCTTTGCATTTTCTTGCTTTTATGGTATTATTGGAGCAATCAGAAGACACCGATCACAACAGCACTCAACATGACTTGCATTATTACTCAGAACCCCATTTTTGAGCCATCAGTTGTGGGTACAGTCAGAGAGCAGTGTACACAGAAATGTGGGACATCTGCTACCTATGTCTTTTTTCATGGGAATGTCGAAGTCGACCGATGCCCACTAGCAACCCACCTTGAAAATTATATCTCCGTTTGAAAAATCAACCTCGAGGACCAGTTCTCGCACTTCAATGGTTCAAGGATTTCCAAAAAAGCGGTTGTTACAATTAATTATGTTTTGCTACATTCCTAATAGTTAGAACCAGTGATATGTTTATTCCATTTTTGGTGCAATGCGTATCACTTAAATATGTGAATATCTGGAAGCTACTTGATTGAGGGAAAATGCTCGTTGGAGCAGACAACAGCAGATTTTTCCTTCTCAGGATATTCCCAGTTTGGAGCTGATTGTTTCCCAGGAACTCGAAAGAGCAGCTAGCTACAAACTGCTCTGCGCACTTCTCCTGGAAATGCGACTGGCCTAGAGCTGAGCTTCCGGAATAATACAAACAACAAGAATGCATCTCCTGCCAGAGATAGTAGATAGCGCTGTTTTCATCACATATGGACTGGGGGGGGAGGGACCGAGCAGGAGCGAGCGTCGTTTGATGGATCGTTTTTGCGTGCATCCACAACACAATATCGTGGGCACGTCGGCGAGTGTTTTCGTATGTTATGTCGTGCTTCCAGTCGTGACGCCTTATCAAGATTGTTACGAATCCCGATCACATGTGTCGAAAACACTCGGCACGCTAACTCTCGCCCGTCCGCCCGCCCGGACGTCGCCGGCCGGGCCGCGGGCTGGTTTTGCCGCGCCGCCGTCGACGATTTGCATCTATGCAACTGCTTACTGGTTCTCGACTAGTTGCTGCTACTGTTCGGCAACTGTTGCTTCCTCGCTGGCCTTGTTCAGTCAAGGGTGCTGGCATGGTAGTAGTACGCAGAGCTCGATTCCTTGATAAGTTACTGGTCTAGGGTCCAAAAATGCATATTCGAGCGGAACCAGGTTGGCAGGCCAGGTTTCACATCCCGCGTCTGCTGAAATCAGGCAATTTATAGGATAACCACCCATGCTACCCAATGGTTTGCGTGATTAACGTCTCATGAATCCCAGCCCTGGAAGCAAGCATATTCCCCTATGGCTACATAGGACACATTGTCTTGACGACGCTCAAACCGTTTCGATTCGATAAACTATCTTCTTGATTTGCTTTTGCTCCCATCACGTTTTAGGTGGGTTTTTTTTTCGATTTGGAGATTAGAACTAAAGTGAATCTGAGATCTATTCCACTTTCAGGCCTTTGAAAAAGGCGTTTTAGTCGAAACGCCGACAATATAAATGCACCTAAACCTGTTGAAAGGAGAAGCACATCAGGGAAGATACCTAAAAATGCTCAGGTCTGAGAACCAGAGAACATGAAGATCATCGCATGAAGTATCGATAAACTTTGACGATGAATAGGCTCCGCCTCGGATATTCTCGATTCAAAGCCGAAGCATACCACCACTTTGCGCCAAACCTCTTCTTATCCATTAAATTCTCTCTCTTCAAACTCGTAGAGGAACCAACAGGGCCAGTCGACGCGGAAGAACCGCAGCAGAAACCGTACGAGTGACTTTGAACACAATTAGAGAACCTTCTGCCTGCTTGTCTGTTTATGGAGCATCTTATGCATGCACAGTATTTAATCTCCTATCAAACTGTGTGTCGAAGTCTATTTTATTCCTGACTTTCCTGAGGTCCTGAATCTTCTATGTTCAGATCTCCACCGCCTTCATTAAAATAGGAATTGGCGGCCGTAGCAGCAATATAATTTTCTAACAGATCAACGTTAATGTGCATTTTAATTCTGGCTTCTGCATCTCTGCTCATTGGTGTCTCACTGACTAAGCAACCCGTTTTTCTGACCGCTGCGCTTCTTCACCAACTTCTAGTACTTTGTGATCTCGCATTTCATTCGACTGCATTCGGGCCCTCGTCTATCCTTGGAACCGAATATTACCCTGGATACATGTCTATCAATTTATTCGAAATTCGAAAATTCGACTTTGAATAAGTCTGTGTTTCGGATGTTTGCAAAAGGGGGAGCAATACAATCCTTTAGGGATGATAAGAAAGCATTTAAGTCTGCCTCCTTTTCGAACCTTTGGATTCTTCGGGTCTAGTCTTGAAAGACAAATGGAATGAACTGAATTCTTCGATATTTATTCGACCTTAAGCCTGCCCTGGACAATTCTTGAGCGTCCTCCGGTTCTGGCAAAGAACTAAAACGCTGCTGTGACTATGAATGGTACACCTCTGTGCTTCCAAAACAACTTGTCATACCAGAGGATCTGCAGAAACGCCGACGGTGGCACTACATAATAGAATGCAGCACCTCCTAGGCCTTATGCCGGCATGGCCACGGCCAGCCACCTTTGGCCGACCAGAATTTGGAAAATGCTGATTTCAGCAAGAAAGCGGCAACATCACGCAAGATGGCACTGATGGCCGTGTTCAGCACCTCAAGTAAACGCCTATGCGCAATTTCAGATAGTTCTGTAGGATGCCATACCTATCGTAACGGTTATTATGCGAGATTGATGCGATTTTAGTGCACAGTACCTAAAATAAGCCCTCCATTCAAAGTTTCAGACAAATTTTTTCCTGAAGATTCTGGCCACGTTTGGCCGCCTTTCAAAAATGGGCCAAATGTGGCCGCTTTCGTGGCCATTAAGGGCTAGCTACATGGCGCCGGAATTAACTACGTTTTCCACCACCTAACGTAATTTCCCCATAGCGAGGCTGTGGTACGAAATGAATACCACATTGGTGTTCAACGCACCGAATAATCCCTATTTTCGAAATTTTAAAGAATTCTCTGAGGTACCGTGTCTACAGTGTACATGTCGGTGGCCAAAACTGGCCGGCCAAAGGTGGCTGGCCGCGGCCAAGCCGTCATAAGGCCTTCTGTGTCTCTTTCGGGTTGCGAAACTGGAAATCGTATAAATTCCAGGTATTTTGTGAAGGTGCATCTCCAGCAGTTCACTCAAAGCGTAATCGTACTGCTTATCATGCTGGATATGAGTCAACGTGGCCTTTCAACTTGAAGCTTGGAACGCGCTCAATACGCTAGATTGTTGAAATTGACAGTACATGGTAAAACGGAGGTACCACTGGGATCAAACATACACCCGTGGAGTTCATTTTGATGACTTATCATTCTAAATACAACTAGTCCCCCTACGCCTGCGCTCTAGAAAATTTTGTTGCACTACCATAATTTATATAAGAGGATATTTATGTATTTATGATATATTTGTGTGAGGAAAAAAGTCTGCTGACGAAAATCCCTGCGGCAGCAACTCGAAGGGGCACCGCCCATTTTCTCCTCTTTTTTTCTCATCCAGTTCAAGCCGCTTATTTCACTTCCCTTGAACATAACCCTTTCTGAAAATTTGTCACATTTCAACCGTCATACTATGTATGATTGATGTTTTGGATATTCCACATGTAACAGCTCAGTACTATCGTGTTTACAATTAACCATGGCTCATCTGGTGTTCCGTTTTCAGACATTTGTACTACATATTTATAGTGTATATCCATAAACGTACTAGTACATATTCGATCGCTCAGCACGCGACTTCGTACGTAGAACCAATTTTGTGCCCCACCGAGCATATAAATAGATGACGTCGGCCAAATGTGACACGCGAGTTGCGTCCGGATTTGGTGTTTCGTTCACTATAAGTAGCGCTACTAAGTTTCAACTGGTAATAGCTCGGCATCAAACTATTGTCCAGGCTACAATGGGTTGCAAAATCGGCGATAGTTGGGCATCTCATCCTATTCTCCGCTTTCCTTGACTAATTCTTCGAGTACTATGCACTTTTTAGGACCTTTATATCTGCCCAGACCCTGAATGCATCAATAGCACTACCCAGGGTAAATGTGTTGACGTCCATGTTGACGGTGGATAGGTTTGACTTTGTAGAGTGTTAATGCGTTTATCCTGGGTAATCTCAGTGATGCGTGCGTCCTCAGGCACCGCCCTTGGAGGAACAGACCATTATTTGGATGCATAATCTAGGTTAATTTGGTTGTCAACGTGCCCCAATTTACCCTCTATTAAATTTACCTCGACATGTTTACCCATACGTGACGTTGTCTGTACACACTCGCTCCCCATCTGTTCCTGGATACATCGATGAGATTACAAGGGGTAAACGTGTATGGCGATCCTTGGGTATTTGTTTACCCATTCTTTTAGTGGTTCATCTGGGTCCATTACTTATGGCTAATACTGGGTCAATGGGGCACGGCGCGAATGCATCAATGAGATTACCCATGGTAAACTTGGTAAAGCACAATGGTATTTTTTGCAAGAGTTCTGCAAGAGTTCTGCAAGAGTTTGAAGCTATCTGCTAAAGGGTTTTGCTGACCAATTTTTGCTCGACCCTATTTTTGTAGAGTTACTGTTTACTGTAGGTGCACGGTAGATTTGATGTCTCACAGGCTCTTCTTGCATAGGTGCTGTTTCGTACGCTTAACGCGAATATCAACGCCGATGCGAATGTGACTGCCATTTTGCATTTTCTGTTTTTTTTTTTCATTGACACATTCTACAAGATCATCGTTGGCGATTTCAACGCCAAGATTGGTCCTAGGAGAACGCCTGAGGAACTTCACATCGGTACCCACGGCCTGCAGTGGAACGAACAGGGAGAGAGGCTGTCTGAGTTCATCATGGCGACGAAGACCACCCATGGTAAGTCACAATTTCAGAAGCCAACCTCCCTACGCTGGACGTGGGAGTCACCCGGTAGAGAGTACCACAATGAAATTGACCACATCATCGTCAATCGAAGGTTCTGCCTAACCGACGTCGGTGTTGTACCAAAGTTCTACACCGGATCCGACCATCGCCTCCTTCGAGCAAGATTCTTCTTCTCACGCAAAGGAGAGAAAGCCGTGAAGTTTAAGAAAAGGAGTCCCAAACCCGTCATCAATTGGGATTTTTTCACTTCGCTAGCCGGCTTTTGGGAAGATGCGGTTGTCGACAACATCGACGAAGAGTACGATCGGCTTGTACAGCATCTCCGCGACAGCGCAAAGAGCGTCGAGGGTTTAAGAGGCACCAAGAGACGACTGTCTTACGAGACCCTCGAGCTTATACGCCAGCGTGGAGCCGCGAGAGCCGCAGGCAACTACCAGCTAACGTCCGAGCTCGCAAAAAGGTGCAGAGAAGCGATAAAAGAAGACCTCAAGGAGAGACGAGCAGCAGTGTTGGCCGAAGCAGCAGAGGCAGGGAAAAGCATTCGATGCGCCCGCCGAGACTTCGCCAATCGCAAGACCAAGATGTCCGCCCTCCGGCGCCCAGACGGAACAATTTCTTCATCAAGACGGGTAATGGAGAAGGTCATCTACGACTTCTACTCGGATCTCTTCGATAGCCACGTCCACCTCCCTCAATGTTATCTTAGGGAGGACGGGTATGTTGTCCCATCGGTTCTCCCTTCCGAAATCCGACATGCCATCAAGTCGGTGAAGAATCGTACAGCACCGGGCCCCGACAGGATTCGACCGGAACATCTGAAGAACCTACCGCCAATTCTCATTACCACCTTGGCTAGGCTTTTCACGCGGTACCTGTCGGAGTGCAAGGTACCTAACCAGTGGAAGACCAGCAGGACCGTGTTGCTGTACAAGAAGGGAGACCCGCAGGATATTGGCAATTATCGCCCCATCTGCCTACTGTCCGTCGTCTACAAGCTTTTCACGCGAGTGATCCTCAATAGGATCGAAAGGACGCTAGACGAGGGACAGCCGTGCGAGCAAGCAGGGTTTCGAAAAGGATTCAGTACGATCGACCACATACACACCGTCACTAGACTCATCGAAGTATCGCGAGAGTATAAGATGCCCCTCTGTCTCACGTTCATCGATTTGAAGAAAGCCTTCGACTCTGTTGAGACGGAAGCGGTGTTGGAAGCCCTGGGCAACCAGGGCATACCTACTCAATACATCAAGGTATTTCGTGAGCTCTACAGCAACTTCACGACCAGGATTTCTCCATTCTACGACGACATCATCATCGACGTCAAGAGAGGGGTTCGGCAAGGCGATACCGTGTCGCCAAAACTATTCAGCGCCACTCTTGAAGACGTCATGCGGAAACTGGAATGGGATAGCATGGGAGTGCAAGTTGATGGCCGGCGACTTAGTCATCTTCGCTTCGCTGACGACATCGTTCTTATAACACCAACCATCAGCGAAGCGGAACAGATGCTGGCCGACTTCGAGGACGCGTGTGGAAAGATTGGTCTCCAGCTGAATCTGACGAAGACGATGTTCATGAAGAACGGATGGGTCCCGGATGCCCCATTCTCGCTCAACGGAACGACCATATCCGAATGTTCCAGCTACGTATACCTAGGTCGGGAAGTCAACATGATGAACGACCTCGCTCCAGAGCTGGGCAGGAGGAAAAGAGCGGCTTGGGGAGCTTACAAGAGCATCGAGGACGTAGTGAAGAAGACGAAGAACACCAGGCTCCGTGCCCACCTCTTCAACACAACCGTTCTCCCTGCTTTGACCTACGCCTCAGAAACCAGGGCGTTGCGCAAGCAGGATGAGAATGCGGTCAGCGTCGTCGAACGCTCCATCGAGAGGGTGATGCTAGGAATAACCCGCCTCACGCAAGTGAGGGCGGACACGTGATGCGTTTTAACGACAACCGTTGGACAAGAGCCGTCAGCGACTGGACTCCACGGGACGTTAAGCGCACGACAGGAAGACCACCGACCCGATGGTCAGACTTCTTCACGAAGTCCTTCAAGGATAGATACGATGCTCTCCGTGTCCCTCGAACGGACAGAATCCACTGGACAACTCTGGCTCGCGAGAGGGACAAATGGAAGGATTGCTGGCGCCCGCTCGGTATACCCGAAGATCAACGGGAGTCAAGGTGATCAAGGTGATCAAGGTGACATTTCCCACCAATTCCCCATAATAATCATACTGCTAATGCACAAAAAGGCAGTACGGTATACTATGAGGAGCTCCCACGATAAAGCCTTATTTCTAAATTTTGAAAACCTATAGGGTGCATTTACACTGGCATTAGCAACTATGTCTGCTGATAGACCCCAGGTAACCCTTCGTTTTTGAGCGATTTTAATGTAAAACGATCCACGGCTGTCCAATCGCAGAAGAAAAGAAGTCAATAGATTATTGAAATAGCATTCGAACGCTTGGCTTTTCTGAACTACGTATATGCTGTTGCTGACCATCTGCATGCATTGTGATGACTGCGCACATGGATACTTTTCCCCAATGATGAAGTTCTAAAGTCAAAGTCTGTTTTGAGCGTGGCCTTCTCCCTCCACTCACCACCATTCGAACCTCAGATGCCACCGTACTTACGACCGACTAAAAACGTGACTTAATTTTATTATTGATTTGGAACCCGATCAAATAGATTTGTTTGTTCAAAATCAAAATGATCTAAATTCCCTGTTATCATTCATCGAGAGTCCTATTCTTTTTTTTTGCTTTTTTCCTTTTTGAAAATCCAAGATTTCGAATTATTCGAAGTCGTTCCTTTGAATTCGAACTTACCTGATGCATTATTCGATCCTAATTGTAATTAGTAATGACCATATTATAGTGCTATAGTAATATTATTGCTCATAAGACTTCCCTTCGTTAGGGCTCAACTAAGGAATCCAGAAAATAATTGAGCAGAATTTACCATCCCTCCACTAAAAGTCACCGTCCCTCCTCAGAATCGTTTTTGAGATTTTCGCGTCAAGGGAATATACTGTAGCTGCTCATCGCAATGGTTTATGTGATTCCATGAAAAACTTCCAAGGAAAACAAGGAAAAAAAACTCTTCAAGGCCCAATTATTGAGGAGCCTGTGGGCGGAGCCAATGCGAAGTTACAGGGTTTTCACGCCATGTATTCGTTTGTTCATCATGCATGGAGCGCAGTTTCTATTCTCATAGGAAGTGGACGACGGACTTCCACGAAGACTGCGAATTTCCCCAGAAGGTGCGCTTCTGTGAGTGAATTTTGCGGGCAGTGCCTTGGTCTCGTCCCTTGGCTCCACCCACAGGCTCCTCAATCATTCTCTGATAACTGTACAGGACGAACGCAGATCAAACGGCGTAATGGTTCGGGTAGAAACCCTAGCAGCAACGGTTGCCAGTTGCTGCCATCCTCCCCTTGATTGCTGCTCAATCTGTCGGCCCTTTAGCAGCAATTGCTGAGGGATCAATCAAGGGGAGGATGGCAGCCACTGGCAACCGTTGTTGCTAGGGTTTCTACCCGAACCATTACGCCTTTCGTGCTGCGTTCGTGCTGCACAGTTATCAGAGTTAGGGCTCGAAAACGGGCTTCTTCGGCAGTTTTGCACGAAATCACGTATACCACTGTGATCAGCAGTTCCTGGAGACTTTTTCACATGGAAATCTGGAAAAAAACTACTCTGAGCCGCGACGGTGCCTTGAAAAATCAGTTGTTAACTAGAAATAACCACATCGTCAGCTTCTGCTTCAAAGAGCTGTGATGAATCGCAGCTGTAGTCGCTACGCGACATTTCTGTGCGAATCTGCGCGTGCGGCTTAACAATTAGCATTCGATCCGCCTTGTGCGTAGTGAACGTGCATATTTTTCCATGCTCGATCAGATTCGGTTATTTGGAACTGCCAGAAGCATTGTTATTTGTGTTTCGTTCGAAATTCTGAATTAATTCCAGTGGAATATTCGATTTTCCCCTCGAACAGCGTCGTGTTTTGTTTACTCCACATTCGTCCTATATAAACAACAGCACGCGAGTGTGTTGTTGACTGAGCGCACACAGATATCATGCTAATTTCCACACTCTTCCTGTATATGTTTTCCCGTGCGTGCGTTGGTGTTTTTTAAACGAAATGTTGAGGGTTCACCCATTAAATGGCTCTTACTCTTGTTTATCCAATTTTTCATACTAAAAAAAACGGATTTTGTGACACTGAGCTCTCCTAATGTGAAAATTCCTCCACATCATCATCCCTAACGTTTTTGCTACTGCAGATGCTTCAGTCGCTCTTGTTTACGCCTTAGTCAAGATTAATTACCTGGCATCACTGTGTAAACTTTGAATGCGGCAATAAAATTGTGACCCATAACATTTATTCAAACAAAACCACTGAAAATAGAAGGTAGGATCACCTGTCTCGTTTAAAATTCTTAGATTTTTCTGAGACTACATCAAAATTGAAGGAAATATTTCTACTCATTATAAAATGGGAGTCGGCTGTACAGCTCCGCACTAGAGTTTTACATTCGAAAATATTTTTCGAGTATTCGAATATTCGAATTTTCGAATTTTTGGGGACCCCCGAATTTTCGAATATTCGAATTTCCGAATTTTTGCGAACACCGAACTTTTGAATATTTGAACTTTCGAATATTCGAATGTTCGAATATTTATGCAAATAACATTTCACTTGGTAAAAACATTTTGTACCCATGCATGTAGGCGAACAAGGCGATATGTTTGCCAATCAAAACGGGCATGAAACTTTTCGGGTAGTAAGTTTCATTTGCCGTTTTGGAATTTCTCACAACCTTCTCATGAGTGGAAGCTTGTGCTGCTGTGGAGTTGGTCCCTTATCGGTTCTAAAATTGCAACGGGTTGAAATTTGTAAGCTTAAGAACGTCACTTGAGGTCTGTAACCATCATTGGAGGATCGTAAAGTGGAATAAAGTGGATAAAACCCTTCGTCCGTGAGAAGGCTTTCGCTTTAATATCCCCGTGTTGTAGTTTAACAAAAGGTGCCATGATAGTGAATGTGGAGGTACTGACGCGGTAAAAACAATGTTGGGTACAGAAGTTCATTTACCTCGACCATGAATGAGTTTCCAGCTATCAACAAAAAAGCGTCAGCGAGATAAAAAAACACTGTGTATTATCCCGTTCCTCATTATTACTTCTGTTTATCGGGTCCAACTGCATGCTTGTACGTTGAATGTTAAAACTAACAGAACTTTTGTAACAAGAAGTCGGAGTATGTTTGGGCAGAAAGGATAATAATAGATCTCAAGATTTTGTGTGAACTTTGAATTCCATAACTAACGGTGATGTACTTAGAAAGAGTTTAAACGAAGCAGTAGCCGGAAATCAGCTAAATATAAGGAGGAATGTTGTGTAAAATTTTATATTATAGTTTGCAGTTCACTTAATAGTTCTGGAGGAAAGGCTTGAATAATCAGAAGTATAGTTGAAACTGCTGGGTTCTCAAGTGTCTAGAAAAATACATACTTAGGTTTCACCGAAGAGATCATCGTCGCCAATGTCGTATACCTCGTAGGATTGCAGTTTCAAAGCTTTCAAATGCTGTTGGTGGCTTTCGAATGCGTGCAAAGATATGAGCAGATTTTTGGGAAAATTGAGATTGGAATGAGAAATTGGACTGGGGTTTCAATTGGAATGGTTTTTCAGCGAGAAAATGGAACTCAAGTAACAGTTGCGACGCAAAACAACTCCAAATATTCGAATTTTCGACCTAAAATTTTCGAATATTCGAATTTTCGAATAATCCCGGACCCTCGAATTTTCGAATATTCGAACTTTCGAATATTGCGGAGCCATCGAATTTTCGAATATTCGAATTTTCGAATTTTATGGGACCCCCGAATTTTCGAATATTCGAACTTTCGAATTTTTCGGAACCTCCGAATTTCCGAATATTCGAATTTTCGAATATTCGAACATTCGAATAAATATTCGAATTTTATTCGATTCGGTCAAAACTCTACTCCGCACCCCATTCAAACTTATTGTGAGAATAAGTGAAAAATTAAAAATCCTAGTTTTGGAAAGACGACTTTCAAGATATTTGTTTATGCTTTACTCTTAGGAATTTTATAAGGACTTTTCTGCCCGATGTAAGTAATAAAAGTTTAAATGTTTTTATTTTTAGTTTCAAACCCTCCCATACGTATACTTATATTAAAATCATTCTTCTTCAGTTCAGTTCAGTGCTGTATTAATGTCGCTTTACAGTTCCCAGCTCAAGTAAAGTAATGTTTCGAATCCGCCAGTTCCAAAAGATCCAGATGAATTGCTCGAATACCTTTTTTTCGTCGAATAAACGAATTGTTCGAATAACTTATGATTTCAAAAACCCGAATCAATTAATCATCTGAGTTCCTCGTATTTCTAGATTGTCGAATGAGTGAATTTTCCCGCACAAGTTAAAGTCCTAGACGCACACTGGCGGCGCATCATAAATGTTAAATGAACACAGAGAATCATGACCTACCTGTAAAAGGATCTGAATCGCAGTCGTGAACCCAACCCAGTTACTCGTGTTTTAGCAGCTACGACGCTCCAGATAACAAAGGTCCGGCACAGTTACAAGCGCATGCGACCGCGCCTGTGTAGCGGAACTCACGAGTGTCAGTGGAGCGCGACAAAACACACGGAAGAAAGGCGCTTTTGTGGATTTCTCGCGGGTTTCTCACTATTTCACTGTTCTATTTGAGTTCTAGGACCCTGAAAACCTAAAATTAAACGAAGTCTCACACACGAAAATTTGAGCAAGTGCTGCCTGCTGACGAAATGAATGAATTACTCGAATATTCGAACATTTCTTCGAATATATTCGATTCGATCAGAAATATACAGTGCATAGCTGTTAATACGGCGGTCCCTGGCGGTGCAGCATTCTCAACAGTGCAAAATGTCGACTGAAATCGTCACCTAAGTGACGTACTTCGCTTGCATCGAGTAGCGCCAGCACAAGGTCGTTCCCATGGTAGTACTTTCGAGTGAAAGAGGCGGAAATCACCGCGCTCCGAACACTTACCAGCGTTTCCGACGCCGACTAGAGTCTCTTCTGATAAATGTGGTGCTCCTCTGACCAGGCATGAGTGCCGCTGACATTCCCCGTTATGGCAGTAGCTTGTTTAGTTACTAAACACTTCTAGCGCCGTAAGCGAACCAGGCACGCTCCAATTACGCTCGCGCGCGCCATTTGCAGGCGCGATTGTTTGCCGCCAGGCAGGACTGTGCGATAATCGCTGTGTTTTCGCTGGAGGTCGGCTGAAAAGGTGTCGAGCGGAAACGCCACTTCGACGCGTTCAATCGTAGGCGACGCAATGGTGACAGGCTCGGATTCCTCTTCTATTTATCCCTGTATATGATCATAATTCGCTTTCTTGGATTTTCATGAATTTTTCAACAAGTACTCTTATTTCTGCAAAGAGAAATTGGTCATAGTGTGTTTCTAAAGCGACGGTATTTAAATATTGACGCATGATTTTGAAAGTCCGTTGCGATTGGTACTAGTTACAGTACGTGGAGTTTTTTTAGACGAAGAAAAAAACGTGCATGTTGTGCCCTCCATTAAATGCACTGAATTTTGTGACTTTTCCTACAAAAATGTTCATCTCTGGCTGCTGGGGTGCTAACCACGAACTCAACAATAGAAACCGTCGTGAAATTTGGTGTAACATGTACTACATCAACTGCACAGCACACAATTTAATCGACGTCTAAAAAGGTTACTGTGACAGTAACCCACTGCACTGAACTTTTTTCTTCTTCTTCTTCTTAGCGTTTTTCCCGTTTCGCAGCGGGGTCCGCATTGCTGATCTTTTGACGCCAGAGTGCTCTGTCGTGCGCTTGGTCGGGATGGATCCCAGCCGTCTTGAGGTCACCGTGTACGGTGTCAAGCCATCGTTGCTTTGGTCGTCCTTTAGGCCGCTTTCCTGGTACCTCTACGTCGAAGCCAATCCTACAGACTTTGTCGCCATCAGCGCGAAGAACGTGACCAAACCATCGCAGACGCGCCTCACGGAGCTTGTCGGCTATCGCAGCTACCCCAAATCGCTGTCGTATGTCCTGGTTGCATATGCGATCTAGCTGCCTAAAGCCACCCATCCACCGCAGCATCGTCATCTCAGTGACACTGATTCGGCGTTCCATTTCCTTAGTGGCGGGCCAGCACTCGGCACCATACAGCGCGACAGGACGTACCACGGTACGGTAGATCTTCGACTTGAGCCGGTCTGGTATGTCCTTGTCGCACAGCACACCGGTCAGGGAGCGCCACTTCAACCACGCAGCGGCGACGCGTGCGGTGATCTCATGGACGAGGCTGCCGTCTGATGAAACCACTGAGCCGAGGTATTTGAACGTAGCGGCTCGCGGAAGATCCGTGCCATTAATTTTGATAGTGCCAGACTCGTGCTCGTCGGTGGTCAAATACTCGGTCTTCTTAACGTTGAGGCGGAGGCCGAACCGTGCCAGCTGGTCACTCCACGCTTGCGTCTGTCGTTCAAGTTCACCCTTGTCTTCGGATGCAAGCATTACGTCATCCGCGTACAGCAGCGTCCACGGCGCTGGTCTGTGAAGCTCCTTTGTGATGGCATCCATGACTACGATGAAAAGAAGCGGGGAAAGGGCTGAGCCTTGGTGTACGCCCACGGTTATGGGGAACTCCGTCGATGTACCCGCGGCCGCCTGCACTTTACTCCTGTGATCGGCGTAAAGAATCCGCACCCATTCGATCAGCTCTTCGGGAATGCCGTGAAGCCGCAGAGCATACCAAATGACTTCGTGGGGGACGCGGTCAAAGGCCTTCTCCAGATCTAGGAAAGCTAGGTGCAATGGTCTTTTCTTTTCACGATGCTTCTCGATCAGGAGACGGGCGGCGTGGATGGCATCGGTAGTGCCGCATCCGGGTACAAAACCGCACTGGTTCGGGGATAGTTGAACAATTTCACGAAACCGGCGATCAATGATACGCTCGAAGATCTTCATGGTATGCGACAAAAGACGGATTGGTCGATAGTTCGCGCAGTCAGCGGGGCTACCCTTGCCCTTCCAGATTGGGATGGTAGTGCTTCGCTGCCAGTCCACGGGCACCTTCTTCTCCGCTATGACTAGATTAAAAAATTTCGTTAACCAATCAGCGGAGTTCCAACACTGCGACTTCCACAATTCTGCTGCCATATCATCTGGACCAGTCGCTTTGCCTGGCTTCATTCGCTTCAGTGCATACATGGTCTCTTCGATGGTGATTGGCTGCACTGGTCCGGAGGTGGGCGGAACTTCTGGGACGGATGGATGGGCAAATTCTTCCGTCGAGACCTTCTCAAAATAATCCTTCCATCGTTGCATCACCTTCTTGTGATCCATCAGGAGGTGGCCTTGCTCGTCGTTGACGCCGTGAAACTTCTCGACGTCGTCTGCTTGGCGCTGACGCGATTTCGCGAGTCGGTAGATGAAGCGCTCACCGTCCCTCGAGTCTAACTTCTTACAGACTTCATCGTAATGAGCCGCCTTCGCTGCGGCTACAGCCTTCTTAGCAGCCCTTTTCGCTTCGCGGTAACTCCTCCAGTTGTCTGTCGTTTTATTGTCAAGGAAGGAGTGGTAGAGCCGCTTCTTTTCGCGAACTTTCGCCCTCACTTCCTCTGTCCAAAGCCAGGTCTTCCTGTCAATCTTCCTTCGATCAGGTCTGGTCGTGCCGAGTTCGGAGCGAGCAGTTGCGAGGACAGCATCAGTTACTTTTTGCCATGTTTCGTCGACGTTCGTGATGGGTGGCAACTGAATGTGAGAGATGGCTGCTATTTCTTTCTCTCTTAATCTCCACCACTTGATTCGAGCCGGCCCACATCGTTCGACGCGCTTCTTGTTTGGCGGCGTGATCTTCATTGTGCAAATTAGCGGCCGGTGTTGCGACGCGACCGTCTCATACGGTACGACTTTTGCATTCGTGACGAGCTTCTGGTCTTGATACCTCACAAGCACGTAGTCGATCTGTGTCGTGTTGCTGCCGCTGTAGAAAGAGACGAGGTGGGATGGTCGCTTCCGAAATCTCGTGTTCGTTATAACAAGGTTATGAGACTCGGCGTAATCGAGAATGCGCTCGCCATCCTCGTTACGCACCCCGTATCCGAAGCCGCCGTGGCATCTGTAGCCGTCCTTCGTCGATCCCACGTGCCCATTCAAGTCCCCTGCAATAATAACCGTATCTTCTGGTGGTACTGCAGCGGTCTTCTCATCAATCAGCGCCCAGAAGTCGTCTTTGGCTCGGTCTGAACATCCGGTCTGTGGGGCGTATGCCGAGAAAAAATGGATGCGCCTTTCCAAAGTGACGACAACAATCTTCATAAGACGGTCGTCAAAACGCTCCACGCCTGCTATGGAATCCCTGAACCGTTCGGAGACAATGATGCCGACACCATTTCTTGTACCTGGGCTACCATTGTAGACGATTTTGAATCCGCACCCGATGTCCTTGGATTTGCTGCCAGACCACCTCGTCTCCTGCACCGCACACAAGTCGATTCGACGGCGCTGCAGTGCTGCTGCCAGTTCAAATGAACGGCCTGTCAACGTGCCGACGTTCAAAGTAGCAATACGCGTCTTGGCCACGTTGTTATCCTTAACGACTCGCCTGCTTGCCCCCCGATGCCGCCGTTCGCGAAGCATCGGGGACCCTCGCATATTATTGTCCACACTCACCGGGCCCCGCGAGTGGGCGTCGATTCCCGCGTACGCCGTAGCCTTCTTCTTGAATCCATTTGACGTCATGATCCATTAGATGTGACGTGGGGTGTTCGTCAGCCGGCCTGTCACTACGGCCTGTCGCCGGCATTCGAATGACGAGGAGAAGGATTCCCCCCGTGGACAAGGGACTTATTTGTTAGAGGCGGCCCCTACTCGCCTCTCATGCGCTTCCCAGTCGTTAGAATGCGAGCTTTTGGCTGCAGGATACAGCCCACACAAAGCATTTGCACACACCCACGCGCGTGAACTGCACTGAACTTTTTATCTTGTATATTTAATTTGTGCCTTTTTGCTTCGTAGAGTGGCGCATTTCTAAACTCGTTATTCTTCTTCTATTTTTTTTTCATTCGTTTCCAATAAATACGCTACTCGAGACTATACATAGGAATGCTATTTCTAGGCTCTTTTCTTCCCGATTTGGTCGAAAATCCTTAGAATGGGTAGAAAAGCTGCTAGAAGTAGCATAGCAGCGGCAGAAAACATCGGTTAAAAGTTATTCATGCTTGCGGCGCGTCAAAGTTTACGCGCCTAGACAAGTTTTCGCGCCGACCCAAAGCGGCGAAAATGGAAACGCGGTTTGTTCGCGCGGCAGTCGCAACGGCGAAACTAGGAACAGTGCTAACCAGCCAGGATTTGTCTTCTACCTCCTTCCTTTGCACTTTGTATCTGCGCGTAAACTTTGACGCGCCGCAAGCATGAATAACTTTTTACGGCACGCGCGGCCCGGTTGCGCGACGTTCCTACCGAGGCCGCGGATGGGCCAACACCATTGACGTCCACTGTGCATCAAAATTCCCTAAACAGCAGCTAAAAGTGCAGTGTGATCGAGTGGAGTGGGTCCCGAAAACCTTCGCTCATACTTTACTTATGATGGATTCCAAGTTGGAGAGCGTGGAGTGCGTTCGTGGTAATCCTGCACGTAATACAGTAAGCGTCGATGGCGCTGGCAAATTTGGCGGCTTGAAGCAGCACTTCCGCCACGCGCTGAACTTGTGGTCTTGATCTGTATGAACACCTAATTGTAGCGATGTTTAGTGTTTTCTTTTTTGTCGTAAAACCACCAAACACGGTGAAAGACCCCAAATATCGCTTTGGCTTCGGGTAGCTCCACAACAAAAGATAGGAAGTCCATTGCGTGCTGCGCTTGCGCTGCTGTGCGCCTTCAGGTCCGCAAACTTAGCAGCTTCATCGACGCTCCCTGTATGTCCACGACTTATTCGTTGTGCCGATTTTTAGGCGTGTACATTTAAAACGGCCCAGGAGAACGGAGTTCACACCCTTCCATTGGACTGCAAGAAAACGTTGTTTTTGCCGTTCATTTTGCCCGCGGGATAGCTGCAAGTTCTTGTGTAAGATAAGTGCTTTTTGTTTTCTTTCACAAGCATTTTGCACTTTCAAGCATGTGCGTGCCATCGCAAATGTATGTATGTATTCTAAGTGGTTGTCCTGCGAAACAGCCTGTCCCTCTGCCGATGTGTCTGCTGATTAGGCTTGCTTCTCCGCATGAAACACTCCTTCAAGAACGGTTTCACTGCGACCAGATGCACTTCTTATCTACCACGTGAAATCAATCAAGGCGGAAATTCGCTTTGGATCAATTCTTGGCTCATAGCTGTGATTATTCAAATGTTTTTCTTGACCCTCTCATAACGTTGAAGCTGACGGACCAGAATGATACTTGCTTGTGCAGCATTTGTACCTACATACCTTTCTGTGACCAACTCTTCTTTTGCAGCTTTCTATCGGTTGTTTTTGACGTCCCATTCTTCGGGAATGTGATCGTTTCGGGGTATGAAGACGTGAAGGAAAGAAGATATAAATTGAAACCCATCAAGAGGTTCCTCGATTGATCGTGTTCCTTGCACGGAAACTTTTCCACGTTCTCCAGCTGTACTTGACCTCATATGGGTAGGGTCACGCACGGCTGCCATGTGTTTGCCCGTCTGTTCACTGCTATTGATGGTTGAGATTGTTGTTGAGGTAGATTTTCGCTTCTTTTACCCTTTCATTTTCCTTCACTTTTGAACAAGTTTCAGTTTGCGGCGACTATCAGGAATTTATTGTTCCGTTCTCTTTTTAGGCTAGGATTTGGCTTTCTGATTTTCTAATGCAGTTGTCGACGATATTTCATCGTCACGGCCCCAAGGTGTCAGTGAGAAAATTTCTCCTAATTTCAAGATAGATGGGCTGTTGGTCGCGTCAATTGGCAGCAGGACGCGAAAACAGCAAACGTTCTTCACCACTGAGGCATTTTTATCCGAATTTGGTCCTACACGATCTGCTACTCAAATTTCTCGCACTGCAGGAACTGAGGAATGTTCCATATTTTCATTTCTCCGCAATTTCTTTTTGCTAGTGAGTACTGAATAGCGGGTGTGGTCTAGAAGACGCTGTTATTGGAGATGATCACTTATGTTTCATTTCATTTCATTTATTCGTCAATAACTAGGTGGGTAAGAGAACAACAAGCAAGATGCAAAGCACTTATGTTGCAGTTTGAGGAGATTATGAGAAATTGCGAGGGTTTGCGGAAGCCGCTTGAAAATGGTAATTTGATGCAAAGAAAGCTTCCATATCTGTGAATGCCATCCCAAATAGTCCGAAGGCGTTTAGGCAAAAATTCCCCTCGGGTTTTCGGAGTTGGGAATGCGAATGTATCCAATATGTACCTAGTTGATATCCCAGAATTTTATAACGTCAGTCTTAAACAGCACAAATAAATAAGCAATAGTTATATTTAGGCAAAAATATGTACTTTTACTCAGTTTAATCGCAGCTGGTAGCAGTGTCAATTTCCGTGACGCTTACCATTACTTCATATCGTTATCTGTAGTTATCTCCGGAATATCAATCAAAGAAATCGGCACGGTTCATTCTATGTGCAGGACTATACATATTCCTTTTTTATATTAATTGCGATTGGTACTAATGCATAGGATTCCATGCACGTAGAAGCTGGTTCCATTGGGTGAGTAACTCTCGCCACCGACCAGTTTTCAGCGAGCGCTTTGCGTGTGGGAATCATTCGCAGACGTCCTGACGAGGATGCGTCCCGTTATAATCATGTGCAGGTTTTATGATTTCCGTCATTCCAAAGTGCAGTACTATGCCGCGGTAAATGCGCTTAGCGATAATGCTCGATCATAGACTACTTTTTTCGCAAGTTTTTCCGTTCTTCAAGAGATTTGCTGGCAATCGATTGAAGCAATCGGATCTATGCTTGCGGGGTCATCAGGGATGCGCATTGCGGCGATTCTACAGATACTTGCTGGATTTTCTCTGCTTTTCTCAATCATGTGAAAGAGCAAGACATTCTTCTGTGTTTTCTTTTATATCAATTAATTTATTAGTATCACGTAAAGTTATGTTTTAAAAAAAGCTTTAGAAAAAAAAACTTCCAAGGAATACTTGCCTATTTGCCCGTTTCTAATGAGGGCGCTAAAATGCACATTATTAAAAGATCCTTGCAGGCAAGAGAGTGAGGATGTACAACGACAATAGCAATGTGTGACAAAACCCTATTATCAGATGTTTTGCTAGTATTCAACGCTTAGTCGTAGCACCGTACTTTTATATAGTTCACACACTCTTGCATTACTACTGACATTATTCTTGTTTCTATTTCTGAATTTTGCTAGCTGCAGTCCTTATGAAGTCTTCCATCACCACTTTTGTCCCTAGAATCAAAATGACGAGAGTTCATTCGTTTCATGCAATGGAAATTCCATTTACAAGCTGTCATCTTTGTTCTCTGTGGTCGGAAAGAGTTACGCAACCGCGTCACCTGTCCGCAACGCGGCGTCGGTTACGAGGAACCGTAGATTTGGTGGGTAGTATAGATGTCGTACAGCACTTTTCCTCTTGCCGCATATAGTTTAAACTGGAACGTTCACTGAGGTGCTTATAGTTTTCGTAGTTTCTGCTCGTACTCGCATAGCTCTTCTTTCGATCTAGGCCCATAAGACATGGCATATTGTCGAAACGGTCATTGTCGTCGTGTAGCCAAAAAATTTAGTAAAAATATCTTGTAACCTACTGGTGAGGACAGAGAAAACCAATCTTGTTGTGTGAAAAACGTCGCTGTCTTTGCCGTGTTTTTAAATGTGCCGCGGTGAAATGCGTATATTTACCACTATAGTTCTCACATTTTGTGAACATGCCGTTGTTTGTTGTTGCGATCCATATATACAGATGAAGTTGATGCACTATATGTTTGCAATATTAGTTACTGTCAGTCTCTGTGCCAGTTTTATGTTTCACCTCCGTTTGTGTGCAGAAACGCAATGAATGTGAGTTGAAGCAAAAGATTCTTGTGGCATATTCATCAAACAAATCCGAAATGTTTTGTTTGTATTGACAGTCTTCCGAAGTCTCTTCTTTTTTCTGTTCTTTCGAATGATTCGTTCTCCTTCTTCATGCCCTGTGTTCCTCGCAAAGTATCTTTGTGCTTACGTCTATTCACTGTTTGCTGCTGAAAATGCATTTACAATGGCGTTATTTTTTTTAGATGAGTGTTGACGAACACGATGGAGTCTCAATAGATTCAAGGGACATAGAGAACGCTCATATAGATGTCAGCGACAAGTCCGAAATATTGATTCCTACTAGTAATTTCGACGACGACGATGGGAAGTATGGTGAACTTATTTTACTCGGGTGAGTTTTTCCTCCAGTATGTTAATAATTTCCGTTGATTTTTGTGGTTTCAACTGCATCATCTTGAAGATGTCATCATCTTTAGCCGTTATTCAATAGAATTTTGCGTTAGGTATTTAAATTCTTCGATTTTTTTTGCTATCATCTTTTTTATCACAAAGGCCGACACTAGGCACTGTACTAGGAGTACATGTTTGACTCTTATGAGTATTCCATTCTTTAGATGATAGGGGATGGTTCCTCGAATTTTAGCGTTTCCTTGACTTTCTGCTTCTTATTGATTGCATTGAGGCATCATCATTTTCTTTTCGATCCAATATCGGTTTTCTCATTCCCATGAGATTACTCTCGTTGAAATGAATGTTTCCAAATATTTGACTCTTCTTGAAAAGGTCTCATTCTATATTGAATAAAATGGTAGGTGTTCATCAATCGTTTTCCGCGATATGCCACACATTCGATTTCAATCTAGAGCAGTTGAAGAGGCTTTTGGTTAAGCATTTTCTCCGTGCAATTATCCTATATAAAAATATCTTCGCAGATGAATTTTCTACCACATTACGGTTCTGAATTTGCAACCAGATTACCGCCTTTTTGGCGTGACGTGGTAATCCAACGATCTCCTCTGTGTATGATGTAGGTGATTCTTGCTACTGCGTTACATGGTTATCCAGTTTATCCGCTCGACTGTCGCAGTAAACTTAGAAAAGCGTCTGGAAATCCATTGTCATTCATCCACTATGAATTGTGGGCAATTGGTAGTAAGGTCGTTTTCAAGTGTATTGCTGCTGTTTGGTGATACATCAGTGTTTCTTAGCGATTTTTCCTTAACATTGAAGCCTCAGCCTTCAGAGTTTTTCGTTCTCTGAGAAATATTGTTGCATTTCTACTGGGGCTACACATATTGTTTTTTTCCTCAACGTTTCGGATTTTTAATTTAGCGAGGAATATTCTCCGATCTTGGAGCGTTTACATAACCACATGCCAATAAATCTGATTCTCCTTCGATTCTGTTGTTTCCATTGTTGATCAGAGTTCCTGAAAGTGAGGAAGGATTCCTGTTTTTAATGTTTTAGGGCGTTGCTAGTAATCGCTCTTATTTCAAGAACTAGTTGGATTTCCTTCCAGAATTATCTGTTCAGGTACAATGGCAGTCAAGATAGTCGTGCTACAGTACCACTGAAACGGCACCGCACCAAAATGGCTTTGATGCGGCGAAAAAACGGTAATGGCATTAAGAAAGGCTCTGTGACACAAGTGAATATTGCTGCAAAGGACGCACCGGTAAATTGTAGTTTTTATCACAAAGTTTTTCTCGACTTCTAGCATGCAGTCACCGATTGGATGTTCCGATTCTGCTCTCCACTAATGTATACTTTCAGGCTGTCTTAGACAAAAATCGCCATGTTGTTTCGTATTCGTATGGAAAGAACCAGACTGTACTCGTTGAATACGTGGCTGATCCATTCAAGGACATGTTTCAAGTAAGTCTATTCACCCATTCACTTACTCTGCACTAAATTTAATTATTACATTATTAATTCATAGATTGGACGTTCTTCTGAAGAGCAAATAGATTTCACAATTGTTGATACGTGGCTGGCGTCAGGCTCACAGCTCTCTTCGTCTTCAGGTTTTTAAAATGTTTTTCGATTTCTTTCTTCTAGTCATTTTAACAGTCCTACTCCATTTCTGTGTTCATCTCTGTTCTTATATCGAAGTAATGTTGGATAGTATTATCATCGTAGCTAGCACTTGGTGTGAAGTTATTAGTAGCTGATCTCTTCGCGAAATTTTTTTCTTTCTCTTCATTTGCGCAGTGATGTAGTGCCCCAGTTGCCGCATGTAAGACTTTGGTAGTCCTATGCACGACGAAAATTCTTGTTTGGACTCATCGTAATCTTCACAGTAATAATGCCCGCACCTTTTGTTGTTGGAAAACACGTATCATGCTAGGTAGTCGCTATCTCTGTTGCACAACGTATGGTGCAACGGTTCACTGACAGTCATAATTATAAGGGCAACACCAACAAGAATAATATCTTAACTATAAGGGCAACACCAACAAGAATAATAAAGTGCAAACTTGTACAATTGAAGTTGTTTTTCTTATCGAATTTCATTGTATATAGATATATAGGAGGATCTCATTTTCTGATCCGTAAATCACCAGTTCTCTATTTAGGTGGACCTGGCCAATCCAGAGCTAGAGGTGGAAGCGATCCGCACAAGATGATTTCGTCAACGATCAGTCGGTATGCATGTCGAATCATAATTGATCGCGAAAATTACGATAAAGCTTTTCTTTACGCGGCTGGATTCGACTCTGTTAAGAATATTTTCCTTGGGGTAGGCTTTATTCTCCTAGATTTGCTCCCGCTCACAGATTTGCTTCCCTGATGTGAAGAGGTCCGTTTGAAGGAAAAAGCAACGAAATGGATGAAGCGAAATGGGGAAATGGACGGGTTGACGACAAACGGGATATTGATTTTGCATCCGAATAGGAACACTGAGGTACGTCCCATCAGTTATTATTGCGTCCCTTTGCTTCCTTGCTTCATTTCCGATTTTTGATTGTGAGAATACAATTCTTTTTATTATTTTACTCTTCCATATCTTCATGGTCCTTGTTTATTATCGAAAGCTTCTCTCTAGCTGCTATTTCTTCGATTTCGCGTTCGATTGTACAATATGCATGGAAATACACGGTTTTGATCCATGAAGTTATTCCTTTTTTGTTTAGTAACACCTAGAACAATACTACTTATTGCATATATATGCAAAATGTTCTGATCAATTCGCCTTCGCTATTACACGCTCCTGGTTGATAACTGTCGCGTTATAATATTAGCTGTAGAATTATCTGCTTCCTTCTAGCCCAGATAGGCTAGAAATGTATTACCGTGCCCGTCCATGTTAGGTTTTGCACTGTCTTTGACAAATACATTTTTTTCTTACAGGAACTATCGGAAGAAGATGTTCCTCCTATGTACGTATGGCGTGAAGTTTCTGTTGATGGTGATATCTATACTTTGCGTGAGACACGAAGTAGTAATGCCAGAGGTGCACTGGTACCGGAGGAGACCAATATGCTTCAGGTACAGACAGCACATATCTTGGGGTTTCTTTGGATGTTTCGTGGGCTGTTTGTTCGGATTTCAGTACGTTAACTTGTTGCAAATGTTTTCAATAAATAATTTTGTCTAGGACCGCCATCAAGTGTTGATTTCTTCAGTTTTTTTCACAGTGAACTACTTTAAGGATGGTACATTGATTGATCTTTGCGGCGCTACGTTGTTGTGGAGGACAGCCGATGGATTACGAAAGTCACCAACAGCGCAAGAATTGGAAATGGCTTTGGATAGACTAAATGCTGGAAAACCGCAGTGTCCTGTCAATCTTAATACTCTAATCATTCCTAAGAAGAAGAGCTCTAAAGGAGGAGGAAGCAGGCAACCTTATGTAGGTTCTTTTCTCTGTATTTTTTCAAAGAGCGCTCTCTTCGTCGTATCCTCTTTTTCCCAGATATAACTGATAGTATTTCTCTGCCAGGTTTATCTCCGCTGTGGTCATGTGCAGGGAAAACACGAATGGGGCCATCACGCATTGTCAAACGGTCAACAGTCTTACAAGTGCCCAATTTGTTTGGCGGAAAGCGAAAGAGTTATCCAGGTGGGCGGCCTAGTTTATCCTTGGGTGCGACTATCCATTCATTTTTTTCTTCGAGTTTCCTTTATATACGTTCAAGTTTTTGTTGAATGAGCAGCCTTTTTCTGTTAGCTGGCTGCTCCGCTATTTCATTCTTTTTTTTTCTTGCTTTATCTGGTTTAAAAAGAAATCCGTTGTAAGCCCTACAAAAAGCAGCTCGCTGCGGAAGCAATTTTTCAACGGTTCTTAGCAAAGTGCTTGATATGTTCTAGTCTTGAAATTGAACTACTTGTAAAACTTCATTTTTTCTCATCAATTAAACAAAGAATGAAATGTCTCACTACCGTCAACTGTCTTCCTTCTGAAATTTTTTTCTTCATTATTTGCAGGCGGCAATGTTCCATTCCTCTTTTTTCCGTAGCAGTATGCTTCGTGGAAGTTAATAAATCTTGTATTGCAGCTTACTATGGGGATGGAATCTTCATTTCATTTGGATTCTGGCAATCTCGATTATGCTTTCAACCCGTGCGGTCATGTGGCCAGCCTGAACACTGTCAGGTAACGAATCTATTTCGACTGCACTTCAATAATAAGAGCAGCTCACTACCTATAACGATTAGTTAGTTGTTCAAAATAGTTAATACTGTCGTAGGGATGGTGTATTGGAGATAGTTTTACGATGCTTTTTTTTTCGTATTTAATTCCAGCAGTGACGGTTTTCGTTTTGCAAAATGATGTTGGGTAACTACAAATCTTCTTATCTTTACATTTTACGACTTTGAGGCAAAATGGGTAGGTCATACCTTTATGCGTTGTCTTCTTACAGGTTCTGGTCTCGAATTCCGCTTCCTCATGGCACGAACAGCTTCCATCCTGTCTGCCCCTTCTGTACGACGCTTCTCGCAACTGAGAAGCCATATGTGCGCCTCATTTTCCAGGATCATCTATTCGATAACTGACAAATAAGCGCCTATAGTCTTGGAATTGATGTCTGTGATTACTATTCTTTCGCGTTCTCTTCATCCATACACACGTAAATGTTTTCATATCATAATATTCTCTTCCGTGGAGATTCTATTGAGATCTGTCGTGTTCTTTCAGTTTCTTCTTTTAGTTGACATTTTCGTCATCACAGTTGCTGCTGATCTCCGTAGACTACCAAAGTTTCAACTTATGTGATTTTCAGTGTGGGATTGGTTTGTGTTTTTCAAGAACATTCCTGAAAAGTATGGTACTGTTGCGGGTCTTCTAAACTACTTTAAGCGCAAAAACTGAGTGTTTGCCAAGGTCTTTATCGAAACTGAAGAAACTGAAGAACAAACCCTACAAAGCTGACATCTGCAAATTTGATATATTTCGGAACTTTGTTGTTTCTTGTCGTTGGAAATCAGCCACCACTGAAAATTTCTCATTTTGATCAGTCTGTAAATAAGCGAAGCCAGTAACACTTCCAGTTTGAAGGAAAGAAGTGAAATGATTTCTTCTTTTGTTCTCTTCATGAACGGCAGACAATTCGTGCTCCTTACTGTCATGGTTTCTGGCTTCGTTACGCTAGTTACGGTTTGCGATAAGCTGGGTTTGTGTGGGTTAGTGACCAAAGTTCAAAGATTTTCCCATGTATTCTGTACGATTCACCCGATTTCCTCTCATTTTCATTATCATTGGCCGTCGATAACTGTACATAGAATTGGCAACACTTATATTTGCTTTGTTCCGATCGATGTGTGCATACTTCATCTATTCATCTTCTTAACTGTGTTACGCGCGATTCCAATTATTTGTTAAATATTCCTTGTCTAAATAGTGCTTATCGATGAGGACTGATGATTTATGAGGTTCATAATTGTCGAGTCAATATGATGAACGGAAATCTTGCTCGAGATTGTTTTTGTAGAAATGAGTAAATTGATTTCGCTCTGGATCGTGTGATTGTCGATAGGTTTTCGTAGCTGACGAGGTTGGTACTTGAGAATTTCAAACCAGTGGATTTATTCTATAGTATGTTCCTCCGGAGAACATAATTGTAAAGGTATTAGAGGAGAGAATGTTAGGAAGTGTGCGGCAATCAGAGAGGCACCGAGAAATGCAGGCTATAGGCGCAAATATCCAGCTATCGTAGTTTTTGAAACAGAATATATACGTTGGAAGGAGTTTCGTCTTGCTCCGGAAATCCACAAGGTGCTTGATTTGAGATTTTTGCCTTGTTGAAGGGATACGGGACGTAGGGATCGTCGCATCTTAGCCTACAAAACCTGGACCTCTGCACCAGAATTCACTCTACATATATGTTACGAGACTTGGCAGACAAAGCATTGTGATTCAGTGCAGAGAATTATTCCCTTCATTAAAGAAGAGAGATTAGCCAAACAGAACCCATCTTAGCCCTATAAACTCTCGATATCTCGAAATCCTTGGTGATTGGCTTCTCGGATAAAATCACCGTTGGAAGCAATGTCTCAAATCATTTCCATGACTGAGATATTAGCAGATTCTGGACGTGGATCCTCTCGACACATTGATCTCAAGGTGTGCACGGAATGCTTTCAAACGATCTTCGAAACTTCTTTTCGGGAATGGTTGTGTACCGCTTGAAGCTTGAGAGATCCGTTTTTGTTGCAAATGTTGACGCAAGTAGGGAATATCTCTTGCTAAATGGAAGTTCGAAATACTTTAGTCCTTTACTTTTAACATTAATGTGGGCATATTCAGAGAGCGTCAATCTTTACTGCACATTATTAGATTGTTGCAAAAGAATGGCCTTTTTTCTCTGAAACGTATGATTTTGTTTGGAAATAGTATGGCATCCAGTTAATGGTACATTCTTGTAGTGCAAAGCAAGCTCTTTCGTGCTGTATGAAAAGAGATGTCTGCTGGAGCTAGTAGTCATCAAACAATTGAAGGTTCCTAAAAATCGCGTTCCCAATTTCCTGAATTTCAGGGGCTTTTCCTGTAAAACTGGAAGCAACAGTCTAATACACATTCCTTGTATTAGGTCAGGACATCAGTATCTACTCCATATGTGAGCTCTGATGCTACGGCTTCGATGTAGGGATAACGTGGATGAGCACTTTTTGAAACATCTTCCTTGTTATTCCTACGAATCCGAATGTGTGCCTCCAAGTTGCTTTCTGGAAAGAACACCTTCGGAAGTACCTGCTCCTATTATTTGCTGGGAAAATTCGTGAGCAATCTGCTAGAAAAAAGCCAGAGATGCTCAGAAGCGCACTTTCTGCACCTCAGCTTTTACCAAAATTTGCTTACGGGATCTGGCTCGAACTTTGATAACCTAACTCGGGAACGGTGAAGTCGTCATCGTATTCTTCAGGAAAATTGTCGTATTTCTGCTGTTCTTTCCAGCTGTAGGATCCTTTATCTGGCAATTAGAAAACTGCCAAACATGGCGATCTAAAAAGGGGTTCTCCTTTTTCTTCGCTTCGCAGTTCCCCGAATTCTGAGCATACAGCGGCAGGATCCGCTCATCCGATAAGCAGTGGTCTTTGCTAATCAAAGGTATACACCCTATGGTTTGCCGACGTTGTCGTTCATCAAAGTTGTAATAAAAAAATATGAGTGAACATAAAAATGAGCCATTTCTTTTCTTTTGCACCAACCTGGTACCTCACAGTGAAGGCAGCCTTACGTACATCACTCGTTAGCCTAAATTAATAAGGGTTAACCGTTGTACAATCAAAGTTTGGGTTAACGCATATCAAGGTAGGTTATCGAGCGATACGCCTTCATTGCGAGACGGGCGACAATCGTCATTGAAGTTCTGTGTTCATCAAAGAGCTTCATTCCCTGCAGCAACCTAAGGATTCTCGGAGAAAGAGAGATTGTTATCCTAGGATACTGACTGATGTGAAATGTGCGACACTTGTTTCATTGCGTGCATTAACTTTTTTCTCGAGCAATTTTTATCGTATCTTTGTATGAACGACTGAAATGATTATATAAAACTCGTCTGCTAACTCGACGGCGAACATATCATGAACGTTTGAGAAGGGTATAGGTTGCCTGTTTAGTGATAAAGGCTAATTTACATGTGTACACATCTTACAGCAACCTATGTAGCAGCAGAATTCTAGAAAGGAATTTGCAGCACTCATACGTTGTTGTTCGTCCATGTATGTCATTGCGCTAGGATCAATTTTGAGCAAAGTCATTATCAGTTAGACCTAGGGTCACTGTGACTGCAATTTTCATTCAAACTGTGCATGTTGCACGAAATCCCTAGAACTTCCGCGGTCTAAAATTGGGTGTTGAAGAGGAATAAAGCGAAGTATACACTTTAGAGCTAATTTTGGTAATTGAGAGCATGAAGAAGTGCTGAAATATCCAAATTAGTAGTGCTTGGAAAGTTCCTGCGCGATGTGCGAAAAATGGGACGGGTGGTAACTCTGTAGTAGCTGTCAACGTCAATAGCGTCATTGGTGCGTAATTCTAGCTTATCTTTCTAGTTATCATCTTAATTGTATTTCCAGCGCTTCATCTCGACATGGAGATAGGGAAGTCATTGCGACGGCTCCTGGATAGTATTCCAGGAGCGAGCTCAATTTTTCTTACAGATCGAGATGGTGTAATAGTCTTGAGCGTAGGTAAGTGCTGGTTGGCATTCATAGATTGTGTTGTTGTGGTACTTTCTCCATGTCTTCACATACATTGATTCTTCTAATACGTTTTTATGGTTCCTCTATCTTTATTGTAGGTGAGGAGTTACGATCGAGAGCTTCATTGATATCAAGTCTTCAAGCTACTCAAGATCAAACTGGGAAGCTAGTGATGGGTTGGTTTTTTGTTTCCACCCATTTTGCGTTTAGGGGGGGGGGGGCTTATTTGGGAGATCTGGGTGGGCATTCCACACATCCTCATCGCTCAAGGCCTCTAGAGATGAACGCACGCTTTGATGAGAGTTACAGGCAGTTACAGAGGCATACCTTTTGGCATGAATCACCAGCCACTGTCATCTCTTGTAAGCCTTCTTTTTGCGGCAAACCTCAGCAGAATGGCTGCGAGCGCGCACGTATACGCTCAAGTAAATACAGGCTGTCCCAAAATAATGTTTAAACTGGTTTAAACTGTTTTTACTTCTGCAACTCATACACAAGTGAAATCTTCGAGGTACTTTTTGAGATCGCATAGCCAAGGGCTACATGTCTTCGAAGTAACCGCCGTCGGCAGCAACACACCTTCCGTAGCGTTGTACGAGTGGTCGACACATCTGCTATGACTTCTATGGGAATGGAATTCCAAGCAGTTACGATTATTATCCTCCATAGGATTGATTGTTCGGGGTGTTGAAGCCTACACCGTGTTCTTCACACTTCTGCACACGTAGAAATTCAATACCATCAAATCGGGAAATCTTGGTGGGTATTCCACAATTCCTCGTAGACGAATCCATCTGTCATGTGTTGAACTTGTGTTCACGCTTACAACAGTAACCACTGTCTAAATGCAAAAACCCCATCAAGCGCAGTAGTGTCAACAGTATTTAGTGTCCAGCTGTATCTCTATGATCTCGTAAGAGTTCTTGCTCGTTTTTATTTTTGTTGAAGTTACTAAAGTTCAAACAACAATGTACAACCGTTAGAAAAATTTGTACTTACTGTTATGTTGGAGTTAAGTTCAAGCAGGGTAAATATTATTTTGGGACACCCTACATTACTGATGATGTGTTTTGTGGAGTCATAATTGAGGAGTTACGTTGACGCTGTATCTGGTGTTTTCAGGAGCTCACCATGCCTCAGCATTTTTCTACGAAAATAGCCAGTTGGTTATTCTGAACGTCCCTCCGTTGACAGCATTTGTTGTGGCCTCACCAAGCGCTAACACTGGGATGCTTTTCAAATTGCGAGAGCAGTTGGAGCCTCTTGTGCAGGAAGTAGAGGGAATTGTTCCGGAAATACCCTGTTGTGAGTTGTTCTGTTCCTGTTTCTCTGCCCTTTCCGGGTTTATTAACGTAACGACACAGTTTCGCTGACTTCCTCATTGGTTTCCGGCTCATTGTTCATCTTGATTATTGCTTGACAAAAAGGTGCTGACTATATATGACATGCAATCTCATGCAAACTTCTTGCATCCTGAATCAAGGTTGGCGTAGAACGGGATGTGTATGAACTGTGTGTAGGATGTGCATGAATTTAACAAGATTTGATATCAGACGGCCATTCACGATCCCAACTGGATGGTATTGCACAATATTTGCGTGGTTTTAGCCATGGGGGATTCAGATAATGCACATGTGTAATTTCACGTATGCTTCCGCATTCAGATACAAGCATTGGATTTTTAGTACGAGTATACCAAGCACTCGTCGTAATCAAAAGCTGCTGCTGAGTTGATTCATTCTCCCTCCTCCTCACCGTATCAAAGGTATCTGGGCACCTACTAGTGCTTTCCTCTCTGCTTTGATATTTCTAGTAAATATCAAAAACAGTGACCATAAAGCTGCGTATTTTCCTTTTGAGGCGATAGGGCCAGTTTTTTTTTTCTGAATGCATCACTCATTGCTTGTGCTTACAAACGGTCCCCAATGGTTGCAGTAGGAGCTGAGTAGTCCTGGCTGTTTGTCTCGTTCCTTCATCCCGTAATGCATTGTCCATTTCACAGATTAATTGTTCTAGGTGGGCAAAATAGCTGGAGTCACTCGAATCAGTTTGTACGAATAAATAAGATAATTGCTTTCAAAGCTTCCTACGTTAATGGCGTACACTTGCCACTTTCGTTATTCTTGCCACTTTCGTTATTGGGCACTGATTCTGCTTGAAGCTCATTATGATTTTTCCTATATTATAATAGCTTTTCTAATGATGTCCTAGAAATTCGCTGCGTTTCTGAATCCACGGTTAAACTCCATTGCTATTAGGTCTCTTATTCGACAGAAACATGATTTCTGCCTAGATGCCTTAGTTAAGTGACGGTCGTTCTTATATGGTCAGCTACATCAGAATTGACTTGTCCTTCTATGTTTCAATTTGTCTACCTCCATATTTTACTATGCATTTGACCATCTTTTTTTCAGGTAATAAGTCTAATTGATGGTGTCAAAGGCGACCCATCTGTTGAAATCGACAGACTCGGACTATCAGCGTAGTCAGGCTTCATTCTAACTCATTTTGACCCAGCCCTCCAGCGGTGGCTTTATTCAGCTCCGTATTGCGGCTAATAAAAGCCGCTAAATGGAATGTCGATACATGTCACTTTTCCAGTCAGCCAATTTCTGTCTTTTCCATTTCCTTTCGATATTTTACTGATGCTTCTTTTAGGGTTTTTATCAGTTGTTGTGTAGATATTTCTTGTTTGATGTCCCAGTTAATCTCAGTTGGTCTTGTTCTACCGCCTAAACCGCTGATTAAGTCTTTGCTATATCGACAGCGATAGCGATTTTGTCGCTATATGATTCTGTCAATTAAAACATTTTTACCGTGCGGTCATCTTAGCATGCAGGCTTATTCGCAGCAGTCACGTTGCTACTTTTGGACTGGAGTCGTTTCGTTTGGACCAATAATGGACATGAGTACACTTTTTCGTGGTAATACTGATATGCTCGAACATTTGTTCCAGCAGTAACTGCATAAAATCGCAACATTTACATGCTGTGCCAGTTGCTGTGACAGAATCTTATCGCTGTTAGTATACGAAGGATCTGAGGTATTTCACTGCTCAGTTTGTAATCCCTACGAGTGCAATTCGAAGCTTGTTTTTTACGAATCTAAAATGCTCTGATTATACTATCAGTATCGATGAACAATGATATTCTGATTTACATGGTAATGAGAACTGTTTTCTATTTTCTTTATTCTCCGCAGCTGTGATTGTATGTAGATTTGATTTTTCAGATAAACATTCCCATTCGTTTTTGTTCGCTGTAGTAATTGTGTTTCACATTGAATCACGATGTTTATCTACGGTGGTCTTGTTATGATGATGAAAATCACACGGAGTTATTTCATCCCACCTGTTAAAAGCAAAGTCCAATTTTGACAGCCTTCTAGATTTTACCATATCTTACATAATGAGATATAATGTTAAATTTGAAATAGTTCTTACATTGAAATGTTAGTCCAGAACCTAAACGATGTTTTACTCAGCCTAATAATTAGCTCTAGGATGTGTCCACGCATTTGGAAGAAGACCAGAATCGTAGAAGCTTCCCGTAGGCTTGTGGGTCTTGTGTGAAGAACTGTGAGCGCGATCCTATGTTCAGTCAATTTGACATTTTATCTTACCAGACGTATCTGAAACTGTTCAATGCATGATGAATCACAACATAATTGCCGGACGGGCACCATTTTATCCTCGCCTTCTAGTTGAAGCTCATAAAGACGAGTTAACCTTGCTTCCTCTTTCATATCCATAATTTTCAAACCAGCGGTATAGTTGAGATCACAGTATCTCTAGTAGGGCTAGGCTTATTGCTGCAGATTTTCTACAAGAGGGTGTGGGGAGATTGCTGCAGATTTTCTACAAGGGGGTGTGAAGAGGGGAGGGAGTGGGGGGGGGGGGGGTGATAAGTTATTGCACACCGTTTGCTCATTTATATCTCCTGTAAACCCGTCCTTTGTCCCTCTTCTTTCTGCCATATATGGAAAGTTTCAAAGTATTTTGAATTTAAGACCCGGTTGTGCAGGAGGCTTCTGCTGTGAAGCTGTTGGCCTCGGAGTTTGTTCTTGAGTAATAAGTGATGTTGTGACAATTTTTCCTGCAAAATTTCCAGAACCTTCCAGGAGGAGATTATTGTTTAGATGGTTCTTAAAACGCAGGATGTGCTCTCTCCAATGATTCCTTCGGTTTCCCATGAAAACGGATTTCAAGGAATGTAGAGAGAAGAACTACGCTTACTACATGCACCCAGTGATATCCAATTCTCACCTAACTTGCTTTCGAGGAATTTTCCCCAGTGGAAAATAGGCGCAACAACTATTGGGTGCTGTGTTCTAAAAACTGAGTTAAAAATGCTGCATAAGTGTTTTATCTAACTAGAAAAGGGACTGCTATGTGGTATGGCTTGTTTTCTGATCCAAACAGTTTCTGGAACAGTCTCGTTCTCTGCTCTTATGAACGCCGATCTTGCGTGGATTTTGCATAGTCGTCTAGTTATCATAATCAGCAAGATGATGCATGTCTTATCCCACATATACCGTTGTCAAGAACTTTTTAAAGCTATTCTGCTCGGAAATTGCATGCTGAACCAGTGCATTTGGCTGCACAGAAAATCTGCAAAATCTGCACTGAAAGCTTGCACTAGAATATTTTTCCGCTGGCCCGCGAATTTCGCAGGCGTATCTGTAGTAAAAAAATAGTTCAGATGCAACACTATTGAGCAAGGGTTAGCATGACGAAAAGACATGTTACTGCAGAGAAATAAACCAGCAAACGATGAATATTAATTTATGCACCTTCTCCTCACTCTCCTGTAGAGGGAAGTGCTTCTTATACACATTCGATTTATGCCTAAATGTTGTCTGTCGTAATTCTATTTCGAATCTGATTGGCTATCCAATGACACGGTATCACGCAGTGGCATGCATGAAATCCATAGGTGTCGACCACATTGCGCCACCTTTCAAAGTGGTTCGTTCATAATTGCTGCCCTTTGCTGGAAGGCAAGGTTTCGATTGGAATCTCGATACTGCATGGGCACGAAAACGGTGCTTTTTCAGGTAGAAGTTTCTCCAACGAGCTGGATTAATCAAGGTAGTTATCTGATGGTGCTAGGTCCAGGGATCAGGTTGAGTGGGAACTGGGTGTCCAACCAGACCCGTTGAAAAAAAAACCATTCGTGCGAAGTTCGTAGTAATGGCCAATCTGTACTCCTGTTCAACGAAGTTTCAGACTGAGAGAGCTTAGGCGGTCCGGTGTGGAAATCAGTTCCCATCTGGTTCACATATTACCTCTAGTTATTGAAAGCGGCCCTCTTCGTAGAGTAATGGAGTTACGCGTTTCCCTTGCAAGGGTAGATTGTGCGGAGAAATGACGAATATTCCTCTGGTTTACATCATGAAGTCATTTAGATTCAAAGTAATGATGTTCCATAGGACAAAACTTGTGCATCAGCTTAGTAATGTGAGAAGTGTAGTTTTATTACTAGCATTACCGGTACTGTTCGTATCATACAGGACTTAGGCATATCGTAGACGTACAAATAAATACCATAGGTTTGGCCTCATGTAGAGGGCTCGAAATCGTCTTTGATCTGTTATGAGCCAGGATGGAGCTGTTTCAGAGTGGTTGACGGTTAGGAAGAGGTTAGGGATAAATCTCTGTTGCTTTCAACCGAATATTTCAGAGACGATTACAATAGGATCGATGAATCCATGACGATGTTTCGAAAGTATTCGCCGCTCGTACAGACTCTAAGACAGGTAGAGTTTGTTTTGTATCTTCATTATTTTCTAATTATGCTTCCTTCTTACAATTTCTCGTGTAGAGACATCCATGCGCCATCTTCTGCTTGAAGTTACGCTCGAAAATTTGATCGAGAATCGTTTCCTAGCTGCTCTTTCCCTCGAGAACTTATTATTTATCGACTTGACTTTACCAAAGTGTGCTTATGCTGTTTCTTTTTTTATTCTCCAATTACATTTCACACGGGAAGTCCACGAAATCGAACTGCTGGTCCACGATGACACCTAAATGGTTAGACAGCCTGTCCAGCATGATGTTACAGGCTGTACTTAAAATCTGTTGAATTGTGTACAGGAGCTCAGGAGAGAAAAAAGGATTAATATACTCGGTACAGGGTTTACTTCCGCGAGCGTGACAATGAAGAGCGGGAGACTTACCTTTGTGCCATGACCAACTGATGCTACTTACTAATGCTCCTCCATTCGTACTGCCCTTGTAGAAACAGGGGGTAATTTCAAAAGAGTCAATACTCAGGAAGATGAAAACAGATTTAAAATAAGCGCCACGAATCGCACTAGGCAATATACAACCCGTCACCATTATCCACTATCCCCCACCTCTTGTCAGCGCGCTTGCGAATCATTTATATGCGTGGTATTCTGAGCTTTTCTAGACCATTTAGCAGATCTTCGGTATCTCACATCATGTTGGACAGGTTCTCCAATCATATAGGTCTCATATTGGACTAGCAGCTTAATTTTGTGGACTTCCTTTGTGAGTTTTTTTTTGTTTTTTCCCAGACCAAGAGGTCTTTGATAACATGATTGGCCGGATAACATGATTCATTTGCAGCTTCTTTGTCGCTCAAGTTTCCTTCGTCGCCAGTTGTGGCATCATGGTCGCCGATATCATCATTACCACCATCAGAAAAATGGAAGGTGGTGGTGGGACAGGCGGGTGCTATTAGCGCTAACTTCTGCTGCGGGATTTTCTTTTGCAGAGCACGGTTGGTTTTTTTTTCTTTGTGGCTAAGGGTTGCTCTGTTCTACAGTTTCATATTTTAGGCATTCCAGACGAACGCATTGAGAAAGCACAACATCTGGATAAGGAATTCGGTAGGTCAATTTTTTTTAAAATAGTTGTTGTTGGTTTTTGAGAAGATTCCATCATCTCCTGCGCTCCGGAATTACTGCATGTTTTAGAGATTGTTTAGTTGAGCGACCCTATCTTGAAAAAGTCTACCTTCATTAGGATGCGTTGCGGAACTGTGGCTTTCAGACATTGCAACAATTTTTTCTTTTGTACTTCCACTTCATCGGGCCTGATTCCATTTCTGCTCACCTGAAACTATCTCCGTAGATCGGTTTTCATCAAGGATGGAATCGAAATAGTTCAAAAGAATGTCAAACTAGTTACTTTTTGTTTTAAATGGTCATGCGCTCATCGATTTTGTGATCAGCGGCCTTTACAACCCTCGCCCATAGTTCTTAAGGTTTCTTCTAATCTAGGAAGATGCTGTTCCGGTTACAAAAAAAAACTTTTTAATTCTTTTTCAAGATAATGGGAAGGAGGATGGAAATGGCTGGGAGACTCTGGTGGAAGAGGAAGACTTAAAAGTCTATAGAAGGTACCATTTGTAGATTGATTATGCTTTTTTTATTTTATTACAATTACAATTGTTTGCGAGAGTTTCAAGGAAACTATCCATTATTTTCTTAGACTCGTTCCGGGCCCGTTTGAAATGTACGAATACAAATGCGTTGGCACGTACTATGACATCACCCCAAGTTCTTTTCTTGGTGAGCTCTATCGTTTTTATTTCCTTTACTTCAGACTAGTTGTTTTTCTTATTTGTTTTTACCTCCTGTTGATGTGCAGCCTTTGCGTTATTATTTGCGTTTAGATGTACAAAATGATTTGAAATATCGGAAAGAGTGGGATCCTAATGTGATGACGTTAGATTTGTTGAAGGAAGAAGGCGAGCACGAGGTATGTGTTGAGGGATGCCCGTTACTTTTGATTCTTATAGTTTTTCTTAGTTCTTAATTTTTCCATTACTGTTTTCTTTCATTAGCAAAGATGCATTTTTTGTTTACAAACTGTGAGGAGGCTCGGGTAAACACACCTCTGAATTCACTTCTCACTGCGAAATTTGAGGGTTCGATTTCGATCAGGTCTACTTTGACAAAAGTGATGAGATTTTCGATATTAGCTATAACTAATTTCGAAATTAGACCGTTTTCGTTCCCAAGACAATTCTGCAATAGAATTTCGTGTTTCAGCTCATTCGGTGGGTGCAGAAATATCCATATCCGCTATATCCTCGTGAATACGTCTACGCACGGAGAACCTGGATCTCCGACGACTGTCGGATGATTGTTGTGGACAGTGAAGTAGTTCCAACACACGTGAGTTTTCGCTCGTTGCGGTTGTTTGAACACCTTAATGTTTTTTTTTTCATACATCTTTGTAGTTGATCCCTGGCAGCAACAAAAATGTGCGAGTATCGACGTATACTTCTCGTATGGCTGTCCGGTCCCATAGAGAATTCGACGAGCGTGGTCTGGGTGAGCAAAATTCCGATTTTTTTCCTCAGTACTTTACTAGTCGTTAGTTTTTTACTAGAGCAGGTCATTTAGTACTCAGGGTTTGCTCTAAGCCGACGATGTAGTGTTTATTTCTAGTTTTTCAGTTTTAGTTTCCATACACCTGTCTTCGTTGCCAATTCGAAATAAAACATCTTCCTTGCCAATTCGAAATAAAACAAAGTTCTGTATAGATGATTGAATCTTCACCTTACTTTCTCACTTATTATCTATAATACGTTTCACCAATACTTTCACAATGAAGCTTCCTCTCCATCCAGCACGATCTACCCCCTTTATGCGTATTTTATGGCCATACTCTTGAACTTGATCGAGTTGATCTAGCTGACAACTCTCTCTCGTAAATAAAGGCAGCTGATCGCTTAATTATCATTTTCTCGGGGAATTTTCAGTTGTCTTATTCTTGGTGATTCTTATTCATCACGATCAACTGTGTTGCAACATCAGCAGATAATTCGCCAATCTTGTTCACAGTCTGCAGAATTTTGCTGACACATAATTAGCAGAGATTGTTCTTTACTGTTTCTGGTATTCCTGCTCAGTATTCTCTTCTCAACCCTCTATTCTGGAACAACACATTCAAGGGAACACATTGCTCTCATTAGCTCCTTCTGCACCATAGATGCCAATTTTCTGTACTATACCTGTAGCTGAATTTCGACAAATTTACTGGCCTACCTCTCAGGGCATGTATAGTCTGTCCGAATCGACGAGTCCGCGCACGCACGCGGAGATCGAGAGGCGACGCGGCTGGGACGGATGCTGTTGGCTGCCACGTCGTACAGGTCGCAGCCAAATCATTGGTCAATACCATGAAGATAACGATGAAACGTGATACGCAGATCAGCGATGATGACGTGGAGCGCTGGCAAACGTGGCAGCTTCTCGATCCCTGCGTGCGTGGGCGGACTCGTCGTTTCGGACAGACTATACATAGCTTTGTGCCTGCCAATTACCTCATATGCAGCGGGCATTTAATGGTAGTCTCCGGTTTTTTCGCTCTGTAACTTCTTGAGCTCTTAGCACAGGGTCATTCACAAAAACTAATGGTCCTGATAATCGTAAGACCTTGTTCTCCAAACCTATAATCTGGTAACGTTGCGAAAAAAATGAAATTTTTCGGCAGCACTTCAGCACCAACCTAATATTGGGTTGAGGAATTACAAATGTCCATTAGATCTACAAATAAAATTTGCCAGGGTCAAGCGCGGTGTTGGTAAAAATTCGACCCCGAAGCGCCCTTCCCCTCTTGTAGACGGAAAGAATGCGACCTCCTTCCAGAACATTTAATTATCTTACGCTTTCAGTTATTGTAATTCAACAACTTTCAAAATATTTGGAAGATAATTTTTGAATTCAATTAATTTTCAAAATTAATTTTTCACTTCTCAGTTTTTGATATTTTTTTTTGAACTTCAAGTTTTATCAATGAAACAACCAGTCAGTTGTCGCACATGTCTATGTCGCACATCTACACACTTATTATAAGCAAATGGAGTGATGCGGAAGTCGTATTCATGTTCAAACAGGTCCAGGGTTCGGTCCCCGCCGGAGACTAATTTTTGCAAAATGCAAAAATGCATGTGGAGCAGTCGGACGTCAAGTATCCATGTGTATGAACAAGAACAAATTGTGAGGACTTTTTTTTGAACTGTGAAAATCGCGCGCGCGCGAGTGGTGTTCTTTCACTCAGAATTGGAATCGTACACGTGCAGATGTATTGTTGTTTGTCACGAATTTAAAAAAGGTTGGCATGTGACTCGGGAAAATGTGATGCACATCTTTTTGTTTCGAGAAATCTGGTTTATTAGGGTAAAATTTTTGTGGAAATTCATTGGTACAAAGATGGGAAAATTGTCATTTTTACCAACGGTATACCTTTGGTTTACCAACGGAATAAAACTCATCCCAGGTAATATTGAAAGCTGAAATTTTTCACGAATGTAGAGCTTGACTTCTTCTTCCGAGATCATCTTTAAGGTTTTGCCAGCCTTCAAATATGCGCTGGAAAAATGCCATGAAAAAACCTAATTTTTGGCAAGTTCAAGGTTGTTGTGGTAATCTGAGGCGGATAACTTCATAGCTACTCTGTGTGAGAGAACAGCTTTGAAGCCCTGCGATAGAGGAAAATTTGCTCTTTGTCACGCATAGAGTCGTTTTAAAGGGTCCTCTGATTTTGTCAGTTATTGAATGTCAGCATACCTCAAATTTAACAAATTTAGCGGTTATGTCTTATTTGGTCTTATTGCTATAAAAAATTCCAATGAATGAGAAACCCGTGAGGTTTTACACCCTCGTAAGGTTTGATTCTGGGAAACCGCCTCTACAGCTTCGGAGCACCAAGTGATGTCCAAAGGTCCTAGCACACCATCCACGAAACTGCATTTTGAGCTGCAAACTCATTGGGCCCTAGGAGTTGAGTTACAGCCAAATAAAACGTCCTAGCTCAAGTAGAAAGAGTTCACCGACGGATTTTACATTTGTTATTCATGGTACTAAAAGAAAAAGAGCTCGCTGGTGAAAAACCAGGTTCCCTACCTTGCTGTTATTATACTGCCCTCTTCAGGAGACCCCTCCCCTCCTTTCCCCGAGGTGACTCCTCTTGGTAAATTACTATCGTACGCTTGACCTGGAAAATTGCTACAACATCAAAACTACAAGCGCTCCATCCAAGAGCTACATATTTGCCAAATAGATGTTTCACTCCTCTACTCCCTCCATATAACGAACTGTTTCACTCCTCTACTCCCTCCATATAACGAACGAGTGTCCTCTGTGAGAAAATCACAGCGCTTTGATATGCAGTAGCGGGCCAACTAAATTTTGGCTCCACCGCAAACGCTGGATCGGCGGGGGCAAGTGTTAATCTAGTAGTGCCAATACACAACTAGGAGGCGGGTGAGGGAATTGCTTCCTATCCATATTTTAAGGTTTTCTTCTGGGTCAATTTCACGATGTGTCGTTTTGATCATGTCGTGGATAAGTTTTGCAGCCGTCGTTTCGAAATCGTGACGGTGGAGATCTTGGTACTGGCGGTCCTTATATTCTTCAGAAAAATCAGCAATGAACTTCTGGTTCGAATAAATCATCCTTGGATGGCGCGTTCTTTTTATATTTTACCGCAAACGCAGTGTCACCTTCCATTCATGACTATCGGGTTTAGGTGTCGGGATAGGCTGCTGTGAGCCGATGAGGTTTTTTGTCTACATGTTCAAGACCTGCTCTCCTATTGTCTGACACTACAACGGTCTCGAAGAGGCGGCTATTCTTAACACGGCAGAGCAGGACTTGGCTGATGGCGGCTCGCGCAATTGCTATCTGCTCCTGCTAGTGTAGCTGCAGTACAATCAATAATATTTTTTCAAAAGAAAGAAACTGGAAAGTACAAAAAGTCACATATTTTCTGGAGCGCTATGAAGTGCTCTTTCATCTGAATACACACTCCCTTCCAAAAACTGTGACACTGGGGAAAATAGGAGAAGAATGGAAAGCGAATGCAGCGGAAATGTCCAAAGTATTATGCAGTTTCGGCCCCCTCTTAGCAGACCTGCTTTATCATGCTATGAATACATCTACGCCAAAAATTATTTAGATGCGAACATATACTTTTATCCTTGCGGATATATGGACGATCTGTTGATATTGCAGAATACTTTAGACAATACAATTTTAGCAATTTTGGATTAAGTCTATCATAGAGTACTATTGTTGAAAACCACGCATGACTCTAATTACAAATGTAACTATTTGGATTTAGACACTAATATAAATAACAACATTGTAGTAACGAAAATGTATAATAAGACTGATTCCTTCGGCTCTGCTACTAAGCGATTCCCACAGTTTTCCACTAATATTTCAATTGGAGTCAAAAAAGCTACCATTTATACTGAAGTTTTGCGAATCGCTCGCACCTGCTCTACTAGAAAAGACTTTATAAACAGGTTGACACGAACAAAAGCATTCTGTTAACCATGGACTGCAGTCAATTTCTAATTGAAAGTTCATAAATAAGTTGTTTGTTCAAAAACAATTAGATTTTACATAAATTCGACCTACATACCTCTAAAAATCAAGCATTTATAAAAGAAATATTTTGGTAACAGTATGACTAGCTGAAGATTGGTTCAATACTCAATATACCATCATAAATACGTTATTCTTAATCAATAAATACATTCACCTATTCTATCCCTTCAATACATCCATTTGATCATGGTCACCTACAAATAAACAATCTTCATTCAATAAACCCAGTGCCATATAATCTTCTGATGATTATATTCCACTTGGTACTTCTCATTTTCAGACATTATTCGTACATGCTCGAGACGAAAACTGAGCAGACAATAATAATATGAAAGTTCCATATAACTTTAGAATTTATATTCCCTCATCCTAACATTTTCGTGGTTATGTTTGGATTCTCTTTACATCAGCTCCCATGTTCCGAAGTATCTAATGTTCCCGAATCTTTAGCTCACTGCTACCCATTTTTTGTAGTAGTCAGACTTGTTTGCTCATCGTGATTCTTATATCATCACCAGGTTTATTACTTCTGCGTTGCCGTCCTTGAAAGTATTCCTTCTCATCCCAACTGGACGCTTCCATGTTTTCTTTGAAATCCTCCTCTATAATCGTTAATCCTTTGAGAAACTATGCGACGCAGGAGTTCTTAGGAGGGTAGTCATACCTTCATTATAAATGATACTCTTTCCTGCTTGTGTTGAATAGTCAAATCTGTGGTAGTAAGGAAATATCTTACACTTAAATCACCACTCAAAATTTACGCCAATTCCACAGAGCGTATCGTCACAGTCGTTACCTCGGAAATAAGTTTACTCTGATCCATCTCGCGAATCACTGCTTCAACTCTAAATCATTCAAGGACGTATCTTCATAAAAGTTTTATGAAATCTTGTTGTTTTAGACTTTATCCTAACGTACTTCGACAATCCAGAAGCTAACATACCACGATCAGTGTACAACTGGATGATTAATCGTGGAGGGCCATACTTCTTAAATCAGGTAAGATGTGTTGCATTTATTTAAGACTGCACCCTTTGTGACAGATCCAAGGGAGTGCCATACAGTTAAACTTTTTCACTGGATTAATTTTAACTGCTCTTTTGATAACAAGTTTTACTTCAGTTCCCCTTAATCGTCATGGTCCATTCCGCTCATAGGAAGTGACGGAGATCATTGTTGGTCATGTTCGTAATTAAGCTGCTTTTTCGACAGACGAAGCCAATTTCCGCCTGACGACCTACCTACTATGTACCCACGCAATGTGCATTTTGTTAATGAATGAGCGTCATAGATCCAAGTGGGTTAACGGGATTCTGTGAGCTATTTTAGGAAGAGTCGAATTTCAATGAACATTTCGACTGGGTATGGGCAACAGTTTTTGCGTTTCTTCTGCTCTTTTCTGTTTTTCCTAATCTTCCCTGTACTATTCGCTAGCATTTTGGTCCCTGTGCGGGAATGCTAAGACGTACTTCAAAGCGTCTTTGTTTCAAGCCTAATAAGTGAAGTGTCAATTCGAGAATGGATACTTTTTTCGCTTGGCATTCAATCGATACTTGGAAACGTCTATAGCCGTTCGAAAGCGCGAGATGAGTTGATCATAAACGCAGAATATCCCTCCACTTGAGCAGGTCATGTTGGAGATACATAGTGACATCTGAATGTCCCGCATTATTATGGAGTAGAACGACCTAGCCTAGGAGATTGTGGTTTTTCTGCTGAATATCATCATTTTGCTGCATTTGAGCCCTCTACTGTCTTGTTCATCCGAAGCAATTTCTAGATGTCCAAAATAGCTGGATGATCGTATGGAGCGGGGGTGTCTCTCTGAGATCAAATATCCTCTTTCTGAGCCTGGAAAACCAATGCTGAGCTGTTAATTCTAGATTAGCGTCTTCTGCATGCAAAGTCCAAATCCATTGAGCAGCTTCGACCGCCTTTGAGCATTGAGAAGAGCAGGAGATTTTGCTAATGCTATTTTTATCATCACTACCACTTTTCAAGGAAAAAAAACCTATGCAAATTCATATCACGAAAAAGGAATAATAACACTTTTCTGAGAGGATGAATGCGCTCTCGAAGGGCATGGAATACAGCCAAGTAAGACCCACTAAATTGAAAAACTGCAAGTGAAAAAGCGCGGATTCATGTTCTTCCCCAATACATATCTCATGGTCTCTTCCACATCCAACACCTATTCCATGGTTCCTGAAGACTTCACAATAATTTAAATAGTGAAATTTTACACCATTTAAATTGCGCCGAGAACGAAAAGAAGTTTTTTCGAGGGTTTAGGCTTGTGTACATGCGGGTTGACGGGTAACTTCCGATATCAGGTTCGTGTGGCTTTTGGCACACGCTTGTTGGTATACGCTGCCTTAAGTTATTTTGGTAGAATAGCACCTCTCTCTATTTCTATGTATCTCTCGCTCTCTCCCTTTCTCTCCCATCCCCTCCCCCCTCATTTGATTCACCAGTCTTGAATTGAATGAGTAGAACGAAACTGCTTACTGATTTATTTTACCATTCACAAAACAGGTGTAAGTTGTATGGTTAGTGAGTACTGATGAAGTTTGTCTGCTATTGACATCATGACATAGACAGTAGTGAAAACATCTGGATGAACTCTCAGTTCAGGCTATGTCTGGGACTGTTTCCACGGTATGACCTTTGTCAGCATAAATCTCAGCAGTTATGAAGAGTTCGTAGAGATTGTATTGTTCCTAAATTTGCCAATATGACATTAAGGAATGGCAGTAACGAAAAAAGAACATTCTTGAAGGTGCAACCCGTCCCATTTTTATTGTTCTATATAATCACTGCCGTAACGAACTACCTAGTCTTGTCAGCATCCGAAAGCCGAAGGGCGTGGTTGTAGGGTTTCAAAATGTACGCGGATTCGCAGCAGAAATCCGATAAAGACTATGGAGAAATTACAGGGTGGCCGAAAATTACCTGTGCGCTAAAATTTCAATGCTAGGTACTATGTAACTAGGTAATCAATCATCTACACAGAGTTGAAATTTCTGTAAAATTGTAGAACTTTGTTGATAGCTCACAATGTCTTAAAAAATCGTCATCCTTCAAAACAGCATTCATTGGCAGAAAGGTTGGCTCTCAATCTCTCCATAAATGCTGCACATGATTCTAGCAGGTACGCTTTACTGGTTTTGTCTAGGCCATTTTTGGGGCTTTTTCCAGGGAATTCCAGGGAATACAAATACTGCAGAGCATAGAGCTGGCTTTCCTGTTCAAAATGACTACATGGAAAAGTCCGTTGGATTCAAATTTGGACTGTACAAAGGCCATTTTCCAACCCTCACGAACTCAGGAAGACGCTCACTACTCCAATCTTCAACAGTTTTGCCTCTTCTGCAGGAGCGAAGCCCTGTCGCAGGACATCTTTATTTTCAAAAAATCTAGATCTCCACGATTTAGGGATGTCCTATAGAAATATCTCCCTGCACACATATTATAATTTCAAATTCTAGCTCTCGGAGTTCACAAAAACTAGGGGAGCCTTTCCACTGGACTTTCTACCGCTCCCCCCCCCCCCCCTCTTTGTCAAAGATAGGGATTGACCTATTTCAGCAACAAATTTGCCTCGGAGTAGCCCCATGCCATTGGTTTTCCTATTACTCTGTCACTCTGAGCGGTTGCCAAAGTGGGAAGTTTCTCACCAGCAAAGACGGTCATGTGGTAGCGAGAATGAGGAAGTCGCTTCAGCATCTGCCCGCACAAATTCTTCTTGTTCTTCCTCGCAGTATCGGATAAGGTGTTTTTTTTTTTTGAGAATGATAGGGATACATGTTCAGCTTCTCTCACACAATTTTTCTCATGGCTCTGCGGACGATTCTGACTTCTGTTGCCATTTTGCGGAAGAACCTACGGATTTTGTCGATCCTGCACCGACCAACCTTCACTTCCTTGGGAGTTGCTGTGGTAGTAGAAAGACATCTACTATTTCTATTCTCATTATCTCCAAGCTTTTCGAAACTTTTTACTGAATCTTGAACAGTTATTCGGTGCAGAGGTAACGCTTTCACGATGTAATCCATAGACGTTCAGTCTCGATGCAGTTATGACGTTGTAGGCGACCATCATGAGATAACTATTAGGAAAATGGGAAAAGAACGCGAAAAAAAATCTGGGAGTCCCGCAGAAATGAGGTACAATTTTCGGCCACCCTCTATATATTATACTCCATTCAACCGGCAGTCGGTATTGGTGGAAGGATCATGGACTGATACGCGGCCACTTTCAATCAATATCAAGCATGCTTGATAGTGCACTATCGCACCAGTCCGTGAATGCACCAGTACCGACTCCTTTCTGAATGCCCTATAGCTGATTACATGGTGTTAACATAAGTCCTTCCGCGTATTCCGGATGCTGTTTTCTCCAAAGATTTATTATCTTTTAAATAGTTGAGTTTGATTTTTTTGTATTAAGAACACCATGAGTGTATTTATAAATAAATAAAGTAGAAGTCACAATTTGAAAGCGCTGTTCTTGCATTGCAAGAATTTCGTAAACAGTTGTTTTCCAAAAGGCAGTATACTTGATTTGTGAAGTGGAGCCGACAGCTGGCATACTGGCATTCAGCTGAAGCTCGATAGGCGGTGAGCGAAGTATGAAAAGACGTTTTGCTTAAAATGACTGGTCATCAGCGATTTTCTAAGCTCAAAGAAGACATACTTGGTCTCAACGACACTATCCACCTCGACCAAGCAAATTCCTTTCATTAAAACGCTCCAGAGGAATCGTATGGTCTAGATTGATATCATACTTCTCGAAGCTACCAAATAAATTTGGCAATCTTGCTAAAAGTATCCAATCCAAGGGTCTAGTCATCTTACCCCAGGATAACATTGGGCCCCATCCTCGCCAGCATTGCCATGTTGGCCTGCACAGCTCTATTGATGATGTTCTTTCACTTTCCTGTTCTACAGAGGTTACACGCTCGAACAGCATCGGGTGCTTTCTGGTCCCTATTGATTGCATGGAGGAAATGGTGTTTTTCCTCGAAATGGCGTTTTCTTCTCAGGCCTAAAAATTAAGTCATTCAACATTCGTGAAGAACTTGATGATGAAAGGATTGTGATGGAAGGAAATCGCTTTCAGAGGATATATAGGACATCATGGAAAAATGGAAATCATGCGGAAAAATAGCAGCTGCGAAAAGCGGAAGCATTTTGTTAACACCTAATTATTTTTGGTTTTCTGCTTCAAACTTCTTTAACTAAAAAAGAAATTGGAACGAGTCGACATTTTCCAAGGTTTCTAACTCTTCGCAAATGACCATGCTTTAATATTTTATTCCTTCTATTGCTTTCTTGCTCAAACCTGACAATAGCAAACGCTTGAAGTTTCAAACTTCGTGTATTCGGAGCAACATCTTACGATACTACCAACTGTAAAGTTTTTCTCCCAGCTCTTCTATGTTGAGTTTTTTTCCTTCCAAAGTAATACCAACTGTATATCTATTACCTTCAGAATTAGTTTCAACTCTCAGAACTAGGAGAAAAACTAGGAGAAAAAAATCCATGCACCACAAGAATCATTTCTTATTGTAGGAGATCAAAAAAGGGAAAACCACGGCACAAGGATCATATGCTTGGAAAGGGCAGAATTTACCGGAGGGAAGAATGCATGGGTTAACAGGATGACTCTCACTTCAGAACATCTGAAATTATCAATAATTTGTTGGACCATTTGTTGAAAGGAATAACCAATGAGTTCCGTTACCCAAGTGATGGGGAACCTTCCTTCTCGCCAGTAAAATTGTTCTTAAAGTTCTATCCGATCTCAAGTATAGCAAGATGGAGACGCTGAGATCTTCACCACTGGCGCGAGACATCTTTCGAATGTTCAGGAATATGGAAACACGGTTTTCATTCTGCTTGATTTTCATAAAAAGAATCATTGTCTTGATACAAAAAAAAACGCTGTGAACTTATTGGTATTTGTTCACAGGTTCATGAAGCAGCTTGCGAAATGGAGGAAACAGGACGACGGTTAACATGGACTTCGGAGCGGGTGCAGAGAAATCGACATCGGCTTAAAAGGCTGGCAGACGCCAAATCCGCAATTGTATTGCTACCGGGGGCGGCTACTGATGAAGAGAATAAAGTGAATGAAGAGGAGCTGGAAGACGCAGTGCCGATGAGTTCCAAGGCGCAGAAGTTTACCTTTGTTTCTACGGACAACCTGCCTGCGGAAGCGTATGTGACCGTGTGAGGTGTGTGTATGTGTGTGGTTTTGCTGCTATGTTTGTTTCTCAATTTCTTGGATCTTTTTTACTGCTGTAAGTTCTGATGAGTACTTCTCTCTTTCGATTTGTTGCTAAGGTTAACGTTTGGTTTGTTGCTAGTTGATTTTATTTGTTTATTTGTTGGCTCGATCAGCGAGGATCTGTACTAGTCTTAGTTAGGGACCAGATTTAACAAAAGATAGAATTCATAGGTATAGAGCTACATAGAACGAAATTTATCGAAAAAATTATCTCCAAAATGCTTTGATTTCATTACTTTTTCAAATGAGAAACTGCAAAGTTGTGCTTTCCATACGTTAAAGCGTGATGACGTCGTTATCTGGGTGGAATCTCTCGTAGGGCGATGGTCCTTCACACTGTATTGTGCTTTGCTGTTGAAATATCGTAATTTTCATGTACTACTGGCGAGTGTTGTGGATATTTTGCGTAAGTGCCATCATTTTATCTTTTGCTCATCCACTGTTTCCTCTTTCGAAGAGCACTGTAGTTCTGCCCAAATGATAGTCTTCGACGCCCAATTGATAACAATGTGAACAGAGCCAATGGCGCAATGGTTATGCCACGCCCATTCCAGCCATCTTTCACCTTTGTGAATGACGTCATCGCGCGACACAGTTGGACGGTCAGATATCTGATTTCCACCATATCTTATCGATGAAGCTTTTTATGCATTGTTTTCTTAGCGTTTCTTAAAATATTTAGTTATTTTCACATGTTGTTTGATGTGTTCTCCGTACTCGAGTTGTTGTTAGGATTGTGCCTCAGTTGGGTGGGGTTCATGGACATTTGCTCCTGCAGTTATGTGAGTCCGTAACCCCGCCCACGAAATGCTCGTGTGATTTGTCGATTGTCACTAGTTCGACCGAATCGGTTGATAAATAATTTTGATTTTAGTATATTTGTCTCCCATTTTTGAAAGCAGCCAATTTCCAGAAGAATGCTTTCTATTGCTTTCGAATCAACAGTACATATGTTTATTACCACGAATCATATGTGAAAAAGGTTTGAGATCGAATTAGCGCTAGAGATCACGCGTAATCGATAATTTCAGATAGTGGGTCGAATCGCTTGGCACCTTCGCGGATTCTGTGTAGTTTCGTGAAGAGATTGAGATTGCGACGAGGTCTCCCGAACAGCTGATACGGGATAATATCTGTAATGAGACAGTATTGATTTTGGACAGTATTCATGCGCTTTTTTTACGTTTGACATTGGGGTGCGACAGTGGCGGATGCAGAAAATAGGGGGGGGGGGTAAGAAAGAGGTGCGGTCTTCCCCGCTTAGGGGACCTATATGGAAAATAGAATTAGTAAAAGTATTCATTATAATAATGTAGAAGACAGAAACAGACTAATTCGAGATTTTTATTTGTTTTGTAAAGTAGTTTAAAAAATTTGGCGAGCCCATTCTTGCCCCTCCCCTTCGTCCCCCCCCCCCTCCCTTCGTCCGCCACCGGGGTGTGACTATTTCAAGAGTTGTTGATCGAATATTCGGGGTTTACACATAGTATTGCTTTCTTTCCGACTCGTGGATATCAACAAGAAGTGTCTCTCAAAACTTCCTACAAGAGGATGTATTTGGTACTAGAGGATGAGTAAGTACACAGAACATCTTCACTCTTCCCACATATTGGGATGAATGATCCCAAATGATCCTCAGTGTGCAATAACCTCCCGCTCAGCTTGCTCTTGGTCGTGACATCGAACGAGTGGACGTCACTCGGTGTCCGGATCTTATTCCATCTACAGATAGCTCAAATAATGGTAGAAAAGGAAGTAGTTCACTTGTCATTGAGAGGCATGCATTTTTGTGGTTCATGTCCGAATTTTTGGAAAGAATCCAGACCGCTTCTGAGATAAAGTTTTCTTGGTGAATATTCCCAATGACAACATTGAAAGGCAGTTAGTTCGAAACAGACTCTACGACACTCAGTGCATATTAGAACAATGTGATGTATGCCCGTATAGAAAAGTAGGAAATTATGCGAAAGTGGGGGTCGTATAGATGCTTAGCCTGCCATAACCTCTATATAGAAGGAACGGGAAGAAAGCCGAGCGTAGGTATGAAACAGCATATTGCAGCAGAGAAAAGAGGAAAACTGGCTACACCTCTAGGGCGCCACAGGATTGAGGCACACGATGGCAGCGATATCAAGATCAGATGCGAGATACTAGTGTACGGAAGTGAGATTTCGGCAAGGAAAGCGCTGGAAGCGGCCTGAATTCTCACCAAAAATCCAGGCCGAAAAAGACAAGTGACCTACTCCCTTTTATATCATTATGTGAGCTATCTGTAAATGGAATAAGATCCGGACATCGAGTGACGTCCATCAGTACGTTGTCACGATCATGAGCGGACTCTTCCGCGGAAGATGGAACAAATGGTGCGTTCAACCTCGACTCCGGGTATTATCTTCGTACTTTGCCTGAGACAATGTCGAGAACTGACAAAGTACTATGAGACGTTCGACCGTATAAGTTACAGATCAAGCAACTGGAGCCACTTTCAGACCTCTGACGACGACGGTTCCGTTGAAACGTACGTTCAATAAAGTTCCACCGTGATAAGCTGATGTGGCATAAAGCAAGGGATACTGTAATAAGACTGATTCTTTCGACTTTGCTATTAAGGGATTCCCACACTTTTCCACTAATATTTCAATTGTAATTAAAAAAAGCTATCATTTGTACTGAAGTTTTGCGAATTGCCAGCACCTGTCCTACTAGAAAAAACTTCACAAACAGATTGACACGAACAAAAAACGTTCTAGTAACCACGGACTACACTCGATTTGTAATGTGAAGTACGTACATATGTCGTTTATCTAAAAATAAACACATTTTACATAAATTCGACATACATACCTCTAGAACTCAAGAATTTGTAGAGGAAATATTATGATTACAATAAACTAGCTAAAAATTGCTGAAAAGATGCTGACTCAAGACTCAATATACCATCACAAATTAGATATCTGTAATCATTAAATACATACACCTATTGCATAACTTCAATACATCCATTTGATCATGGTCACCTAGAAATAAACGATCTTGACTCAATAAACCATATACAACATCTTCTGGTTGATTATATTCCACTTGGTACTTCTCATTCTTAATACATTGTTAGTACATGTGGTGGGGTGTCATGTGAATCCAAAACCAATTGTAGGTTTCAAACCCAAACGTTTAGTAGGTATATTTCAGTAAGATGTGCACATTTTAAGCATAACATTAGAAACAAAATTTAGTGGGTTTCCTTCACCTTATTGATGAGTGCAGGAGGGAAACTACTTCTATGTTTGGCTTCGTATAAGGTTCATGCATGAAACGAAGACTGAACAGACAATAACAGTATAAAATTCCGATATAACTTCAGGGTTTATTATGTTTTATTTTGTTTTATTTTATTGAATGCACCAATTGTGCTCTACCAAGACATGCTATAAGAGATCCACAATTAGATAAACTGGATATACTGGATTACAAAGGAGGTACGTCATCGAACAACAACACAATCGTTACACTGGAAGCAAATATATCATCTCAACCAAAAACCACCAAATGTGTCTAATTATATATTTAGGTTGCATCCTTGGATAAAACATTATTACAAACAATAAAACCTCAACTTGAATAGTCTTATTATTTAAACAAGCAGATATTTATGTTGTTAGATTTAGTCTGCTAGCTCGATGTACCTCATTATGCCCGAAATAACTTTGTTGTGATTGGCCTTATGCCGCAAATCACTCTCTAGTGATGAAAAGGGCCTGGACACACACTTCCAACGTGTTTGGGCATCTAACACAATGGATTTTTGAGGATGAGGATTTTTTTGTAAGAGTGTGCATTGCAGTTGGCAGTCTGAAACATTAGTTCATATGGTTCATCAGTCGAAATAAGTTTAGAAATTAAGAGTAGTAAAGTAAGTAAAGTAAGTCGAAATAAGTTTATATGTGAAAACATGGGAGAGAATTCTGTGTAGATTTAGCAGCTGAAATCCCCGTATAGCCCATTTCTTCCCTCGGATTCGCTCACGTTCGTTCGATAGGATTTCGCTCTGAGTAAAAAGGAACCGGATCCGAAGAGGATGCCCTTTTGGCCATTAATGGCAAAGGCAGGGAACAATGTTCTTAGGAACACATCATGCTCTGATGCTACCCTTTTGATATGACGCAATCCGAGCAGACTGACGTTTTATGAGGTCATTCTGGAACCGCGTGTTGGTTTCCTTCCCATGATCTATCTATCTGTATTATACATATTAATTAGTTGGATATTCGCGCTTATGAGGATCATTTTCCAAACCATTTAAGCGGGTTTCATACAATTTTCGATGAGCGGCGCAGCGTGGCGCGAGAATGACCCGCGCACGGGAAATATTTCGTTCTGGAAGTTGCGCTGGATTTGCCGTGCGGCAACGAATATCCCAAACCATTCAAGTACGCGACTCGCAGAGCGAGCTCGCAAAATGCCGCGGAGAGCTCGCGCGTGGCGACCTCTCTGAAAGCCCCCCCCCCGCTCGCGGCACTCGCCCTGCATTGCCGCGCTCTATCCTTCATCATATGGCGCGGAGCGCGCGGTACAACTCCGAAACCCGCTTTAAGCACCGTTGCCGCTAATAACCGGAGTTGACGTGCCTTTGAATAGTATACCTTGGATGCATGCTGAATATTTTCGCCTGGATAGGTCAAAGATCCATAAATAATTAAGGAATTTCTGAAGAAGGAGAAGTAAATGGCGATGTTTCGTTCATAATAGCAAACAAACAGCGAATTATTCACACAGAGTGGGAGATTTCTGCAGGACAAGCTCTACGACATCGGTGACGCTTGGTTCAGGTTGTATTATTTCTTTTAAACTTCTTTGTATGCTAATAAGGAAAGTCCTGGCCAGGGATTTCGGAATCCTCTGTGTAATTTTTGTTACGCACACTCCTCGTAGCACTTTATGATGCCAGAGCTTTGTTATCTATGTGGTCTATCCTCCGTTGCTTTAGCCACGATAATCAGCTACAGCATTTCTCTCTTTCCCTCTCCCTCTCCCACTCTCTCTGTCAAAGAATTGGAATGTCTCAGGGAGCCAGTTCTCGTTTCCTCAGAGGGAAGAATTTTTTTCTGGAGAAAATTAGTGACTTTGAGAATAGCACAGCTTTCACGTGAACTGCATGTAATGTTTAAGAAAAGGTGATTTTAATAGCTACTAGGACCAGTACTCGTTCCGACAGCGCCCACACGTAATTAACATGGAATGGGATGATAACGCACACATCGAAATTGATGATCTCAACATCACCTCGAAAATTGTATGCTTTCTTTCTATTTTGGCTCTGAAAGTCACCTGGGGACCAGTTCTCGCACGAGATTAGGACTGGTTTAGGAACGAGACTGATTTCAACCTTTAGTTCCGTTGAAAATCTAAAGGAGTTTTATTACTGTGCTAGTTAACTACATCCCAAATTCTATGCAATTTTGGTGAGAGACAACAAGACCTCATCAGTGGCTTGTGAACGCGTCCGGAATGTTTTCAGCATTCAGTTGGGTAGACAAGTTTCGTAACTAAAATTAGGTGTTATTGAAAATAGCGGTAGCCTTGGCTATTGTCTCGTAACTTCATGGACCCAGAGAGGTGCAGTAGATGGACTGGCAGATGGTTTTAGAGAGAGGGCAGAGCCCTTCGCGTGCCACCTCCTTCCGAGGAAACATGCTTTCTGCGGTATCACTTAACCGTGGACCGCTGGGATGTTGCACTAGGTATGTTCAATGTTTTGCCCTACAGCGCATAGATGATTCCCGTTTAGGATTCCAGGATGTGTTGCAAAAGCACATTTATGTGCACGGCTGTCATAAGTGCAAAATCAATATTGAATTAACCATTCATAAGATATTGTGCCTGTCTATTGTCTATGACTGACATTTGTGGAAGGGCATGTGCAGGAAGTGAAGAATTTCCGGGAAGTTCTCGAACACCAATCCACTGCCACTTAGGTTGTCCATCAAATAATAGCCGTTTTGGAGGTGCGCATTCCAAGATGCGTTTTCTGGCGCAGTATTTCATCTATCAGAAAAAGCTACCTTTGTCTGGGATGTCGAGGTTTGTTGAATATACAGACAAACAAAACAAAATTCCATTTTATTAGGCAATGTCCACTTACCACTAAAGGAAGCCCACTTTTTTCGGGAAATTAGAGGGATTAAAGTAAATGGTGTGGCAAGTTAAGCATTGACCGGTAACGCTTCTGTTCAACATCCACTTTGTCCATTTTTCACTATGTTTACCTGCCAAGAAGGCAGAGCGAGCAGTGATTTTGTTGCGCCCAACCTAGCTGCTAACATTTTTATGGATCCTATGAAGATTCTCTTCCCGCCTCCAGAACTACGCCTTCATATCTGAAAGGTTTCATGACCACCAGCTGGTCAAAGTCAAAAACTCGAATCGTCCTGGGAGTGCATTTCTAGTCACAGCTTCTGTGTCCTTATACCACGACTACCTGGCCAAATACAGAGCTCACACCAAATCCGGCTTTCGTTCTATTCGGGCAGAAAAATAGTCAAAAATTGATAGCGCACAAAAACCATGTCTTGCCTCGTCGTACAATGTCGTCTACACAAGCCATAAAAAAGTAATTGAGGAAGGAGGAAGTCTTTTTGTAATACAGATAGAGCAGATCTTCTCTTTATAATAGTTCAAAGCTTGTCTATCTAGCTTTTAAAAAATATACAAAACGCTCATTTTTTGGGTGGAATTCGGGTAGATTCCAGTGGATTTCGCTTATTTTCCGGATATTTACGCGTAAATTTCGGGCGAAACCAAGAAATATTTCGGCGAAAAATAAGCGAAATCTGCTCGAAAGCACATGTAATCTACTGGAATTTTTTCATCTGAGTAGGTTGCGGCCACTGATTGTAGGACAACCTAATACATATTATTCGTTTTCACTGCCAAAATCAATAGTATTTGTTATCTATGCCATATAATCCCTTTAGGAACGCGTTTAACGGATATGGGTCTGCGAGAGATTGCCTATACCTTTCAAAGTGGAAGTCATTAGGGTCCGCCAGTGTTATGGGATTGGTCTTGAGACCAAATTAGAAATGACGTTCCACTCAGGTCTTTGTCAAGGAGAAGTCGACGGAAGAGGTGAGCGATTTCTTGAGGCACTCAATCCTCGGTCAAATGTTTGTGGAGACTTGGGGAGAACTGAAACAGATAACATTGCGCTTCTTGCATTGAGTATCATAATTAATCCATTTGCTGATTACACTGTGAAAACATAAAATTATGTTGCTAGACTTCAGGAAGGCAGACAGAAATAAACAAACATAATGCACATACAAGAAATGTATTTATACTGGTACAAATGCAATTGCATTATAACAGAATATAATAACCTCCGTCTTCTCTTTCAAACTTTAAGATGGGAGAATTTTTGAAATTACATACATAATGGAGTAAGTAAGTATTTCATGTTGTTTTTGCTCTTATTACATTCTTCCAAAACAATATTGTTTAGTTACTCAAACAGAGTTTTGTTCTGGATTTGTTTTGGATATTACTAAATATTTTTTAGGCTTTTGGCATCTTATGCTTTCGGATTTGTAACTAAGTACCGGATGCTTGTCGGAAACAAAATAAATCTAAAAAATGTGTATCTAAAAAAGAATACAGGCGAGCAAAAAACTGAGTACGAATGAGGTTTGGAAGCATAGCAAAGAAGCATATTAAATAAAATTAATATATTTTCATAGGAGTAGTTATTCTCGAAACTTTACTTGTTTGGTAAAAAAAAATCCAATCTCAAAATGTCACGCGTTTAGATTCATTTTCTAAAAAAAGGATCCACTTTTTCCCACACTGTTCTTCCTCTCTGCTAAGGCCTGTGATAGTGAGGGAACTGCGAAAGAAAGCTGAAGCCGGAAAGCTAGCTGAATTAGGTACCAGAAGGACTGAACGAGGATGAGAACACTGTTATCAATGAGGCGTGTGGATACGCAGACAGTTATAGTGCGACATTACATGTGCATGTGGGTGGGCCTAGACTTTTGAATCGTCCTATGAGCGCACAGAACCATGTTGACCCTGGTTGTTCATAGGACACGGGTTAGCAAATCGGTGGTGTTGTTTTGTTCTACATGTCGAATTTTATTGGATGTTATTACTTCAGATTAGACTAGAGAAATGGATAGGAACGCAGACAGTGGGACTGGCACAGTTGGAGGGTATTCACCCTCTGTGCAGTCGCCCATTGAGCAATACTCGAGGTGAAGTGGGCCTATGTCTTCTAGGCTTGCAATTACAGAATGACCCAAAAGTCTTTGGCCAGTGCTCAAATGCAGCGGGAAACATTATATAAGGAGTGATCGTAACCAAGCTAAAAAGGTGATTTACCAAGAGTTTTTTTCAGCAAAATAGGTGCTAACTTGATCTCCAAGTTCCTTTATATAGCAGTGCTATTGCAGAGCCGAAGACATATCCTAGCGGAGTTGGCCATGTAAATTTGCACATCCCACAAAGGTTTCTGAAGTTTTTTCATGAGAAGATCCGGTAAAGAGAAAAAACCAGATGCAGCATACATAAATGTCGCTATGATATCAGAAAACAAAACGTTTACTTTGCTGAGGATGTCCACTATGGCAGTCAGATTATGGTAAAGAGAAGAGTGATCGCAACAGAACTCAGCAGAGGATTCTAACAATGTTTCTAAAATCATCCTAGATCTTTGCGGTGAATGTCTCTCCGGGAAGGATATTTTCGTTCCGTAACTCAAAGCTGGCTTCCAATAAACACGAAAAAAATAAGGAAAAAGTACAAGGAAAGATGAAATTGTGATTCGTTTTGCCACTACCTCCAAAAGAATCACAATTTGATTTCTAGTCCTCCCCCCCCCCCCAGGCTCTTCAGTGAAGAGAAGGATTACAGAGATAAAGAATGAGTAAGAAGAGGAAGATAAGGGAAGAATGAACAAGAAGGAAGTATGAACACAAGAAGAGAGAAAGGGATGAGTGAGAAAAAAAGGCAAAAATAAGAAATTGATCTGGGTGCGCGCTCACCTTTCGCACTTCGTCTTCTGCTCTCTCAGAACCTACACATGTTTGATCCCTTCAACCACGCAGTCCAGTTTTTCTGGAAGAGAATGCCTGCCAGCCTAAACTTCAAGGCTGCTTCCCTGAGGGCCTCGTTTGAACGACATCTAGGTGGAAAGTTAGGACGAGGCACTAATGTCTCTAGAAGCAATCCCGCCTTGGAACGTTATCGCCTCTGCTGCATCAATAAGAAATAGGCTTCTGAGACCTGCATAAGACAATTTTGTTGACAGTGGTCTTGGTACCCTCAAATTGACCGTCATTGGTTCCCATGTAGAGTTTTCGCAGCACTAGAACACCGGCCAAAAACTTTTGAGTCACCCTGTAGTTCCCTAAAATTTTGAACTGAAATTACTCTCGTTTCAGTTCACAATTTTGAAGACTATGCATATTTTCGCTTATATCTACGTCGTTCATAATTAGATGAATTATTAATATGCCTAGTGAGGCTGTCGGGACGCAAAGCACTAAAGTGCACACTGTATGTATCGTGTTTTCCAGTGTGTTGTTTCACGTAGCTTGGCTCTCGAAAGCGATCACAGTAGAAATTATCACCAGTCGTTTCTTCAATTCTCACTACCAATCATTCTTTATGAAGTGTTATTATGGGAGAAATTCGCCGGTGGCTGTGGTTTATGAGCCGCGATTTTATAGCCATGCATTTATCCCAAACCGCATATTCTTACGGCAATTGCTTTGACTGCTTACTTCTGTTTTGCAACTTCATCGGCGAATATTTTGCTTAATGAGCCCATTGTGGTTTGGATGGGACGGTGTCAGTAGAAAAAAGCATAACTTTTAAATATAAACAACTGATTCGTGATTGCGAATAACAATGAGATGACGGAGCGAACATCACAGAATCCTCAACAGCCTCTGAACAGGTCTGAGAATAGTAACCGTTGAGATAGCTTGTAGCTTATTGACAAATCAAATACTATCCGAATAACCATTCGAATACCTGAATTCGTACAGAAATGCAAGGGTTAACACCACATAGAACTACAAGTTTTTCTTTTTGATTCTCTTACCCGGACATCGCTGCACGGTACTCAAAAATTTTCTTTCCCTCAGAAATTCTCTTTCCAAGTTGCATGTAACTTTTTGCATCTAAACAACTTACATACATGTAACCGTTCCTAGTCTTTTCAATCTAGTCCAGTCTCAGTCTTTTCAAAAATGTGTGAGCCTTCTCGCGTCCAAACAGCACACACTGACCATCGATGGCGGTGCGTCTTTCGCGGACACATGACGCACGCGACGCGACTGCGCCGCTCGCGCTGGATTCGCCGCCCTAGTGGCAAATCAGAGTTTTATTGGTAGTTTTTCGCCATATTTGATGTTAGCTATTAAGCAAACAGTATGGTTTGTTGTCGCGGCAAAGACCCCAGCGCGAGCGACGCGATCGCGCCGCGTGCTTCTCAACTCTGCGAAAAACCCAACGCCATTGACGGCCACCATAAATGCGATGTCTTCCGGCCAAAACAACTTATAGACTCGTTCGAGGTGATGCAACTTATACACATCATTTTCAGAGTCAAAACAGGTTGAGGTTAATTCGTGCTATGTGCTTGCGTTTGACGCGCAGTGAAGACGAGCGATATGGTCTATTAGCTCACAGAGGGCGCCTGATCCGACTTTGTCTGCAATTACGACTTTGCCCGCGTCTGGAAGGATATTTTAGCGAATGACAGTAGGGAAACATAATAATGAAAGGAATCACACCATATGGAAATCAAAGAAAGTGCAAAAAATAGATCGGTTAGCCGAAAAATGATAAGGTCGCAGTTGCGGACAAAGTCGGATCGGGCGCCCTCTGTGATCTAATAGACCGTAGGTACTTCTGACGCAGCTCAGACGAAGGTGAAACGCAAGCGTATGCAGCCTTGCGTCTATTCGCGACTGTTGCACGATGTTTTTACTCAGGGTCCATGTAGATACCGCGTCAACCAGTCTTCCCGAAAACCCTTAGCAAATGGATACGTGCGTCTGATGCGCGACTGATGCACGCATTTTGTATAACTTGCCTTTTATATGTAATATTTTGCGAGTTTAGACACGCCGATTGGGAGCTTTTGCCACCTTTCCATGTCAAGTGTGATCTTTTAGACCTACTCAAGCAACAAAACCGGGTGACCCGAGAACAATTTACAGGGTGACTCCCGCGCTATCCTCGGATGACCCGGTAAATTCCCCTCGGATCAGCCGTTGGATGTCCTCAGATCATCGGGTAAACACCTCTCGGATGAGCCGGTGGGTACGCTCAGGTCATCCGGGGTGCACTTTTGACTGCTATGCCCCAAATGCTCTCTACATATAGTGCGTGTTTTTCTTCAAACACTCATCACAATCAAATTCCGTAACTCAAATCACGAAAATTAGAATAGCAATGCCGCATTCAACATTTTTTCCTAGGTAAAAGGTACCCTCCTGGGTGGGAAATACCATGCCATTCTTGGATAACTTTGGGCACTGGAACTTTTCGCTCAGGTTCTCCAAAAATGACAGCGTGTGCTTGCGCCCATCACTCTTTTCAGAGCTCTGATGCATCTTCCTCAATCCAATCATTTGTCTCTGCTAATCATCTCAGCCAGGTTTGTATTCCCCTTTCAATGCAAGGAAAATCAATTTTTGACGAAAAACTGCCCAGTTTTCGTGATCATAAAAGCTGCTGTGATGCTGCTCTCTTCAGAAGTAGTAGGTGATGACATGGCTGAAAACACTTCGCAGTCACAATAGGGTGGTTTTTATAAAGAAAAATTTGGATATGACTCATAGTTCACTCAAAGTTATCATACAAGTACCTGAGGACAAAAATGAATACATAGATAACGAAACTTGGGAAAGTTAAGTCAAAAGCTGGTTAGTAGGTTCGATTGGTGGTTTAACAAAATTCCCTAGGGTCACACGGCTTTTCATTAAAATCCCTCGAGTCGCATGGTATCATGGTAGTGCCACAGAGAAGTCCCTCGGCCGATCCGGGTGGAATAAACATTCCCTCGGGTCGCGCGGTAAAGGGACAGGCCCGAAAATAAGGTCTCTCGGGTGACCCGGTAGGACTAAAATTCCTCTCGCGTCACCCGCTGTTGTCGCCTGAGTAGAACAGCTTACAGATAACTTTTACAGTCTTTCTAACCTTCATGCGATCTTCCCAGAACAAAGCAATTTACCTGCGACATAATCCATAGTTTGCATGAAACCCTCATGCAAGCTAAGAATAATGTTATAATAATATGTACAATACCCGCACTAACTTCGTTAAAAATGAACGTTCAGAACGCGAATTTGCGTTCTTTTCGTCCCAAGGGTATAACTCACTAGAAGCAGATTATTCACAGGCCAAACCGGGTGGTAAGGACAGCAGTGGCCTCGACTATCACCCCCAGGAAAATCATCTATGAATCTCTGATTTGAACATTGGATTTTGTAAGATTTTAGATGTAAGATTTTAATAAGATTGAGATTTTGTAAGTAAGAGAAATCTTTCTGAGCCCTAGCTCCTAAATTACTGTATAATATTAGAGTGGTAAGAAAGTCTTGAGCCGTTTGACACTTTTTCTGCTTTGCTGTGTTATTCAGCATAAATATGTAGAATTTACTCAACAATGTGATTAAAAAAGTTAGTCACCATAGTGCTTCAAATAAAGGGCAGGTCAGCGGTCCCCTGACCCTAGAACTGGGCAGACTGGGAGTCAAAGAAATCGCTGAGCGCCTTTGAACATCGTAAAATTTGGTGAATTTCTTCTTAGCTAGGAATGCATTAAAGGAGCGAAATAGGCGGTAATCAAAGGGGGCAACGTCCGAGGAGTAGGGTAGGTGCGGCACCGTGATCCAGCCCAGCTCTTTCAATTTTTCGCTGATCTCCTTAGCTATGTGAGGCCTATCGTCATCGTGGCGTTGGTGTGCAAGAAACTCGTCATGGCCGTTTTCCTCGAAAAGCATCTTTCTGGAGCTGATTGCCGTGAATGCTTGCGGTGACTGTGTGAGTTTGCGGGAGCAGCTGGTAATACAACATTCCTCGCGAATTCCACATGTAGATAAGGAAACACTAGTTTGGGTACTATTTCGCGGACCTTCTCCTCGACAGAGCCACATGGCACGATGCGCGTTTGAATCGTCGCGGGCTCAACTGTCATCTCCAGTAATCAGGTTTTCCCGGAAACTCCTTTCGATGCGGGGAGAGCAGGAAAAACTGTTTATCGCTCGGAGGACTTCTTGTGGAATTGACATCGTAATTAAAGTTAGGGAAGGCATTTCGGCTATATACATGCATATTATGGAGAAGCCCCGAAATTGATCTACAACTATCACATAGTGGATCATGGGTCCCAATCCATAATGAAAAGTTCTCGAACTTTCAAAACACCGGCAAAATACTTTCTAACTACCCTAATACATAAACTGTGATTGTTCGAGTATCGGACTATTATTCGGATATTACTTGCTTCAGTTAGCTCTAATGGCTTAAATCATCCTTGTCACAATTATAAGTATACACGGGCATGTTCGGCATTAGTTCACCTCGAAAATGTTCTTTTTCTAGCTACGTATTTGTGATTTCGAGCGAAAATGCACTGAGTACCCCAAGAATTTCCTGAGGCTAGTTTTTGTTAAGGTATTAGTGGTAGTACATTAGTACTAGCGCATTGTAATACTATGAATAGTAACAATTGTTTTCATATTATAATGGTGATGAGCTACAAAATTAATATGGCTCTCGTGATCTTCGCATTGAATATCCCCACCACCTTTCAGGGAAACATCGAACTGATTTTCTTCTAGATTTTAGTGCAGATTTCTTCAATGAGTGCCGAACATTTGCATGAGCATAATCTGTTCTCAACGAGGAGTGGCTCAAGTAAAAGAAAATTGGATATACAGTCCTTCTCAAAAATATTTGCCCCACTCTTGACCGCCCATCTGTTAAGCCGCGCCGCATCACCTATGCATTATCATACGTGGCGTGACGTGGCTTAGCTGACGGGCGGTTCAGCGTGAGGCAAGAATTTTTGAGAAAGACTGTATGTCCATCATAGACGTGAGAGTATGTATGTGCGACCGGAGGACCAGACAGTGAAAGCAGAAATGGGATATCTAAATGGCACGTATTTGCCCATTCAAGACCTTACCGCGTAAAAGGAACCAATCCATTGATTCAACGTTGCAATACACTGCAATACACAAAGAAAAGCGGGCGACCTACACATCATAAAGCTGAAATTGAACTTATATTATATTGGTGCAATGCTCGTTTTTCGTTGCTTCAACTTCGGTGCATAAAATTTCCGGTGTTTCTTATCACCGCTATGAGAAGTTGTATATGTTTTGTAGCAGCTTTAATGGACTTTCTAAATGACCTATGCATTTTGAACGAAATCAAGGTTTTTAGTGAAATTTAAATCCTGGAACGAAATACGCCGAAACAAATTTTTTTGCCAAACTCACTTTAGTAGGCTAAAACTCATCTGCATCGCAGCAGGAACCGCTTGGAATAACACCATAGTTTTGGCTAAGGATGTGTGAGCCAATGCATGCCGCAAAGCTGTCTCCGGATTTTGCGACGTGGTGTGTCTTGCTTCGAAAGTAAGGGATGTCGCTTAGGTCTTCCTGGGGTTTGCTACCCCAACTGATGACAACAATCAAAGAGCATTCAAAACAACATTTTTTGTTTCTCAGAACTCGGTGGTTATTCATTTATTTATTTAATACGCTCAAAAGGCGCACCAGCAGCTAAACAACAACCTCAGAAAGGGAGTTACAAAAAAAAAATGGATTACAGATTTAGTAAGTGAGCCACGACAAATAATTAGACAACAACATTAGAAAGGGATGAAAGGTATGCTAACATAACATTTTTGAAAATGAACTAGCGCAAAGTTCACGTTGCATAAAAAACAGTGCAAAACAAGAAACAAGAGATCTATGCTGTATAAAAATTATAATATTCTGTCAAACATCTTGGGGAGAACTTCTTACGATCTTCAGCGGTATGTGTGTACAAATAGTAATTTACTCAACCACTCGAAGGTTCTTTCTTAGTTTCAACGGCGAAAGTCAACGTGAAAAAAGCGACAAACGGCGTCAGTGGGAAGCGAGAAAAACCTGAGCAAGGAAGGAAAACTCTGATCAGATAAATACGAATTTTTACGCTTGCAAACACTGCAAAACACTTCAGTGAAGCTAACCAAAATGGTCTAATAGGTTGTTTTGATAGAAAACCCCAACATCATTCCCGGAGAAACTCTCTTTTGATAAGCAGTTGAGAATTTATTTAAAAGAGGCTTTCGTAAGAAGCTTTGGCCACAGCGGATTAAAAAATCATTGGAAGTTTCGTCTCGTCGAATTCAGTGGGAATATCTAAATTCTATGTGCTAAATTTGATGACGCCTTCACAGCAGCGACAGAAGCAGAAAGTGAGCTGAAGGTAGGCGGGGGGGGGGGGCGTTGGAAAAAAGTGGGATCTCCGCAGTCTCGTAGAAAATAAAAGTAGAAAAATAATATTAAATTGTTAATAATAGTTATCCAAAAATTTAATGAAAATAAACAACTGAAGATGAGCGAAATAGAATTTTTCAATTTTATAAAATGATTTCAAAAATCACCCCTGCGTCCTAACCGTGCGTCATAGTTATTTTCCATGCTTCTACTCATTGATCTTTCCATAATTGCTTCCTAGTAATGCACCCATAAATCTCAAAGATATTGCAATGCACTTAGTTGTTGTCTGATTTTGGTTTACGTCATAACCAGGAGTGAAAATAAGCTGTCCTGAGGAAAGTTATCATTACGCAGCTAAGAAAAACCTGCATTTCTTCTTCACTGCCAGAGCATGAACAGTTTGCTTTATTTTGCAAAACTGAAACAATTAAAGTCGAAATTTCTCATCACGTGAAATGAAACGCGCTATTGGAAGGCAGAAAACTAATAACATTAGCTTTTTCACTGAGGCACGTGGCTTCCAAACACCACAATTGTGCAGAATCGCCCTAATTCCATGCTGTAAATAACCATTAGTTCCTGTTCTTCCTTTATTGGACTAGCCTAGAAGCGAGGCAACTACCATTAGGTTGTTCAGACAAACGTAAAAATGGAATGCAGCAGGAGATTTCAAGTATTTGGGTAAATATAAAGGGCAGGAATTACGTAATTGGGGACACCGCAGCGAAGAGCCAGAAGGACGGCTGTGGAAGATTTAATTATTATTGTTATTTCTAAATAATTCTCACTAATCGTTTAATATTTAAATTAATATTTTTAATATTCTCATTTTCCGTCCAAGCTCCTAAATCGGCGAAAACTCCATTCTTTCTAAACCCTCCCCCCACCCCGCTCACTTTCTGCGTCCGCCACTGGTGATACCTATCTCATTAACAGGGACGACGCAACCAATTTATCTTCGAGAAAGGTATTGGGTTGCTTAAATTTTCTCCGACACTTGCAACATGTTCACATAAAACTGGAGACCTGCAGTGAATTAAAAGCTTAGCCAGCGGCATATCCAGTGCATATCCGATGTCCCGATCATTCCTTCCCGGAAATCCAGGGCATAAACATCGAATGATTCTCGGAACTGGGTTTCGAGTAGACTCTCTTTGTCAAACTTTTTTTCCCAGGTGAGATCACACAGTAATCTGAGCATGTGGTTGGTAGTTGGATATGAGGGGATGTGCAGAATTTGCTGGTTCAGGCAGGATCTTGACTCTCTCTCTCAGAATTATTCAAAAACATGGCTGTGCATATACGAAGAACTGTCTCACCTTGAACCTCCAATGGCTACCATGCAAGGCAAGTTCAAGAGTTGAGTAAACGCTCGGTACTGTGGTGCTACTATCCTAAAGCCATGTCCAAGAGTCAGTGGCGGACGCATGGTGGGAGCAGGGTGGAGGCGCCCTTGAAATTACTTTACAATACATACAAAAATCTTGTGTTAGTTTACTTTTACTTGTTTGTTTTTAATATTATTTTCAATAAAATTTTTTATTAATTATTTATCATTATAATTAATATTTTTGTTAATTTTATTTTCAATCTGGGTCCCCAAAACGGCGGAGACCCCACTTTTTTCCCACACACCCCCCCCCCCGCCCACTTTCTGCATCCGCCACTGCCAAAAGCATCTATTACGAGCCTCAAATATGTCAGAGTTGCAGATCCGCTTTTCAAAGCGCTTCGCGAAAAGGGAGGTAGCGAGTATTTGCATGCATCCACGACTCCCCTCCGGAAGTCCAGACCATGACCGAAATGTGACAGCGATTCTGTCATGGCCATCGGATATGTAATAGCATCTTACAATCGCTGAATTCATGTGGTTCCCATGCCATAAATACTCAGAGGGTGTTAGATGGTTCCTTATATGGTACGCAGCTAAAAGCTGCAGGGCCAACCCTACCTTATGATGACACATAATTCATTGCTGTCTTTTAGAAATGTGAGTACAAAATGTTGCAGAGGATATTGAGAAACCTGATGCAGAAACCCAGTAATTTTATTTCTTTTGTCTTCAAAAGTTAAGGAGGCAAAAATATTAGTAGACATTGCCATTAATAGTTCTGTAGCCTTTGTTCGTCTTGCAAGCGGGTTTAAAATAAAATAAACAAACAAATAAACGGTTTAAATAAACACACTTTTTTTTCTCTCCAACACCTTTTTGTTTTTAGAGTGAGAAGAGCTCGTAGAAGCAACTGTATTCTGGAATCTGAATGACAGATTGGACTGTACGCAGCCTACAAATGTATTGTTGATACATTTTATTCGTTCAACCAAAGATTCGCTCTGAGCTACACATGCACTGATTCCAAACGTGATACCGGTCTATACAATCTGAAAATGTCATGGGTCCACCAGTTCACCAATAAAAGAGGGAATTCAGGGGCGTGAACGCTCCTGAGAAGGGCAAAAGCTTCCCCTTCATCCAGAGGAAGGGAATTTTTCGAACAACTTCTCATGCTTTTGCTACGTACACACGTGTTTTTTGACACTCGCCAAGACTAGCCAACCGGACAAGGCACACTCAGTTTGCCTGGAGAACCCGTCCAAATTATGTAGAATTGTGAATGAGTCACAATCCTAGTAGCTCATAAGTCCTTCCACATAAGACAGTAGCCTTTCCTAACAAGCAATATTCCTTAATACAGTGTCAAAAACACCGATCTTAACCTTGCTCTGTGCTTATGCTGAAATGCACTGTGAAAAATTATGAACATTCATCTCTGTACTGCCTAGGGTTCATACAATAGCTCATTCGCGCCCATGTGCAAGGTTTTTCTTCGCTGAAGTTTCACATGGGCTTATGAAATGTGATGATGGCAAAACTAATTTCATTCTGAAGGGAGGCTTTTGTGGGGATTATGGCGAAAATAAGCATGCTTAGTTGATGTGGTGAAGTAACTCGTGTTGATAAACTCGTCCAGATGAGGTACCAAACGTGCTATTACGAAGGACACTGCAGATAGCTCGGAATCGGGGCCCATATTAATGGAAGTGCTAGGGAAGGTTGGGCTATCCCCGCTCTTCTAAAGTGGACGAGTCCTCAGGATGAAGATGGATATATTATGTTACAGCTACTCGTCTCAGTCAGCAATGACAGGTGCTGGTAATGCGAGGAAGATATCCCATATATGGACGAAAAACTCGTCCACGCTCGATGAGCGGGAAGCTCAGGACCTTCACGGTAACGTTCGGTAATACGAGCACAATAGAAGGAAGATACGTGAGGAGATGAGAACCACCAGTCCAGTTTTCAGTGGGGGAGTTGCCGATAAGCTGCCGAGAGGAAGTGCAAGAGGTGTAGCTTCATGTCACCAAGCAATCAGCGAGGTAGAGGCAGAAGTGCCCGCCATAGGACTCTGCTAATGAGCGGGATAAGCACTAAGCGGAAGAACAATGTATATATTACAATAATACACCATCCGCCAGGTGTTGTATTCCCCCACCCCCTCACTTCCGCTCAATCTCACCCATATAGATAAATTTTTCGAAGGATATTTGTCTACTCATTCAATATGCATTTTAGCGCGCTTCACTTTTAGTATAATATCAGAGAATATTGGATAGAGACGAAACAATAATGAAGAGATTGAAACAGGAATATAATAGAGATAATAAATTAGCTAAAGCTTCTACATTTATGTAGATAGTCCCACCAAAGTCTTCTAATTTTGGAGAAAACCAACTTGATTTTCCTGAAGCAAGTCCTAACAGATGTGAACATGAAAGTAAAGAAGAGATGAATCTGTTCATGTATATCAACAGAAATTGATAAATGAGATCAGCGTCCAGTGCAGTGAAGCATGCATATATTTTCTGATATTTCTCTTGGTCTCTTTGTCAAGACGAGAAGAGAATATGGATCATGCAGTCCCTCCAGCTGCTGTGAGTCTACCAACACGTGTCAATTCTAGTCAAAAATTCTCATTTTAGTAATTTCAATCAGCTAATAAAAATCTGCTTCAGTCCTTGTTTATTGCGAGGTTTCCAGGAGGATTTGGATTTGGCGGCTACAGAATAGCATCGCAAATCGCTCAGCTCTATTGAAATACACAAAATCATGGCAATATAACTACTTATAACGTTTGTTACCTTACGAGTAATTGCCATGTTTTTGCAACATCAGCATATTGCAAAAGAAACATGGTGGATTTCAGAATGATGACAAGGGATGAGACAATAATGATATTGTGGTAAAAAATGGGGACGAACCTTCAACTGGCAGATGCTGCTGTGAATAAACTAATCCAAGGAGAGCTGCTACGAGCAGAGGGAACAGCGTCGTGCGCATAACTGCTTGAACGTGACCACGCCCACCACTCCCTTCTTGGGCACTGCGAGTGGAGGAGGAGCCTGTTGCTCTGTGGAATAAATTTGTAACTGGATCATATAAGTAGTAAATGAAAATCTGGTTCTTCTCAAACAACTCTTGATATTGCTCTGAAGTTCGCTGGCGATACATGTGGCGAGAGAATGTGTTTGGCAATACATTTTATGAACTAGAATTTTGCTTGTAAATACATTTTCCGGGAGGATCAGTCAAGAACCTATTTGGCAATACAAAGGGGAGAGAGTGCGTTAGCGAGAAGAGATAACGGTTATGTGGATAACAGGTCCATTTTATTCTTAGTTTAAGGCTTAGCCATCGATAGTGTCGACACGGATTGCTCAGCTTGTAAGGCAGCGGAATCCAGAGATTGGTATCATGACAAGAGTCCCGACGATATCGAGATTTTAGCGCCGTTGATAACCATTTTGTTCGGCGATATAATTGGCACGGTTCCTGTGGCGACACAGTTGACAAGGTTCATGTGGCGTATCTATCATCATAACATAACACAACATAACGTCAACGATTATATCAGAAGCCGTTGTGAAGCATGCCAATAGGAGTTATTTGTGGAGCTGAGCTCGGGAACCTTGAGTTTCGAAGATAAACTCTGCCGAGAGAGATGACGCGTCTCGTCAGAGATGGACTGTTGTTGCTGTGTAGTTTTTGACATAGTGATACTCATTCGCTAGATAGAGTGCGTTTCATAAATATGTAAACACCTCAAATTTATAAGTTTTCCCACTTGTACTGATTTCTGGAACGTTCCGTCAATTCCACGAATTTGGCATGTCAGATAACCTCTTGCCTGAAAGTTGCATACAACGGCCTCTTATGCCCAGTCCAATGGCTTATAGCTTATACTTCTTCTCAATATCAGGTTGTTTCATAAAAATAATAGTGCTCCTAATTTGTGCAAAAAAGACGCGCCCAACGCGTTTTTTGCGTCGGCGACGTAAAAGTGCGTCGCAAAGCTTCGCACGCGCATAACTTGCTTCGCAATGGAGCTTTTGCGATTCCGAAGACAGATTCTTACTCAGCGCGTTGCGACGAAGCTAAAAATGTCCTATATCACCGCATTTGGGTGTTGCAAAACTTCGGCTAATTTTTGGAGTGGCTCTATTGAGGCACTCAGAAAACGACAAGAATACTAATTGGAGGATTGTTGCTCATACTTTCTCCAAACATGTAAAATCTCGAAGCTATAATCAACATCCAATCTTTGTGAATTGAGGGATACGCCTGAAAATTGAAAGCAAACTTGGTAGATCGCCATGAAATGAGAAAGTTTCGCTGCGGCTCAGGCAATGTTTGCATAACTCGCGGTTTTCTCACAATCACTTTTCATCGTTTCATCGCCATTAAAAATTCTAGGAATACTCCACCTTGACTGTAGAAAATGCGTAAAGAGCTAAATGAGCGGCTCGTATGAAACCAGATTTGGAGTGCTCAAAAGGGAACTTTCTTCTGGCATACTCGCTCATCAACCAAAAACGTGTTTTTTTGTCAGTTTGGGGCAGGAAGCTCGACCGAATCATTTAAAAATTTATGAAATCTGTGCCGTTGAAATTTTCCACCTAGATCTCTGAAGACCCCTTCGCGCCATCCTGCTATGGTGGGATAGGTTTTACACCCTCACGTAAACATGCTCATTCCTGGTTCCGATTCACTCCCTTTTTAATGTTATCATGGCTGGCATGCATCACTGAGATTACCCATGGGTAATCTATCCAACGTGCCCAATTTGAGCCGTTACCTGCGACCCATCAAAGTGCTTACCCACGAGCGGATGGGTAAAGGGATGGGTATAGCCTACCAGACGCTGAGCGTGTGATAAACTCTACCCATGCTCAAGAGGCGTCATCGTTCGGCGCTCCTTGGATGATTTGCGCCGCTCTTGACGGCAGATATTTTATTAGGTGCGTGCAAAAGTTCCGGGGCAGTTTCACTTATTTCTTTGAAAGGCCACAAGTCGGCTCACAGTCAGCAGCTTTGATCAAACTAAAAACCATTGGCACCAGTACAATTTTGCCAACGCATCACATAAAGATTATTCCAGAGGCCTTGAATTTGACAGGTTTACACTTGAAAAAGCTGCACACATCGTTTTTGAGAAGGGCCTGTTCATTGAAGGTTTTACAGCGGATGATACCATTTAGAAGCTTGAAAGGGAACATTCTGTTGGGGACAGGTCCAGGGAGTACATGGAATACGTGACAATTTCAAAGCCCGAATGGTTCATTTTCTACACGGTTGACACTCTAACATGCTGATATCCGCAATTCAGCTGCAGTAGCGGACCACATGTGCTTGCCTGTATTGGCCTTATATTTGATAGTTTTCCAATGATTACTCTCGACAAAAGAGCGTATTACTCAACAATAATGGTAAATCTGTTTGGAAAAAATTCGTTGCGGATTACTAAAGTTGCTGTCCAGAAAACGACAAAAAAATTTCTAAACGTGTAGCAATGATTTGTCCCCTTTTGGATCTGTCGCTGATATCTAGATCCTGAAACGACCTTTTCCTACTAACGTACATGACCCACACTGCATTACTAATAAGAATCCGTCCAAGAGACAGCTTGCTAGAAAATCAGTAGATGAAATATATGCAGTCGTTCAGGTGGCGACTCTGGTGTTCTTCGCTCTAACATGCTTCACACGAATAACGAAATCCGTTTACTCATCTTTCTCTTCTCACCGATTTTCTTCAAGTGATGGGACATATTTGGGTCATTACCTAGTAATGTCCTGTACACCTTATACTGGGTCTGATCCAATGTGGCCCTTTTGATCGCCTCTTTCAAGATCAAGTTACTGACTCGTGGAGCATTTTCCATACTCTCCTTTCCGTATAGATTTCACAACAGCCCACGAGTCGCTGGCGTTTAGGAGAAGATACCCTGCACGAACAAAAAGTTGATACTTGGATTGCTCCCCTCGGAGATCCTCCGAATTTGGATTCATAAAGCAAAATTCCACAAATTTGCTGAATGTACCTAACATTAGTATTATGGCTAAAATACAGCAGCACTGTGACTTAGATCCGAACCAAAAGTGTTATGGGTAGCAGAGGTTTCAGGCTAACAGCACATATGAAAAAGGCTGCAGGATATGGAAACCGCAAGGAGCAAAACATCAAACGATGAAATACTACCGACTGCCCCGGAACTTTTGCACGCACCTAATAGATGGAGCATGAAATCCTCTGTTCATTGCCAAAATCACAAGTATTAGTTGCATTTCCCGGCTTTTCTCTTGTGCGTGGCCAGTATTTTGACATGGTTCTCATTATGTTATTCGAATGTTTGGGTGTCCCATGTATGTGTGAGATAAGGACTATTTTCAGGCACTTCTATGGAGGATAGTGAGCGTGAGTTGTTTGAGTGCCTTATCCGCGTGGTAGTTCCTAGGGTCTTCAGAGAGCGCACGAATCCCCTCGACATTTTGGATGACGTGCTGTTTCGTGAACGATTTCGTCTATTAAGAGCTGGCTTTTATTGTGTGCTGGGGACTAATAGTTGATGATCTGACTCCAAAAACGACAAGATCACCTTCGATTACTGCGGCTCGACGTCTTGCTGTATTTCTGGAAACATCTCATTTTCTGATAGAAACTTTGCAGCCAACAGTTTATATTAATGCTGTCAAAAGTAGAGAACAAGTAAGGAAGGGGCATCTGGCCCCGCATCTGGCCCCTGAAATTTTTGATTTTTTTTCACTTTGCAAAGAGGTTATTTGATGTGCTTAACACAAACATCGCATTCATTTTATATTGTAACCCTATACATCTAAGTTTCTGGCAGTTTCCCCAGTGACAGACCACTGACCCGATCAGAATCAGCCTCGCGCACGTGTCCTGGTACCGGAGTTCATAGTTGGGCAGATACTAGAGAAGGGGAGAACGTGAGAAATAAAGCGTATTCGGAGAGGCAGACGAAAAATGCACATCATAGATACAAATACTCAACTATTGTTGTTCTTGAAAAGGATTACCAAAAAAACGCCCTTATTTATGAATTTCGTAATTGCGGCGCTTTTTTTTAAGTAGACGTCCGCTTATTGCGTTGGTCGTGATTACACATTGGGCACTTATCAGGCATTATTCATGGGTAGCGGTACCTACGATGGGTAGAGTTTCATGCATCACAGTTTCACGTTTACCCACCCCCCCCCCCTATGGGTAGCCGTACCCATGGGTATGAGAAAACCCGTGAGTTCAATGATGCATGCCAGCCCATGAATTCTACAAAAGGTGAGAAAGAATTAGCCAAAATTTTCGGCACCCAAATCCGATGGTAAAGGACATTCTTAGCCTCGCCGCGCCGCGCTGATTAAGAATATGTCATCGGAATCGCAAAAGGTCCATTCCGAAGCGATTCATGGGCGTGCAACGCTTTGCGACGCACTTTTTTGTGGCCGACGTAAAAACGCGTCGTGCATATCTTTTTTGCACAAATTAGGAGCAGTACTGTATATTGGCAGTGGACAAGCCAACATTTTGCCTGAAATAATTGCGGAAGTTCCTTTATTTCAAATTAGCTCGAAAATTCTCGTTTGCCTAGCATCCACAGTGTTGTTGAAAGTGCTACACACTAGTGAAGAAGTTCAGATAGCCGAAAATCGTTATTGGGATTTTTATGGCAAAGGTTGTCGAGATACTGAGGTAGGCTAGGAATTGAGAGGTGCTCTCTGATGAACATGAAGGAATCTTGTGTCCGTATTCATGGACCTTGCCGGAAAAACCCTGAGCTTCCCACTCATCGAGAGTAGAGTTTTCGTCCAGATATGGTATATATTGCTCGCTTTACCAGCCAGCACCTGTCATTGCTGAGACGAGTCACTCTTACATAATATACCCATCTTCACCTTGAAGACGTGTTCACTTTAGAAAACCGAGTAGACCCTAAGCTTTCCCATCATGTTCATGAATACGAGTCCCGTAGCACAGTGCAAGAATGACTGCTGACTGAGGGAGTGAAAGATGAACTAATAAGCATTTGAAATATGAACTAATAAGCGTCTGAAATAGTATGAAAATCTCTATACCCAATATGAGGTGAGACACTGCCTTTAAGAGGACCTGGGAGCCACTCGAGAAAATTTTAAGGAAGACAAGGTAAAATATGTATGGTACGATTAGCACGATTTTTGTGTAGCAGATGCCTTCAAAAAAAAAACGAGTATGGTTCGCGTTGTTTACGATTTGGAGAAGATATTCCTGCAGTATCTTCATTTCATATGTTTGTGATTAAAAAAATCTTCCTCGGACTTTCTGCGATCGGTTCCGCAGTAGGTAGGGATGTTGTCCTTTGACTGTATAAATCAGATTGCTTCAAAGGCAGCCCAAATGGAAAGTTTCACCCCCAAGATTTTCATAATTTTCTTGCTACTTGGGTACCTTTTGAGTTTGAGAGGTGCTCTTTGATTTGAGTCCCAGTTTTACGCTGAAATCCGCCAGAAGTAAGGAAACAGAGCAGTTTGAAGAGCTCCAACGTTGGCCAGGCAAGAGGCATCAGACGAGTGATCCGCTCTTTGCCGCGTGTTAGACTGTCGCTGTACTCCTCGAGGAGTATAGCGGTTTCGGTCGCCAGTGGAGCATTCGGATATGGTCGTTGAGCGAGAATGGGGCATCGGGGACCCATCCGTTTCTCATGAACATCGTCTTTATCAGATTCAGTTGGAGACCGATCTTCCCAGTAGTCACCTTCCCAGTGCGTAAGTCGGCCAGCAGCATCCGTTCCGCTTCGCTGATGTTTGACGTTATAAGGACGATGTCGTCAGCGAAACGAAGATGGGTAAGTCGCCGGCCATCAACTTGCACTCCCATGCAATCCCATTCTAGTCTTCGCATGACGTCCTCAAGAGTGGCGCTGAATAGTTTTGGCGACACGGTGTCGCCTTGCCGAACCCCTCTCTTGACGTCGATGGTGAGTCGTCGTAGAATGGAGAAACCCTGGTTGTGAAGTTGCTGTAGAGCTCACGAAATACCTTGATGTATTGAGTAGGAACGCCCTGGTTCCTCAGAGCTTCCAGGACCGCTTCTGTCTCAACGAAGTCGAAGGCTTTCTTCAGATCGATGAACGTGAGACAGAGGTGCATTTTGTCCTCTCGCGATGCCTCGATGAGTCTAGTGAGGGTATGCATGTGGTCGATCGTACTAAATCCTTCTCGAAACCCTGCTTGCTCGCACGGCTGTCTATCACCTAGTGTCCTTCTGATCCTGCTTAGGATCACTCGTGTGAAAAGTTTGCAGACGACGGACAGTAGGCAGCAAGGGCGATAATTGCCGATGTCCTGCTGGTCTTCTTTCTTGTACAGCAGCACGGTCCTGCTGGCCTTCCATTGGTTATGTACCCTGCGTTCCGACAGGTATCGCAAGAAAAGCCTAACCAACGTGTGATGACATTGAGGGAGGTGGACATGGCTATCGAAAAGAACTGAGTAGAAGTCGTAGGTGACCTTCTCCCTTACCTTTGAAGCATATCTGAAACAAAACTTATCTTTGCCCAAACATGCACATCCTTCACGTGTTTGAGAGAAGTGTTGAAAATATGTCGAATTCTCTCCTTCCCCCACTGCCTGCCACACGTGCGTCTTCAACTTTTCATACCAGACGGCTAGAGAGACACAGTTTTTTTTCGCTTGGATTCCTGCAGATGCACACTCGTTGACAAATTGATACCGAACCATTTCACTAACTGCCAGCCATCCCCGAAATGCTATACACCGCCTGATTCCTTCTTCATATCCTTTAAGAGTGAAGGGAAGGACCTGTTCCTATCCGTTGTAATGTAAAAGATTTTCCATCCATCTGCTAATAACCACCTCAAACTGATATGCTTCACACTTTATTGGACACCATACTGTATTACAACAATAAAAAATTGAAAAAAGCATTATTCGTAAAACAGTTAGCCGACATCAAGAAAGCAGAGGAGCAGCAATGGACACCTGGAAACGAGCTCTTGGAAAGTATTGGAAGAACAATCACACTTGGAATAAAAGGTGTTTCGCCCCAAACCATAGACACAAAGACAATGCGAATTGAAAAACCCTCCCCAGGACTCATCAGTAGGGCAGTGGGGGGTTCAAATGAAGGAAAAACAATTGAAATGAAAATATGAACGGAATAAATAACTAATGGGCGGAAGAAATGAATACGAAATAACAAAATCACCACAAATGTTACAAATTACGACTTTGAAAAGAAAAAAACCAAAACATCGAAAAGAAGAATTGGAAACGAAAAAAGCAACATTCTGTTGCAAGAGAATAAACAAAAACAAATTAAAGCAGAAAAAACGGGAACACACAAAAGAGAAGCACCTATAATGATTGCCGAAACGCCGAAAAGATGAACTGGAAGCGAAAAACCACCTCTATGAAGCCGCAAGGACCATACGTCAGCGGATGGGCACCAGGGGCATCTGGAAATAAACTAATTCGACTAAAAAAGCAAAAAAAACCACAATCATGACGCAAGCAACGGAGGCACAAAAAATTCTAACATGAACAATACAACCAAAAGTAGAAAACGCACCACTTGTAATTACCAAAGTAGAGAAAAAATGGGGTGGACGCGAAAATCTACCTCCAGGTAGTCTTGGAGTACAGAGGGCAGCAGTGGGCAGCGTAGGCCAACTGGAAATACATGAAATCAACTAAAAAGGATGAAAGCAATCTGAAGTCGTCAAGAAAACAGCTGACAATAAAAAAGGATACGAAATAGAAGAAAGTACAGAAAGATCTATTAAACAAAGCGCCGTAAGGGGGCTAGAGCGGTTAGAGATACGGGGCGGCACTCATAGACACCGCAATCTTGAGGCGCAGACTGTGTGGCGAAATGGCCGATTTCCATGGACGCAGACACGTTCGCTTCGGGACCCGAAATTACGTCACTGCTGGCTCTCCCGCATGCACGGGATGGTGATTTCATCACCTTCGCTGGCGGTCTCGCCGCATAGGAGTGAGGGAGTGTTTACGAGCTTTCAGGCTGCACAATATACGCAGCAGGAAAACCAGCCTTCCACTGATGCGATGCTGAGTGCACCTGAAGGAAGAGAGGTACGGGTGCCATGAGTGCTGCCGCGTCTCGGGAGCTCGGGAGGGTGGACCTACGCGGTCGCCTCATCTGGTGGGTGCTATTGCCGCATCGCCTCTAAATACAGGGTGGTCCAAAATTACGGAGACACGCTAAAAGGTTCACATCTAGCGTTGCAAAGCGAGTTGGCAATTTTGTTTCCAATACGATATTTTTCACTCTACAATGAACCTACGATCACATCTCACGATTTCTCCTACCACCGGCGAGAAAACACATGAAGAATTTGAACTAGTCGCCTGCTGTGGCGCGGAAGTGCAGTCTTCCTAGATAATCTGACCTTTCTAAAAGCGTCTGCTCCAAGGATTTAACAACTTTTATAAGAGAAAAGTCAGTTTTTGTCCTCGATATCACAACGAGAAATCTGCTCGACTGAATACTAAAAATAAAATTTATAATGAAGCGGACATGAGTTCCTGTGCAAAAACAGAGCAAAAATGTATTTTAGGGCTGTTTCTGGATCTTTTTTCACTGTTTAGGGAGGGGACTGGAATTTATCAGGCTCATCAACTTCCAATCTTAAAGTTCTGAGAAGTATTCCCCTCATAATACATTAAATGATGGTGACTGGAATTGAAAAGCACCCTCAGCCCGCGTTGAATTTCGGCGTATCCGCACAAAATTCTGGATCTCATAATGAAGGTAGGTGGCCATTCACAATGACTTTAACGTTTTTCTGTTTCCCACACCTTGTACTTTTCGATGTACTGCTTAGTGTGCCTCTCGTAAAATTTTACACACTAGCACAACATGCGCGCCAAGCCTAAACAAAAAATGCAATTGGGTGGTAAAACTTATCTTGACTGACGGCCTAGATGTCCCTAAAAATCATAGTGTTAGGTAATGTTTTAGAAGCAGCTGTACAGTTGAGCAAATGGGCAGCAAAAGATTGGATGCAAAACGCCGAAACTCGAGATAAGTCGAAAAACGCGCATCGCGCCTTCGTCACCGTAATTTTGGACCACCCTGTAGGAAGGCATGACATTGTATATCCAATCAGCTAAATACGGATACGGGTCCACCGATGGAGAAACCGTGGCCCAATGGAACGAAAGGGTCCCCGCCGTGGCCCAATGGTGCGGGGAACGACGAGGCACGGGTCCACCGATGGAGAAAAGGCCCGCTAGGGCCCAATGGAGCGGGGACGCCAAGATACGGGTCCACCGATGAAGAAAGGGCCCACCGTGGCCCAGTGCCGTGGGGAACTCAATGACACGGGTCCAGCGATGAGAAAGGGCCCGCCGTGGCCCATTGCTGTGGGGAACGCCATGAGGTGGATTCAGCTATGGAGAAAAGGCCCGCTAGGGCCCAATGGAGCGGGGGACGCCAAGACGGGTCCACCGATGGAGAAAAGGCCCGCCGTGGCCCAGTGCTGTGGGGAACGCCATGACACGGGTCCACCGATGGAGAAAGGGCCCGCCGTGGCCCATGGGGAAGAACGGGTCCGATGGAGAAAACCGTGGCCCAGTGCCGTGGGGAACTCAATGACACGGGTCCAGCGATGAGAAAGGGCCCGCCGTGGCCCAGTGCTGTGGGGAACGCCATGACGTGGGTCCAGCTATGGAGAGAAGGCCCGCGCGGACCCAATGGTGCGGGGGACACCAGGATACGGGTTCACCGATGGAGAAAGGGCCGACCGTGGCCCAGTGGTGTGGGGGACGCCAGGATACGGGTTCACTTTAGTGTTGAGAATGACAGGATGCGAACCCGCCCCTGGAGAACGGATCCGGCTTGCCCTAACTGTGAGGAAGGCGCCAGAATGCGGGCGCTCTGATGGAGGAAGGGCCCGCCGTGGCCCAGTAGTATGGATAACACCAGGATACGGGTCCGCAAACATAGGATTGGTCCGCTGTGACTCAGTAAAGTGGAGAATACCAGGATACGGTTCAGGCCTAATGTGTGAAGATGGCGCCAGAATACGGGTCCACCGATGGAGGAAAGTCCGCTGCGGCCCAGTAGTGTGGAAAACACTCGGATACAATTTCGCTTTGTCCAATAATGTGGGCAGGATACAGTTCCGCCAATGGAGAACGCGTTTGCGTTGGCCCGATAGTGAGGAATACGCACGAATATGCCATACGATGGGGAACGAACTTCTCATTCGCATACTCAACTCATAAGAATGACTTCATGTTTGGGCCCATTGGAAGATTTGTTCTGCTTCCCTTATACGTAACTTATAAGAAGGTTTTTGAATTTGAGCCCAGTTAATGATTAATTTCGCTTATTTGCTAATTTTCTAAGCATTTTGCACGTGTGGAGCTTTTGCACATGCCTCAAGTGGCTGCCCCACCCCACTTTCTAGCGTCCCGAAGGGGCGCTAGTAAGCAACAAAATCACAAGCTATGAATACTAAAATCACACTTTGGGACCAAGTGGCGATAAGCAAGCAAAACCCACTTCAAAAAAAAACGTTCAGAACAGATATGAGTGGTTGAGCAGCATGAACCAGCTGGAGATAGAAGAATTAGACTGAAAAACAATGAAAGGGATAAGCACTTGCAAGGAAAACACCAGATGAAAGGAGAGGAAATGTAAACAGAAAAAAACAGCATAGAAAGTGACGAAATCACACCTTGTCAACGTGAAAATGAACATTAACGATTGTGATGGGAGTACTTCAAGGCACCATTGAGAAGCAGCCGAGGGTAAATGGGCCACACAAATCATCTGGAAATAAACAAAACTGAATACAAAACGAAAATGCACAATGATGATGAAAGCAAAGGAAAAAAGAGGATACCAAAGAAAAACAAAATAAAGCATGAACTTAGGAAATTCAAAGCAGCCTAACACACAAGAAAACTGAAAACTAACTCGGACAAGGCGCTGTGGAACAATCCAAAGGGCGATCGCGGTCCCAGTAACTGAAAATATTACGAAATTGCTAGGGAAAACCGAAAACAAGAACAAAAAGAAGAAAAAACGTGAAGGATTCACATATCAAAGCCTCTTCAAACGCGAAAACTAATATATGAGGAAAAGCGAAGTCAGTCTGAATGCGCAATGAAAAAAGAACTTGTGAAAGGCGATGGGGTGGCAACTAGATCAGCTCGCAATCATCTTTTCTGCGCCCCAAGAAGAATTCGGTGCTCTGGTGCAAGCGAGACAACGCGTACAATCAGCTGAGAATTGTGTCCGCCTGATCCTAGGCGATCCTATTGTAAGTAACTGGACGGACACCTACTGCGCTCATGTGGCGAAAGTGTTCCGTAAATCCAGGGTTTTTGAAAACTTTGGAAATGCTCAGGACGAATTTTTCTATGCCAGGAACCTACTCTGAAGTCGATTGCCGACCCATTTGGCGAGGTTTGTTTGGCAACCTAGGAAACGGGTTTGCGAACGAGCCAGGCAAACGAACCCCGCCAAATGTCTTGCCAACATGATGTCCCGCCAAGTGGGTTGCCATGCAAACCTTGCCAAATAGGTCGCCATACAAATCTTGCCAAATAAGTCGCCATGCAAAGATTGCGCTTTCACATTGTGCGTAAGATTTCGCCACCTACTCCTATTTCCTCCCATTGCCAGGAGAGGCCTCAAAATTACCACAATGTTCAAGCTTTACATTTAATGGTCAGATCCAGGAAGTGGTTCGGGTGAAGTGCTTCCTCAAGCAGTTGAACCGATGACACCAATCGATTCCGTGCCTGGAGGCACAAAATACGTGGCCGTCTCCGTGGTGTTCAGCCGGTTGCGCACTGTCGTGCGTGTTGCGGCGGGGACCACGGAGATATCCTCATGCAAAAATCAGGCTGTAGTCCTGCCCAGCGATGACTTCGCACTGTCACCGCCACCCCCTAATGTAGGACTCCTGCGTCGTATGTGTCTGTCCAGGAAAATGGGTCGTCAACACATTCTCTTGCCATTTGTCTTGCCAAAAAAGATGTTGGCGACCTATTTTCCTTGTCCCGGAAAATAGGTCGCCAACATCTTTTCTTGCCATTTGTCTTGCCAAACACCCGGAAAATAGGTCGTCAACATATTCTCTCGCATTTTGTCTTGCCAGACAGACTCCAGACCCATTCTCCCGGAAAATGTCTTGCCAAACAAGATTTTAACCGTAAAATGTCTTGCCAAACACATTCTCTCGCCAAATAGGTCGCCAATGGACTTCAGAGTATAGCATGCTATTATCACTTCCTTGCAGTAGTAGTAAACAAAAATTGGGCGTGCCATTCTCAGGGGCGGGGAAGCCCCCCCCCCCGAGAATGGCACGCCCAATTCTTGAAATTACTTCACAATACAAATAAAAATCTTGCGTTAGTTTATTTTTAATTGCTTACTTTTATTATTGCTTTTGATAAAATTTTTGTTTACTATTTATATTTATCATTTATTATTATAATTAATATTTTTGTCAAATTCATTTTCGGTCTGGGTCCCCAAAACGGCGGAGACCCCATTTTTTTCCCACGCCTCCTTCACGCCCAATTTCTGCGTCCGCCACTGTTCCCTTGCTATACATATTTACATCAAGCATGCGTTCTGACTTTTTGTAGTACCTCATGTTTGGAAGGGCTCACTGCTCCTCGGGCTGTCTTTTTCATTTGCCTTGTTCATTGTGATAGCTCGATCATCCCGAAGTTCTGAGAAAGAACAATGAACGCACAGACAATTTTCTTGTTTTGGACGTGAATCGCTTTTATTACTCAAGTGAATATTTTTTTGGTGCAAGAGCTCGTTTGAAAAAGCTTGTTTCCTCTTTATTTCCCGTGATTATATAGTCAGATTATAACTTTTGTGAACCACATTTCAAATATAATTAGCTAAGACCATTTCCCCACAAATGAGTAGTTCATTCATGCTCGCGCTCAACACTGAGCCAATAACAAAGCGAAACAGTATACTATTCCAGGGTTGTCAAATTAGCCGAGCATTTTTGAGAAGTGTCACTAGTAACTGATGCTCTCACGATGGCAAGAAATTTGGTACTCGTTGAACCGCTTGCTCAGAAGCGAAATTTGACCGCCCGCTATGGTGAGGCAGATAAGGCTTCGAACGCCTCGAGAACTATTTTCGTCACACTGTCGACGACTTTGTGAGACAATCCACAACCTTTGAACTTTTGAGTGTGTAGGTACGAAGAATAAGCTGGATGTAAATAATATTGCAAAACTCCTAGAAACGGCGAAGAAAATGCCCAAGATGACGTTTATCTATGCTTCTCCAGCGGCGATTCTTGGGCTGCGTTAGTGTTAAGCAGTGGGATCGGTAGGGAAAGCGGCTGTTTCGAAAAGGGTTGCCCACTACGCTATGGAAAAGTCAGTTGAAATGAGGAAAAATGGTATTGCGCTGTCTCCGCATCTTTAGATTTTCATTTTTCCTAACAGCACGAGCACTCTCCCACTCATAGCCTGGTTTCCATCATACGTTTCTTACCAAGGAATAGAATTTACATCTGAAGGTATTCTTGTCTTTAAATATCATACCAGAGCGTTCACACCAACCCAACACTTCGCAGGAAAAATTCATTGTTCACGAGGCAGTAAAAAGGTCACAACACAACTAGCATCTGTGTACACTAATTCATATAAACTAATACATATAAACATTAATTTCGCGCACAAATTCATACATATATTTATTTTCATTCTTTTTATTTGAAGAAGTGCCCGCTGATTCATTCGCTCCGCAATACGCTCAGCATTGTTCAACTTTTTGACTGATTGTATTTACAGTTCATTCATTTTTGAGAAGTCAAAACGAAAACTTTTCATGCTTTCCATTAATTCCAACAAAACTACCACGACCCCGCTCCCTTGTTCGACGCCCTCTATCACTTAAGAATTACGTGAGTAATTGAGAGTAGTGACAGAGGATTTTTTGTTCTACATACCAGGACTTAGATAGAATCGCCCACGTTTGACAGTAGAACACACCTGGACGCTTTATTCATGCTCGGGCTAGTGTAGGTTGCGAAGCAAAATTTTAAGTGTTCAATCTACTCAACAATGAGACTTCATAGCCTTTGAGTAAAAGATAAGCTAGAAGCTTCAATGTCCAACATTGCTTGCAAAGCACATGAACAATCAGTAAAAATAGGAAGGAAAAGTACAACATGGAGGGACTTCCTCAAATGCTACCGTTGGTTTCTTCCAGCTACCTTATTAGTCAATGACAAATAATGTGACTGTCAACAATGAGTTCCATCTCACCACTTTTCTCATCACTTACTGAGGCTTGCCTCTGTGAATTGGAGTAGTCCCAGTTGTTCTGATAAGTGGAAGGGCACATTTTCCTTTCTTCCGTTTCGGACTCCATACAAGTACCCTTTACCGCAAACCCAAAAGTGCCAGCAAGGCAATTAAAAGGCCTTGTCCGGCTACGTCAGCTGCCGAAGCTATCACATAGGTCGGGACGGGAATTTCGAACTAGGTGAGATTTTCTGCGAGATAATATGAAAATGCGCACATTTTTATGGAGGCACGTTCTTTTTATCTCCCAAGGATCCTTGAGCCGATTGTTGAGATTGTTCTGCAGATTAATCAACCGGCTTGATGCGGTACATTTTTCACAGCGGTCACACAAATCTATCGATTCGCATTCTCCTCCAACTTCCCTGGATGTGCCCTTCGTCGCCGATGCGACCTTTCTAGCCCATAAACTTGGAGCTATACTAGGGTTAACCAGAGGTGATCTGCAGATCATATCCACACTCGTGACATTTGGCCAGCTATGCCTTGGTGCTTGTAGTGAGCTGAGCGGTTGTTTTGATTTCCTCTTTCTTTGCGACTAATCAATGGCAGATTTCAGCCTTGTGCTGTTGTAATTGTAGCTTTTTATTACTGCACGCGACATCCTGTTTTTCTTCTTTGTCAGGACATCCAGTAATTCATACAGGTCGATCACAAGGACTTAACGGCCTCTAAACCTCCATCGTTTTTCTAAACATTCGCTAGTCTTTTTTTTTTCGAAGTCTCTTCTCCATGCTTTTTAATTCCTGAAAAACAAGGAATCATGAGAATTTGATATTTCTGCTCAAGCGCGACTAGCAATTCGCAGGAAAGCACATAGAAACAGGATTCCGGACAGGCCCCAGCACGACATATTCTCCGGGCCAAGATCAAAAGGAAGCCTCCTTCGAAAGACCGACCTCTCACGAAGCCCTCTTTGAACATCCAGGCGAAGGAAATCATCTTGAAAATCGCAGTCCCGGGGAACAGCTCGTGCTGAGGTAGAAGTTCGTTACCCAAACAGTAATCTAGGGGACGTAGAGGAACATTATTATGAGGGAGAAGATTAAAGAAGGCATAAATTCAAAGAAAAAACCTTAAATCCGAAAAGCAGTGAACTAGGGAATTGAGCAGATCAAAGGGCAATTCATACCAGATGGGTGCGTTTGACGCACGTGCGTCTATATGATGAAGGAAAGGGCCACTCGCACAGCTCAGGGGCAGGCATTCACGGCCTCGCGACGGCCGTACGTTCTTTTCATTGGGGATATACATGCCGCATTGACCGGTGTTCATGGAAGATCCTTCGCAAATGGATGTGCGCATCCGACGTATGCAGCTGGTATAAATACCCATAAATACCCAAATACCCTATAAATTGCCCTTGAAATGGTCAATGGAACATGCGAGCATTAACAGGTAATTCTTAATACAAGGCAAAAAGCGTTGAAACTAGTCAGCGGCTAATTCGACTTGAGCAGACATTTTACGGGCTTAGACTCCGAAGGATTTGAAGGATTCCTGCGCAGTGTGAACGCAACCGAATGCTTTGAAATCTACATAAGAACTGAGGGGTACTACGAGTGTTTGTTACGAACGACCAAAAATTGTGTAAAATAAAAAAGTGTATGCTACCTATGTATGCTAAAAGCCAACCAACCGCTAGTTAATAATTTTTCCTGAACTACTATGAAGGGCACACTGAAGAAGAAGTGTTCGCTGCGAGCGACCGAAACTTATGTAAACTAAAAAAGTGTGCTCATTAAGTGGGCTAGGTCGGTCGCGAAGACCTGAGGTCTTCTACGTATAAATTCTTTGAGCGGTACATCGATTCTGATAGCTCGTAACACGCATCTGTAGTACCCTCTCAGATTTCCCCAAATTCCAATATTCAGAGCTAATCTCAAAGCGTGAGTCCACAGTAGTTCTTTAAGATTTCTGGAAAAGCGTTCTTCACGTATACTTTTCTTGCCGTACATATGTTTTGGTCACCTGTCCGAACACTTGTACTACTCCCTTAGTTCTTAAGTCAGTGGAGATATCAAATCATTTGGATGTGTTTAGACTGCGCAGGAATCTCCTTCGAATCCTACGAAGTGTGTAGAATATGAACTCCAATCGAAATACTTGGACTTCAGTCGCCTCGCCACTCAAAGCACGAACACCCTGGTACGGAGGCCCGTTTGCTTTTCGACCCTTTTACGAAGCCTAACTAACCCTGTGCTTGCCCTCAGGGAGACCTGTGCTTGGGCCTGATTCCGGCTGATGACATCGATTCCGAGCGCGCGGTGCGGTTGAGCGGCATCCTCCCCGAGGTCGCGGGTAACCGTCTCTCTTGGCTGTGATGCAAAGAAGTCTAACACTAACGTTACAACACACGCGGATTTTAGCCACAGCACGAAGATGGAACACCTTCATCTGCAAATGGAGTTTACCCGAGTTTCCATCACCCATGTACTGCTTTCGTTTCACCAGTTTTTGCCCGGCAAAGCGAGAACGAAGAAAATTTGGTGTGGAACTCCGTAACATGCAATAGCCCCGCGTCCACATATCCGTGGACCCAAAAATTGCTTATCTACCTGAAGACTACTTCCTATACCTTGGATGTCACGAGATTATGTGACAGCGTGCTAGAACGGAGGACGTGAAAGGTGGAACATAGCACGTCGGCCCCGTTCGGCAAGTCGTCCACTCCACTAGTGTGGGCTTAGTCATGCTGCGGGAAGGAGATGAACTGCGTGAATGTATCAGTAACCGAAAATCCAGTAAAATTCATCAAATGGCAATCATCATTTTATCGCTGACACTAGGAATTTAGTAGACAACGTGCCATTTGTGCTATCACCAGCCGAAATCGACAAGGATTACAAGGACAGACAACCAGTCTTCACTACTATTGGCTTTCAGGAGAAATAGATGTGGAAATGTGATACAGGTTATGGCAATCAACACGCAAATATTTCAAATTATTGTATTAGATTGTCCATTATTCCAAAATCGCCGTTACTTTCTATTGCTGCATTACTGGTAATATATCACTTAATATCGGCAGTTATAAAGTTGAATTCCGGGGAAGGCTCTATTCCTGAGAAACCTGGACATCGATTACGTATGTTTCGACATTCTTTTAGCCAGAATTGATGTGCGAAAGTTTCACACGAAATCAGTGAAGTTTTTCAGGACCAGACATCGATTTGGTGATAAGTTCGATCAAAGAAGAAACCATTGACACACTTCCATTCGAGAGGAAAAAATTATTACCTGCATTTCATCGCTACACTGAAAAATTTGAGGTACTTGGTCGATCGACTTTAGAGTGCTTGGGATATCCACAGTAACTGTTTGGCAAAAAAAAAAAAGAAAAGTTGAAAACCTCGATTTTTCTCTTTTTTTCTTCACAACACGGTGCAATTTGCTGCAATTTGCTTCTCTTCAGAGTTTATGGCTTGCCATTCGATTTGGGGAAACACGGTTTACAAGAAGAGTTCGAACATAGACATATACATACGTACTAAACCTCCATCCTTTCTGATAAATCCTGAAGGTCGAAGGAATCAAACCCTCAGGGCGCTCTTAAAAGCAGGGCCGTGACTGAGGTAGCGAGAATAAAGATCCTTCTACATAAAGACTGCAAGGGTCCACATTTTTCTGGAGCCAGACTGCGAGAGTCTTGCGAAATCCTATATATCTTTCGGATAGCACTGCAATGCATAGACATTGGTGGAGAGTTGTGCACACGTCAGACGAGAAACCATGTGCACACGTCAGACGAGAAACCAATTTATGGAGCGATATGAGGCTAGTCATGAAAACATTTCATTTAGAAATTGCGATCGCAGCCATAACTGCTTAGTGCATCTCGAAAATCGGGGACCGAGATTAAATATTGAATTATGATCTGTCAGCTGTGACATATGCCTTAGGACTACTGTTATCCTAACCCGATTTTTTTTTAGGTGACGCGCAGGTAGTATCGCCAAACACATTCCATACTATTCGGAGTGTTTGAATAATTCTAAAGAAATTTTTTTCGAAAAGAAAAACTTCTTTTGAAAGAGTTTCTATCTTGGAATACGGCCAATACAACTGTTACAGTGAATACGGCGCTTACTCGCCAGAACAAACGAGATCGTCTCACAATTTCGGCTCTAAAATTGATCCTGGCATAATTCTCATGTCATCTTCTCCCAGGGTTTGCTCCCAAAACTTTCTCAGTACATTTGTTGTGCAGATCATTTTCTTAACAGTATCAGCCATTTGAGGATGTACTGCACCCAGACACACTTTGCTAGGTATAGTGGTTAACAAGACGATAGGACAACGTATCATTCCGAATGTTTTTGATTTTACATGTACTTATATGCTGAAATTAATGGAGTAAAATTAAGGCATAGGTTTGCGAGCTATTCTGCAGAGGTGAGTTAGCAAACTAACGTAACTAAAGAAGAAACGATCACGTGCTTCGATCGGAATCTTAGCCCACCCTGAATCTTGAATCTTGAACAACACAACAATACTACACGCCAATTCATAGCCGCAAGTAGTCTGGAGAATAGCCACTTTTTTATTCAGAATTGAAATGATGTTTCATACCTTCGTTCCTCATGGACTTCGTTTTACTGAAACGATTACAACTACATTAAAGGCAGCACTCACGGAAATTTTCACTTCTGGAATGAGTCGCTTACCATGTAGCCGGCCGCTGGACGATCGCAACAGTAGGTTGAACACCTTGAATGGCCACCTTCCTGCGAAGATACTGCCGTGGACACGTATGCCGCTCTGGACATTAGGTTCCGTCGCGCCAACTAACGCCTTTGACAGGGTGTGTGCATGTGGCTCAGCGGGGGCGTGTCTGTGAAGTTCGCACCATTTGCAGGGTTCCGTGCCAGGACCCATCACGGAACACTCGTCCGCGCTGTGGACACACATGAAATACCGCCATCTTTTTCTGGGTTTTTCGCGTGTTTCACGCTATATCATTGTTGTCAATGAGTTCATCGTCCCTAAAAACACCGATATACCGCGAAATCTTCGACACAAAAATTTCCGTGAGTGCTGCCTTTAAGGAGCTCGGTAAATTGAGTAAAGGATAAGAACGAAGGAAAAAGCAAATCCTCTACTCCTTTAGAACAGTTGTCTTGGATATTATATTTTCAGACCGTTCTACTTTAAATGGAAGTAAAACATTATTTCAAGGTCTCCAAGAAGTATAAACTCAGCATCTGTTCCATACCAAAAATTATGTCGACATTTGGCACATCGCTCATCTGCTTCCTGAAAAACCCAAGCAAATTCAAAGCACTTGGACGGAAAATCAGCACAGAGACGTGGGCTACAAGGTATTACTAAATATTCTCCTTGTTATACCACGTTTACTAGTTGCAGCAAACAGCAGAAGCACAGATAATCAGTGCGGCCAAAAAATCCTTGAGCAATTAAAAAAAAACTGTTTTCTTGATAATACACATTATCTGCCATTTTTCATTCGAACAAAAAAGGAATAGCGATCCACTTCCATTCGACGTTCATATGCAAGACCACAGAAATGACTATATGCCGCAGGTGACCTCAATCTAAATATGTTCAATTCTTTATAAGTCCAAACAAGAAATTCTCTTACTCATCCTCCAAATAGCCTTAAAGACAAGGTCCGGTCAATATTCTCGGAATACTGTTCTAGCGCTCTTCGTGATGTAGCTTATTTGTTATTGAACAGTGAACAAAAACAAATATCAGATTTGAAAACACTCTCCATTTTTTCTACATCGCTGCAGAGGTGTTTGATAATTTCGTTGACGGTTTCACGCTAAGGGTAAATGAACTTTCTTTCAACAATTATGAGGAGAAGATAATTGGATTCGCATTTCTGTGAGGTTTTGATGGAGCCAATGTGTCGGAAACCGAGCATGTCTAACATCATTGAAACCTTCACTCATTTTTGAACCGGAGGAGATGCGTCCCTGGTGTGATCTATAGGTAGGAAACAAGTCGGTACAGAACAGCGATAGTTTTGCGACTCGCGCTGTACTTCTTTATTCACGGAACTAGGGGATTGTTTTTAAAAGTTTTATTTTCCTATTAATACTCCACACGAGGTGAGCGAAGGGCAGGTAAGCACCCCTTGTGGAGAGAAAGGAGTGCTTTTCTTAGAACTCAGAGTAAGAGGATATAACCCCCAATCCCTTCAATCGCTCCTTAACACATTCGCGACAACGCAGATTTTCCGCTCGGGGCCACTTTGGCCCAAAGTGAGTTTCCGCTTGTTTCTCACCAGAAATGTAGGAATCAGGACATATTTTACATGCTGATCACAAATATGCTTTCTATTTTACTCGGTAGAACACTTCTGTGGTGTTATTGAATCTACAATGTAGAAACTGTGGGAAGACTTATTGCCCTCACATTTCAACCAAAACTTCCAAAGAAAGGTTATTTTACATGCTGATTTAGAATATGATATTCTTTTTCTACCATATCGCATTACCGTGAGGTTACTGTAATCATAATGTATGAACTGTAGGGGGGATTTGCACCAGAATTTACCCGAAACTTGGGTTATTTTAACTCTGATCTCAAACATGACATCTATCTCAAATATGAATCTCAAATTCGTGTTCAGCATGTCAAATACCCGCACTTGCCAAAGTTTCACTGAATTTGGTGAACAAACTGCATCTACAGTATGCCTACAGCAACTCTACAGTACTGCGTTACGGTACAAAATGTATGTCGAATTCGTGCTCAGCATGTCAAACACCTTTGCTCACTAAAGTTTCACTGAATTTCGTCACTAAACTGCACCTACAGTATGCGTGCAGTAACCATACAGTAGCGCTACAGAAACATTACAATACTGCTCTACGGTGCAAAACGGACGGCGTTTTCGTAACCGCTCGTCAACTAACCCCAAATTTCAAATTTGCACTAGATGCTGTGACAAAATACATGAACACTATCTACAGTATGCCTACAGTAACCCTACAGTATTGCAGCTACGGTACAAAATGGGTACCGTTTCCGTGTCCAGCGGGTAAAATAACCCCTAGGGCCAAAATTTGGGAAAGTTCCACCTAAGAAAACGGGCTAAAACGGATACGACCCACCGGTGGGTCGTATTGTCCTCTACGTAACTGCCCGTACGACCCACCGGTGGGTCGTATTGTCCATTACGTGTTGAATGTTCCTGCTTTTCCCGCCAGTCTTGTTTGAATCTTACGAGCGGCTCCTATCCGGAGATCAATCCTGATCCTGCGGATCCTGCGGCCTACATTTACTGCATATTTTTGCGTCCCATGTTTTTACAAATGCTATTTCAAGCGCTTTTTTCCTAATTTGATGAAAAATCCTTAAAATCGGGTTGAAAATCTGCTAGAAATAGCATAACGGCAGCAGAAGACATCAGTTCCTGCAAGCGCGGCACGGTTGCATGGCGTTCTACTCGAAGCCGCGGAAAGGCCGCCATCCACGCTCACTCACTGTGTCACCAAATTATGGGTTCCCTTTTCATGCAAACCCCGAAATTCGACAAAAATTCACCCTTTGAAGAATTTTGCACGCTTCTTATTCTCTGCCTACCACTACTGTTTACTCGTAATTACTTGAAGAGTTCTAAATGTCCAAAATCTTTCTAGTCTCTGCTCGAAAAGATATGTCCACAGCAATTATACACTAAGCGAAAGAGAACTCGGCTCTATTCGTATCGCTTTTGTACGAGAACCCATTGATCGCTTTCTCAGCGGCTTCGTCAACAAATGCATCTTGTGAGTCCTTTTCACTTTTTCCCTTATTCCATAGGCTCCAGATATCGAAGGTTTCATAGTTACAGTTTATGTATGCAGTTGCAGTAGTATGACCTCAACGTAGCATCACAGGTTTTCCACTGATTACCGCTGCTATCAGTTTCAGAAGGTTAGGGAACACTTGGAAACTCGCCAGGCTTTTTCTAACCGATTCTATAGTGTTTTTTTCTTAAATTTTTCTCTGAGTACCGGAAAATAAAGCTCGTCAAGACTTAACACCCATACTAGGAAACTCTTTTTACTATCACAAACAGGCAAAGTGTGAAAGAGCATTTCTTCGCTCCTGCCTCGCTTGCTACAGGGTGGCGCATAATTACTGTCCCAAAATAAAAAAACGCATAAAACTTGTATTAATGAATCAATTCAGACGATCCCTCCAACAACTATTTACTAACATCTAAAAAAAACAAAAACCAAGATATCATTCAATGTGACCTCCTTTGGCGCGGATGACAGCCTTCAGACGCAGAGGATATGACTCCACCGCGGCGCGCACGTGATCTTGTGGAATTTCGTTCCAGGCTTCTCCAGAGACTTCTTCAGAGCCTGAACGCTGGTGTATTTTTTACTGGAAGGCCTTCTGCTCCAAAAATGCCCAGATTGTGAAGTCCAGGACATTCAGATCAGGCGAATTAGCCGGCCATTCGGATGCGCGGATAAAGTCCAGCAGGTTGGCGAGGCACCAGTCTTGGGTGGACCTAGCCCGATGAGCAGGTTCTCCGTTTTGTTGCAAGATCCAGTGGCCGTTTTCATAGTGCCCCGTGGAACCACATGATTCTTCTATATTTTCAAATACACGTTTTTGTCGATCCTGACGTCTTTTTCCACAAAAATAAGGGGAGTTCGCCCGGTCGCTGACACTCCAGCGAAAAACATCACAGGAGCTGGATGCAAGTTGCGTGATACAATCCGGCCCGCTGCATTGGCTTCCCTACTACTTTCTGCTTACACCCTATCATTTTGGGGATTGTACACCTGCTCAACTGTGAATAGATTTATATACATGAAAACCGTTTTCATGTGGGCGTCACCAACGGCCCTCTCAAGAAGCGCGCGGCATTTTTTCACCCTAGCAGTTCTTTGATTTTCGCTGAGGCACGCAACTTTCGCAGCTTGTAAGCTCGCATCCCAAGCTTCTCCTCAACAACTCTTTGGAGGGTTCGACGGGAGATACCCAGCTCAACTGTCACCTTTCTCATGCTGCGGCATGGGTTTTTGTCCAAACGTCTCTTCACGATTTTTTTTCATGGGACCAGTTGTCACCGTGACAGGAAGGTCGTACCTCTTTCCAGAGTCCGGTACACCAGCTTCCTATTCACATTCAGCCGACGACGAAGTTGTCAGTCCTCTTCCATGAATCTCGAAAATTGCGAAACGGTGTGCTGACGGTGTGTTGCCATTTCTTGTAAAATGAGACAAACCAAGTCCATGTGAGGCAGATATATGGAGAATGATATGCCAAACATTACAATAACAAAAACAGATTTGAGTCTATCAGTTAGGTCAAACCTCGCTCTCGTGCAATGATGGGACAGTAATTATGCGCCACCCTGTACTACTTCAAGTAGTGCTCTCCTCATAGCGGTGACAAGAGCAGATGGGTATCCGCCTATCAACTGCGTGCGTTGTATTATGAAGGGAGATTGGTTGTTTCGTTTGCTACCACTGCTTTTCCCTTTGATAAATCTTGTTTTCCATGCCGATTTACACCCATAGCTATGTATACCTGTTCAAACTGTTTTCTCAAAGAACAGGGGCTTTCAGACCAGCGTTTTTGCAACTTTGGACAAAACTGATCAATGTAGTCGTGTTCATCATTGCAGGAAACTTAGGATTACAGCTAGATCTTGATGAACAATTCCTCTATAGGTGCTGCCTTTAATAGCATGGAGATTCAATGCAATTTTATTGCATTAGCATTTCAGGAAGACTGCTCATGAAACCGACTCATGCTATGGTTGTGGATCTAATCTGAACTGTTTCGTTGAAGAATTTCGAAAGCAGCTGTGGGACGTATACACCAAAAATAATCCCAGCTATAGATTCCTCATCACAAATACTCTGGCTCCTCAATCGTGGTTAATAACGATCCTACCGTGTCACATTGTTGTGCTCCCATTTTCTGAGAGTTTCAATTTTTTTCAAGGTACTGTGACTTCAAGGAGCACATCCATGATTACGTTTATATTCGCTACGGAAATCATTCAAATGGTGAATTGGAAATGGTTTCTCAGCTACATGAGGTGTTGAAGCATGCCGGAATTCCGCCGAACCTCCTGACCGATATTATCGAGTCAATGTTAGGTATGTGCAGTCTGATAGTGGGAATAGAAGCTGTTTCACGATCCAGTTCCGTTTTTAGATGGTAAATCACACCACTCCACTTTCTTCACAGACTATAGACGAATGGCAGCAAATGAGTTGTACTCCAACCACACACTTTTGAGGATGGTCACGGAGCTCTACTACTACGACTTCATCATTTTCGATTACCCAATTCCCAAGATCTGATTCGAGTCCTGTTGATCTCCTCTCTTGACACGACTTCTGTTTATGTGCCATGTTCTGTGCACGCCCGATACTGGCATAGAGCTCTTTGTATGTACGAGTAGGTAGTTTTGTGTGACAGACGTTATTATACGGTAGTGACTTGGACGAAGAGAAGATATTTGCATATCTTCAGCTGCTGAACAACGTTATGCCGCATAGACCACCAACAGTGCTTAACTGAGGAAAGACAAGTATTGGTTGTTAACATAAGTCCTTGCGCTTCTTTTCAGTTGCAGTTTTCTCTGCCATTTTGTTGTCTTTCAGATATGGTCATAACTGATTTGAAAGCGCTACTCGTGCTCTATACGAATTTGCAATCAGTTTTATTGGCATAACAATTTGCTCAAGTTCTGAACTTACGAATGGAGTACTGAGTCAGTAAAAAACAGCACTACCGACACCCGTCGGTCCTGGCATTCAATTGAAGCTCAAAGACCATCATAACGGCACGACCTGTGGTGAGAATGAAAGAGAAGGTCTGCTCGAAATGACCAAGCATCAGCGACCTCCTAAACTCGAAGGAGAAGTATTTGGTTCCGATGACACTAACCACTTCAACTGAACAGATTTCTTTCACGAAGGCATAGGAACTGCTCAAGAGGAGTAGTATGGTCTAGATGGACATCACACTCCTCAAGGCTACCACCGAAATTAGATAACTCTGTCGAAGGGTTCAATCGCAAGTGTCTGGTCATCCTACTCCAACGTCGGACCCTACTGTTGACAACACCATAAAACTGTCCTCCAATAGTGCGATTGATGATGTTTTCCGCATGTGTATCCTACAGAACTCACGTGTTCAAACACTACTGTTTCTGATCACCACTAGATACAAAGAGGAAGTGGTGTTTTTCTCTCAAATTTGCTATTTTATTTTTGATTCTAGAAGTTAAAGAACTTGATGTTCCTAGAATCCTAGATAGTGATAGTTTCGCGAAGGAAGGAAAGTGCTTACGAGCCGTATGGAGGTAGCTTCAAAATATGAACGGTTTTTGCTTATTTCTCTATCTCGCCGAAATGAGATCCTAATTCAGCATTTCGCTGTTTTTTTTTCATGACCTATTGTAGGAATAGTTCGAAAAGTCATTTGAATGCTGGGTCCAAGCAAAATTCATCACTAGATACATACGCCGACCTTATGACCTTCATCATTGACTTCACTCCTTCATCAATGGAAAGTCCAGAGAAACAATGCAAAAGCATTCCCAATGAAAAACTCTAATGAATGCTGTAGTAGGGAGAGAATTGATATACTTTCACAGGTGGATTTAAGAAGTCTAACATCCACCTCACTAATTTAATCTATTATCTTGTGAAGTACAATTGTGAACATTACACGCAAGCCACTATGTTTGAGCTTTCCTTAATAGTTTGTACAACATTTAAAAAATCATGTTGTCGAATGTTTTTGTTCCAAGCGTTTTCTTAGCAATGCTGTCCGTGTCATGTAAGAGAGAGTGCCAATCCTACTTTCCTTTTATCCTACATTCCAACCAGTTATAAGAATGAATCTTTCATTTTTTTTGCTGGAAAATAATTACAAATCTTCCAAACTATTTCCATATCCTCCCGAAAAAGAACCAGCTTCGAAATTGATTGAAATTTCATTGGATAAGCAAGCAAGTATTAGGTTGTGTACAAATTAATTGCGTTTTTTGACGCGTAACTTTAAACGTTTACAACTCGGCTCAAACGGAAGTTTATTAGACAAAATAAGAACCATTAGAATCTACACATTTTTGCCAACGTTTCACAAGATCATAAATTCCCTTGCCTTAGAAGTCCGAACTTCTGGAGGCCATGAACTCGTTGAAGGCATTTTCAGCATCGGTCTGACTTTTGAATACTCTTCCCTTGATGAAGTAGTCGAGGTTCTTGAAAAAGTGATAATGGGTTGGCGAAAGGTCAGATGAGTATGCCGGATGAGGCAGTACTTCGTAGCCAAGGTCCTTTAACTTCTGCAGCGTTTTTCTTGAAACATGAGGTCTGGCATTATCGTGGAGAAGAATCAGACCTTTTCGGTTCACCACTGCTGGGTTCGCATGTGCCAGTTTCTCATGCATTTTGTCTATGTGGTGGCGTAGTTGTCCGCATTGATGGTTTCATCTGGTTTTAGGAACTCGTGATGTAAAATTCCTGCATAATTCCACCAAACTGTGACCATAGTCTTCTTTTGGTGCAACTTCTGCTTCGGAAAAAGTTTTGGGGGCTCATCTTTGTCCAACCACTGCGAAGAACGTTTCCGATTATTGTAAAGAATCCGTTTCTCGTCGCAGGTTACGGCTCGATCAAGGAAAGGCTCGTTTTTATTCCGTAAAAGCAGCTCCGATGAGATCTGATAACGCCTGAGCATCTGTTCTGCGTCCAATTCATGTGGCACCCACTGATCCATTTTCTTCACTTTTCCAATTTTTTGCAAACGCTTGGCGACGGTAGAAAATGATACTTGAAGATCTTCCGCTATCTCACGAACAGTTTTTCGTGGATCCGACTACACCACAGACTTCAGGACGTTGTCGTCAAGTTCACGGATGCGACCTTGACCTGGTTCATCTTCAAGGCTTATGTTTCCTGATCGGAATTTTTGGAACCAGAGTTGAGTGGGTGCGAATTGAAACGACATCTGGTCCCCATGCTTTCACGATATTTTCGTGAGCTTCCACTGCTTTCCGTCCAAGCTTGAACTCATGAAGCAAAATTATACGAATTTGTATCTTGGAGAGCATCTTGAATAACGGGCGGAACCAAGCCAAGAGTGAGCTTCGAAACAAATGAACATCACGAAATGAATGAGCGAAAGATAAGCTTCTAAATGGTGTACAACATTGGGAACGTTACATGAACAATACACGAAAACCAGTAGGTCAAAAACTGGTTTGCAAAAAAAAAACGTAATTAATTTGTACACAACCTAATATAAAAGTATCCATTGTCTTCGTATTTATTAGGTATGTGAGAAAGTTTCCGCCCCTTAGCGCTAAGTAGTTATAATAGTTAGTTACTCTTGCAAATGCTTTGTAAACACTGCTTAGTTTGTTGGTTAGACATCAATAAGCATTTTTTGCCACAGCAACCCTACCGTAACCCTTTAAACAACGTGGTTACGGTACAAAATGTATGTTACATTCGTGCCCAGTGCCTCAAATAACCCCCGTGTACAAAGTTTCGGTGGAAAAAATTTTGTTGGAAATTTTGGGTCCTCAATGTGGAGTAGTGCCTTTTGGCACAAGTCACAAAAGCCGTCAAGGAAACTCTGAAACACTTCGCTGGAATGTGGTACCATGTGCGGCTTATTCATCAGACTATGCCTTTTCATCAGACTCGAACTACCTTTTGTTTCGGTTGATGTCCCACAGGCTTTCCGAACGGCGCTTCCAATCTTCCGAAGATGTCGAAAAAGTGAAGGTATAGATCGAGGCGAAGGACGAGGCTTCCTACCGCTGCGGCTTCCGTTTCCTCCTAGAAAGATGGGTAAAGGTTTTATCCAACGATGCCCAACACTTCGATTGATGTATCTGCTCTGTTTCTTTTTCAATGAAGGCTCAATTTTGCTTAAAAAAGAGCGGAAACTTTTTCACATACCTAATACATTTAATACCGGATGACAGTGGAATTCAGCTGAAATCGAATTGCTGGAACGAGTAGTAAGCCAGCCTTGCTAACGAGGAAATGGATAGCCTTCTTGTCTCTGTTGAAGCGATTCACAAACAATTTCTGACTCTTCAAAGGAGTGGGTTTCCACGGGTTTTCCTGGTTTTTCCTTGAATCGTTAACTTGTCTCGTCACTGAAATAATGGCCATTACTCGCGAATGCGTTAAATTATTACGGCCATTAATAACGTTAAACATTAATAACGCACAGCTCCAACACCCACTATTCATAATTATAGCCGAGATCGAAATGACCTACATGTGAGACAAATGTGAAAAGAGTGATGACCATGCAAAATATAATTAACGAATATTGAGCAGCAACATGAGTCACCATGATTTTCCCAGCTCTGGTTTCCCCCACTTCCTTGCTTTTGTTTTCCTGTTGTTTTCTACAGAATTCAAGACTACCTTCGAACCTCCACAAAAATATTGTCATTATTTCGTGCTGAAACATCAACTTCCTCGTGTTTTAAGCCAATTAGATTAGAATTGATTTCTCCAGTAGGGAAAAGTTAATTTTTCCGACAGATTCTTCTTCTTGCTTTCATTCCTGCATTGAAAAGCCACCAAAGTCTTAATCTGGCCTCGAAGTTATTAGCACGGCGCACTGATTTAAAATTTCATCTCGTTGGCTGTAACTCTCTAAATTTGTTTTACCTCAGTTGTTGATTTAAGTTGTAAGTGTCAGTAGTTCTTATTACGTTCTATTTATCTCTGTCTAATTATATTTTATGTTTACTGGCGCCCCTTCGGGACGCTAGAAAGTGAGGTGCGGCAGCCACTCGGGACATATGCAAAAGCTTCGCCCTTGCCAAATCTCTGGAAAATTGGTAAAGAAGTAGAACCAATCCTCAAATGGGCCTAAACATGAAGTCCTTCTTATGAGTTGAGTATGAGTATTCCGCATTCTGGCGCCTTCCTCACAGTTAGGGCAAGCCGGATCCGTTCTCCAGGGGGGGGGGGGTGCTCGCATCCCCGGCATTCTCAACACTATCGGACCAACGTGAACCCGTATCCTGACGTTCTTCACACCACTGGGCTACGACGGGTCCTTCCTCCATGGGTGGACCAGCGTTCTCGCGATTTTCTCACTATACGGCCGTGGCGGACCCTTTCTCCATCTGCGGAGCCGTATCCTGGTGTTCTCCACACTACTGAGAAACGGCAGATCCCTCCTCGTGGGCCCCTATCCTGGCGTCCCCCACACCACTGGGCCACGGCGGGCCCTTTCTCCATCGGTCAGGGCGCAGCACTAGGTGGTCAGTGTCGGTTGGGGAGTACTAAGTCCAGTCGAATTCCGAAATGGGCTACTAAGTATTACCTAAACACTAGGGTTCTTTCAGGAAAAGCAGATAGCACTAAAAAAGTGAATTAAATAAGCGACGAATGATGTTTCAGCAAGAAATTTAGCGAAGACAGCCTAAATCATCTCAAATTCAAGCTAAAATCCTCGAAAAACCGATCTCAGTACGGAACTGTTTGATGCCGCTAGAACTCGTTGAAACTTGTTATAGGACCTGTCAGATATAAGAAATTGTCATTGGAGCGTGGTTTTTTCTCTCAAACCCGGAACTTTCCCAGGAAATTTCTCTCGTTTGGGGAAGTGTTCCGATACGCTGTCAACTCCATGAAATGCGCCTAGGTGCTACCACCTCTCCCCCAAAGTGGCATCTTTCGTTTTTGAGAAACCGTCTTCGTTTTTGAAAAATACCGTCATTAATGGTCAAAAAATGGTCAAAAACCACTTTTTGACCATTAATGACGGTTTTTCTCAAAAACGAAGACGGTTTCTCAAAAACGAACGGTGCCACTTTGGAGGGATATTCGTTGGTATAGTGCGCATCTACAGTCAAAATTCCAACATGATACGTCTCCTACAGGTTGAGCAACACCTGATTATCACTGGAGCGCACCAGAGTGCAGGGTAGGGATGGAGTAAATGGTTGAACAACGGTGGTCTTCAGCCACGAGTTTGATGATCCTCCAGAAGTGCCTTTCTGAAATCTGCTTGTCTCTAACATCAGTAGACGGTTAGCGGTTGGCTACGCCCCGGACACTGGTGCTAAGCCCCCTGAATTTGCAGGGCGCTACTAAGTCCTGGTGGTCAATGACCACCTGGTGCTGCGCCCTGCCATCGGTGGACCCGTATCCTGGCGTCCCCCACACCACTAGGCCACGGCGGGCCCTTTACATTGTGCAGCCTGAAAGCTTGTAAACATTCCTTCACCCCTATGCTGCGAGACCGCCAGCGAAGGTGATGAAATCACTACCTCGTGCATGCGGGAGAGCCAGCAGTGACGTAATTGCGAGTCCCGAAACGAATATGTCTGAGTCCCTAAAAATCGGCCATTTCGCCCCACAGTCTGCGCCTCAAGATTACGGTGTCTATGAGTGCCGCCGCATATCTCTACCCGCTCTAGCCCCCTTACGGTGCTTTGTTTAATAGATATTGTTATTTTCATATTGTCATGGTAACTGTAGTACGCTTCGTTGTGTAGCAAATTAATAAGTAAATAAACGCAATTATTTGTGATGGAGAGTTCACAGTCGCAGATGCAGTCTTGAACTGATCTACTTATTATCTAGATGAACACCCGGGAGACAAAGGGTGTAAAGCGATGCTATGAGCGCCACAGGCATCTCGCCATCTTTCCTCGTGGTATTTCAGTTCTAGTTCCACAAATTGAAATGAAAGAACACAAATTACATGAAGATTGTTTCGGAGATTGTACATATTGCAAGAAAGACCTATACATTTTAAGACAAAAACATGGACACCCTAAGAAATGCAACAGTAACACTGCAAATTTTTTTTTGAAAAAATGGGGTGCTGCGAGACATTTCTCAGAATAGGCAGACCAAAAGGTATTTGTGGAGTCTGAGCCAAATATAGACGCTCGGAACTCATTGTTCACCTCTCTCAATTCAGTATGAACTCATATTAGATGATTTCACAGACCTCCCATATAATTCACCGTACAGTTTATGACATATATGCGAGAAAAAACGCAAAATGGAGGTATCACAAAAACAAGGACATTTATAACGGTTGTTCCTATCATATACACAGTTTCTAGAGTAGTCCTGGGACGATTTTCAGCATGTCAATTTTAGTTTTTGCTCATCGCATCACTCAGCAAGTCACGAAACATAGCCAATAAGCAAAGATTCGTATCGCCGACAAAGGCTGAGGAGTGAAACGTGATTCAACCACTTTCCCACTCCTCTACTCTAAAGCTCCGGCAAAAAGATACCGCTTCTCACTGGCCTTCATTCTCCACTTTTTCTTTCATTTCATTTTGACTTTCTAGCGTTGTCTTGCCATGAGACAGCCTTTTGGGCTTGTAATATTTTGTAGCCTCTCGTGAACCGACACAAAAAGAGTCGTCGAGGCCTCTAATTAATATTTTTGCTCTCCATATATTCATAGTATGTCTTAATATTCTTCCCTTCAGAATAATCGCACGAACGTTTTTTTTAATGTGTTCAAGGATACAGTGTTACTTTCTCCGTCAGAATGTATTTTCTTTCTTTAAGAACCTTTTTTTGATAACCTGAGATCTTTAATAACCTTCACATTTCTTTCACCGAATAAACGCTCATATCTGAAGGGTCCGGGAACGACAAACAAATGTTTACGACGCTCAATATCTCCACTATCCACTATGTCCACGTGCAAATCGAACTCAATTCGCAAATAGGTTCCCAGTTAAAATGTAAGCTGTCTTCCGTAGGAACTATTTAGTTTTTCCTGATAGTTTCTGAAGACTTTTGTGTGCTGAATTTTTTGGCTAGTTTTCGGTGAGATGTATAATATGTTAAAGGCAGCACTCACCTAAATTTTCACCTCTGAAGGATGTCGCTTACCGTGTAGCCGGCCGCTAGACGATCACAAGAGCAAGTTGAATACAGCGAATAGAGGATTACCTACGAAGATGCTGCAATGGACACATCTGCCGCTCTGGACAAAAGAGGTTCCGTCGCTTCAGCGCTAACGCCATCGACTGGGTGTGCGTATGTGGTTTAGCGCAGTGTTTTGTGTGGAATGCGCATCATTTGCAGGATTTCGTGGTGGGACCCATCACGGAACACTCGTCCGCGCTGTGGATACACAAGAAATAGCGCCATCATTTTCTGTGTTTTCCGCGTGTTTCACGCTACTTCATCATTGTCGATGAGTTCATCGTCCCTAAAAACCCCAATATACCGCAAAACCTTCAACCCAAAAATTTCCGTGAGTGCTGCCTTTAAGCGAATGAGAACTACCGCAAAAGCGACATGATATGCGACAATGTTACAATTGGCATTCTCTCAGACACTTGCACCGGCCGGCCCGATCGGCCAGTAGGTGCCGACCGGCCGGGCTGCAGCCCATCACCGCCGGCCGGTCGACCAATCCAGCCTGGTGGGAAGGGTCGGATGATGATATTAGGTTGTCGGGAAATGATTGAGACACTCTGAATTTTTTGCAGTCTTCAAACTTTTTCTCTTCTATTAGAAAAATTCACGACATGCTGTAGTGATCATGTACGCCTATCACCTGGGGCTATCTATCATGGACAGTTCCAGCACTGCGGGGTCAGTAATCATGTTAATACAGGTCGAAGAATTCATCAGTCACTGATCAAAAATCGTCAAAGTTGGCGAAATGCGGCCATAGGTGCGATAACCTGAGACGCTTCTCAACCCACCATCACTTACGGCTACGCCCCCGGGGGGAACCTTCACCAGCGACGAAGAGGATAAGTTAGATCCGGAGCACAGCCCCGGATTGCGAAAGGGTGCTAAAGACGCGCATTTTATTGGGGAAAGAAAGGAATAAATGGAATGCGCAGTTGTGGATTGGGTTCTACGTACAAAATAGCGTTAGGAAACATGAAGCTCAGGAGTCGTCGGCGAATACGGGCTGAGAAAAACTGTTAAGAATATAGGCATGAGATTGCCTAAATCTGGGCTTTGGCCTGGAATATCACCTTCAACTCGAAAAAGTAGGTAGTGCGCAGTTGTCGGACGGAATAACAATACTACGTTACACTAGATAGTATTGGAATGACAGAAATATAGCTAAGAATAACTGAGAAATCTCCTAAAACGTAAAATATCTTCTTTATTTGGGAGAATTGAAAGTTATGCAGTTGTTAGCTGAACTTAGAATGAAATTCTGAGTGGAATGATATATAATTTTTGGTGGTTTCGTTTACGTCAGACGGAGAATCCAGGGAGAGACAGATGCCCCGTCCGTCTCACCCTCGCGTCGGGCGCCCTCTCATATTGCGTGCTCTCTCGCTAACACACCTGAGCTACACGGGGCATTTGTCTCAGGCGGGCTTTTTCAGCCCAGCATGAAAGGAAGTACCAAGTATTATATACCATTCTGCTCAGAATCACACGGCCTCGGCAGCTGACAACTGCGCAACTCCTGATTTTTTTAATTGGAAGAGATAATTGGCGAAAAAGCGTTTTTAAACACGGCCTGTTTTCTGGGCCATCTTCAGACGAAAGCACTCGCTTTTATGACCGATGTGTGCGCAAGGATGTCGGCAGTTTGATAGACAACTGCGCAACATAAAGTTTTGAGATTAGCGAAATATTTAGCGAAGATCAAGGTGAGACGGTATTAGTGTTGAGATGAGCGTGGGTCCCGGCACGAAAACAGGACATCAGTGCAAATCTCTGACATGTCAGCTGTTTGACATGTCAGAGTGAGTATGTAGGGATCTTACTCTATGTAATTGTGAGCATATTCAACATTCCGCCATTGGACGTGTGATCCTTTTTTCTTTTGGAGCAATAGTAGAGCTGTTTCGGTGCGAATTATCTTAAAAAGGGGCTTCACTATCTCGCACTCTGTAAACTTCACTCTTTTTACCTTCCTTGAACAACCTTCACTTTTTTGACTCAGACAACCTCCACTTTTCTGACCCCTGTCTCACCTCTATCGTACCTATGAGTGCGGCTCGACCAGGGAGAACTTCAGCGCCTAGGCAAGGTGTTATTTAGAGAGCACGATGTTGCGCAAGTGTGGCGTGTATGGCATTGTGGTCCGTGCTTGCTCCTCCGAGTGCCGATGAGTTAACAAAACCATTTGCGGGTGTGTTTTGTACAACAAAACGCACCCTCAAATACGTTGATGTCTCCGTTTGCCCAGGAGCACGGTCATCACTCTGATTTGACTGTTGCGCGGAGTCGAATCCATAACTCTTCTGTGCGGTGCACTGCGCAAGCAATGGCTGAGCTGCCAGAAGCCGTCACACTGCTGGCGGCCAGTTGACGGGTAATATTGAACAACGCTGACCTGCGCACTCGATTTGGAGCAGTAGCGCATGTACCCACTCGATTTCGAGCAGTTCCGGCTCAACGGAGGGTCACCATCGGCCGGCCCACTCTTGCCGGCCGGGCTCCGACCCGATGATTCCCCGGCCGGTAGTGGTAGAGCGGGCCCTACGCGCCAGTTTCTGAGCTTACGAGATAAGCGCCAGTGCATTTATGAACCAAGACACTTCATTCTGACGGCCGCTCCACCATCACTAGCCGAGGAATCACCAGTTTGGAGCCTGGCGGGCAATGGTAGAGGAAGCCGGCCGGTGATGGGCCTCCGCTCGACCGGAACTGCCCAGTTCGATCTCGAATTCGAATGCTCAGGACAGCGTTGTCCGCGATTACCAATTGGCTGCCAACAGCGTGACAATCTCTGGCAACTCTCGCTTTGGTTGTGCACTGCATTCGTCGCCACTTGGCTCCAAAGTGATCCTTCGGGGTGTAAAGACAGCGAAAACCTGTTGATTTTAATCAAAAATAGGAAAAAGTGGCTCTTTGCAAAGTCCTTGCATGTTATCACATTACTAGCTTTTTTCTATCATCGATATGATTCAAACCAACCTGTCCATGCTTTATGAATGACTAGCTGCAGTACCCGGCTTTGCTCGGGTGTTTTACTACCTTGGCTACATCACACTGCTGAGGCCAATTACTATCACCAATAAATTCATTGAAATCTCCATAATTTTGGTGATCAGCATGTTAACGAAGCTCAGGTGGCCCTTTCCCATCGACTTGTGGGCGAAAAGTTAGCAAAGCTATTCCGGTGACATTGAATCGATGTATTCCTACAAATTAGTTGTCATATTCATACTCAGCTTATCGAGGAACCCCAGGAGAGATGTCTTCACCACCTCATTGGGCGGAAGAGCCAAAAATCAATAAAATCGATAAATCGATATTTCATGCGAAATGGTTGGCATATTCGTGTTCAGCGTATGGAGAAACCCCAGTAGACTTGTCTCTGTCCGTCCTTGGCCGGAAATAGAAAGAAATCGATAAGATCGATACATCAATATTTCGTGCAAAATGGTTGTTGTATTCGTACTCAGCGCATTGAGAAACCCCAGGAGACATGTCCTCACCGCTCCATTGGGCAAAAAAGCCGAAAATCAATAAAATCGATAAATCGATATTTCATGCGAAATGGTTGTCATATTCGTGTTCAGCGTATTGAGAAACCCCAGAAGATATGTCTTTGTCCGCCCCCGAGCGAAAATGGGAAAAATCGATAAAATCAATAAATCAATATTTCGTACAAAATGGTTATCATATTCGTATTCTGCGTATTGAGGAACCCCAGAAGACATGTTCCCACCGACCCTTGGGCAAAAATAACGAAAAATCAATAAAATCGATATAATCGATAAATCAATCAATAATCCCAGGTGCAAAGTAGCCTATAACCTCCGCCGGCCCCCAAAGAACCTACATGCAAAATTTGGTCCCGATCGGTTCACTCTCCGTGATTTCTATTCATTACATACATACACACACACACATACATACAAACTTTGACTTTTATATATACAGATTGAGAGCCCACTGCTTTATCCACTTGGCCATCCGTGCTTCTGATATCATCAACTCGGCTGATGCCTTCATCTTCCATCAACCCCCGACTATCACTAACTAACCCTTCCGAATGAGCTGGCTGGGATGCTATCATGGTCGTCCGGGCCGGCCGGCAGGTCATCATGCTAGACCTGGCCGGCCGGCAACAGCTATCTCTTGGCTGGTAGCAGATGTAATGAAGCGACCGGTCGGTGATGGGTTGTAGCCCGGCCGGTATGCGGTGAATGCGGTGATGGGCGACGCCCGCCTTTGATCAGCAGCCGCTCGGCTGGTCGGCACCTACTGATCGGGGGCCGGCCGCACCAAGTGACTGAGAACTCATCCTTGTTGTTTATTTCGAGTGATAGTCGCGTTATCGTCAATGCCCCTAGTAGGTTCCTCCTCGGGTCTCTTCGCAGCGGTGTGGTACTGTGGCTTCGATCAATAGCTTCGTAAGTGTGGCATAGGGTATGGTGCCGTGAGAAACTACTCTCTGCGTCAGAAGAAGAATCACGTGGCGCTCTTTCAGGTGTTGGTGACGTATGTAGGGAGACCTCGAACTTTCCCCTTCACACCATAGGGTGGGCCAATATTATGGGGACCAGATAAATTTAACGTCCTGAACGAAGAAGCTATAATTCAGGGGAGATCCCTAGGAGAAATTAACTAGCTGCTCTTACAGCCACAATTTTCTTCATTTGATATCGAATATTACTCTATCAGTGCCGATGTAAGCCCTTGAGACTTACCAAGAATGTACTATCTGCGGCACGCAAGTAGTGGTCAATCTCATTCTCGATTCTTTGTAAAAAGGTGCCTTATGCTCATCAAAGCTAATATTTGGTTCCCAGTATGCATTAGATCTAAGAATCACCCAGTGGTGAGCAGCGGCCGAAGGGGTTGGTAAGCCACCGACTGGAGTTGACAATTTGAAAACGTTTTGCTAGCAACGTTTGCGGACATTCTGGCGGGCTCCACGATCGTATGACCCTTGTTCTCATTTCAGAAGCTGCATTTCAGTTATTCCCTCACAGCTATTCTCAATGACGAAGGACTCCACAATATTCGTTTCACGTGAGATTCGGCCGAAACTGCTCATCGGCATACGTCGAACACACTCACTTCCCTCTCTATTTTGGCTAAAATTTTCGAGAAACGGCATCGCTCGCAGGTGAAACCAATACCTTGTGAAACCAGAGCTTCGACACAATGGATCACTCTGTAGGGGAAATTTTCGTTGTGGCTCTGACTGATAGGGATAGAAGGGTGGCTCTAGGATTGAAGAGTGGTTGAAACAGACGGGTGGAATGAAATGAGCAGTTTTACTATATGGAAAATTTAAGAAATCTCAGAAAGAGCTTGGAGCTCAGCAATACTTGACCAAATTCACGGTGCGCGTGAAACGGGGCACGTCTCCGGTCTGTGGTCATGTAGCCGTTGTCTTCCAATATTTGCCAGATGTTGCCGTAAGGAAATTGTCTATCCGTAAAAGAAGATCATTTCGCATCTGAAATCGTGGTCACTTGTATTTCCGTTTAGCTTCCCCTAAAATGTTGTATAGGTCATCCTCACGCATCTAAACACAATCATTCCTTTTTTTAGATAGATCCACAGCACATGTTCTGTCTAACCCTCCGAGGTTTTTGCCCTCCTTCAGATTCTTATTCATGCCACCAGAAAGCAACATTTATTGCTGTCACTCTCATATATTTGGTCTTTCGTCTGCAACAGTTTATGGGCACGTCTTCACACCTTGACTCAACGAGACGATTCACGATTGGACGGCAACTGCGTATGCTTCATATCTTAATAGGAAAAATAACGAAATGCCTCTCGCCAAATTTCAATGCTTAGCTCCTTTTTTTTCTAAAAATGTCTTCACCAATTATAAATGAATTAAATATTTACTCAGCAAGCCAAAACGCCGAGATCACTTTTGTTTTTTCCACATTCGCGGTCTCCTCTCTCCGGCTTCTGAGACTTGCCACAAAAGCAACAATTATGAGGCAGAAGACTAATCTAATAAAGACTGAAACAATTCTAGTTAGCCTACAATTTGGCGTTTCCTCCAAATAATTCAAACTGGGTTATATCTCTGTCCTTTAGCAAGCAATATCGACAGTATACTTGCATCTATTGAAAATGGGAACTTTGATACGACTCCGTATAACAGGAGCAGGATTCTACCGCCATTCCATCGCTTTATGGAGAAGTTTGAGGCACGCATCACTCTTCTCATAACAACATCAGAATTAGTGCAGCTAGTCGTTTCAGGTATCCTGCAAGTACAGTATCAGCTTGTGTATAATGCCAAAAGCAATGTGTACTCTTGGAACAGCGATATTCTGCTTCCTTAATAATCCCGGAAAGTTCAAGGCCACTGGACGAAGAATCAGCACTGAGACATGGGCAACTAGGTGTTGGTTAAAATTTCGAGCTCTTTAATCGCTGAAACAATTTGGAAGAAATGCGCTGCGGGCAAAACATTCAGTTCAACCGCCAGGAAGTTCCAGTAATTTTCACCATGTTCTGACCTATTTGTGGAAACGAGATGGTTGAAAGTACTCTATCTGGTGTAAATCATCTACTACCACGGTTTTCTTATGTGAACGTAGAACGAAACTGGTATTCTTATGTGAACGTAGTACGAAACTGGTAATGATTACTCTGATGCACATATAATAACATATAAAATTGATAAACAGCCACATAATCAAAACTCTGATATTTCCTCCTTTTATCTGGCATCTCATTGGAAGCAGCACCCACAGAAATTTCATGAGCAGTAGATTGCATCAGAACCGAAAAACTTTGACAGATGTTAGAGGATTATGAGCAGCGATGCTGTCTTCTGAATGGGATAAAAGATAAAGTTAGAGTGACAGCAACGTTCATAGGTCACTGCTAAACTAACGTCAAGTGAGCGAAAAGAAAAATAAAAAATGTCAGCGAGTGATCAATGCAAACATGTTTTCTAGTGAGTATGAACTGATTCTGCTGTAAGAAAGCTAACTCGTGCTGAAATCATTCGATAGATATCATTCTGTAAGACGTTGTGAATGCCCCTAGATCACAGATTTCGATCGCTGCAACCAAAACGTTTTCATTCAACAAAAAAAACCAGCAAAAAAATCCTTCCCACAGACGTGCCGGCAACCCATATGAAAATTTCAACCTCTAGTCTCTGCTTTGAAACAAGTTATGGATGGAAGACCGAAAGTGGCAGTAGTTTAGCTCACTACCGCATGTTGATGAAACAATAAACAAGCCTCCACTGAGCTAAATTTCCCATAGAAGACGTAAAAAGAGTGTTATGAGTTGATTAGTCAGCCAGTTGTCACAAAGAGCTCTGCTTAACATCGCGTAAATGAGGTGAAACAAATTCGATACGACGCCTGGTTGTGGTACACGTAAAATTAAAACGTTGACGACCCGGGCCCGTGTAATATTCAGCCCTAATTTCCCGCTGGAACAACTTGCCCGGAACGACTTCTCTAATTGTTCTTGCGTTTCCTTGCGTAAAAAGTCTTTTTTTTTCTGGCCAGATGTTCTATTGGCGGAGTCGGTGATTGGGATTATTTAGACACATTTTTGAAGCTAATGAGAAAAAGCAAGTTTTGAAATAGAAGGAGTAACAGTACCACTCAAAACCATTATGTTGAGTCATAGGTTGTGTCCTTCTCTGCTTACTCTAATGGTCATCATTGTGGAAGGAGTTATAAGCACCCATCTGTAGAGTATATACATACAGAAGAAGGGCGAGGAAGGCACAAATTATCATATGACGTTTGCTCAATTATTCCCCGGTCAGAAGTTCGTGCTTCGTGCTCTACCTTTTTTAAAAGTTCCCTCCGAGGGCGGCGAATTGGTGTCACAGAAGTCCGAGAGGGTGAAGCGCTGACTTAGTACATCGGATGCCCCCCGCAAGATACTGTGTAGGACTCATACCATTCGACGCCTCTACGATGCTCAGATGAAGTCGAATGCGTGGTGTATCCTACGAACGGAATAGATAATCGACGACAAGTTTATTGTTCATCCTCTATCCGTAATTCCACGGCTAGTGTGGATATCGAGCAAACCCTAGTTTGGTCCTTGCCATTCGTTTCAGAACAAAGCAGAAGAGCTTGCGTTACGTGACATCCTACTAACGTCTTTAGAGGCATCCGTACTTTAGCATTTTTTCAGAAGAAAAAATGGCATAAACAGTATCATGTGCATTTCTGCGACGATTCCCAACAATGCGTTTGTTGCATTACTGTTGTGCCAGCTGGTCCAACGGACTGGGCCTAGGTTACATGAGCGTGGGCGTGGTTTACTCCAAGCCGCTCTTCGATCAAATTTCCGGTGTTCACGATCCTCAAACTTCTCAATCCTCATCGATTTGCCCCGGGAGAATTTCAGCCTATGTCGCGGACGCCTTCACGACAACTACACTCGGAGTGAGAAATTTCTGGGCAGCACGAGACTCGCTTTCATACGCCACCCAGTTGATCGATTCCTGAGCGGGTTCGTCAACAAGTGCATTCTGTAAGTGTCTACCATTTCAATGAACGATTGATCAAAGTGAGATTAATAAGAAGAAAATTTCTGCAAGCTTCTTCACACAGTAGTACATATGTTGCATGGTTTTTAGACAATCTCGGTAATATGTTTTGAATACTTCTGCTATCATCAAGTTGTTAGGTGGCACGCGATTATTCATGGCCTGACGTTTCGACTTGAACGTCTTCTTCTTCACAGGCCTAAAAGTGGTGTGAAGTTCGACTTTGTGTTCTTGACAACCAAATGTTTCCTTCTCCTTGGCTAGTGTCACGTCGTTCTGAACTAACCAAACAGAACCACTCGTAGACCGTAGGCAACCAACCTTTGAGTCCACCGATCTTTATGGATGTCTGCATCGATCCCCGCATACACTACGGACAGCTGAATGTCACCATGTACCATAGATGGACAACGGGCTTGGGTATCGCGGCAATCTATAGCTCACATGACGATGTGAAGGGTAAGACGTCATTGGTAATGGAGAGAAATTCACCTTGGTTATTCATGCTTGGCTTTCTAACAGTGATCCAAAATGCTTCTAATGCATTCCGAGCAGCGGTGTCCATCTCAGGTGTTAGTATCTTGCACATCACGTCATAGTCACTGCAGTTGTGCTCTTCGCGCCTATGCCTTCCGCAGATGCTAAGCTTCCCCTTCGTTTGTTTACTAGATGCTCTTTAACATGTATGTTTAGCAAAGGACCAGTTTCCCCAATATACAATATGGAGCTCCACGCTTTAAACACGTTATTTGATAAACAGCACGTGCTTTCGCACAATCTCCATTCCTACCGAAAAAAGACGAGTGCCACCTAACGACATTGTGGTAGCAGAAGCATTCAAAGCACAATTTTGAGAGGGTTCCTCGTCACTGCAGACAACCAGCAGGTTCTAAAGTTTGTGGCTATGTTCCGTAAATTTGATTTTTGACACAGTAAGTATGAGGGAGTACGGAGTGAATTAACTGAGAAAAGCTGCCGTTTCCAACCGATATCAATCAGACTTGATCTCGCACAACTGCACATCGCATCCAAAATCTGTACATACATATACATATCAGAGCACTGCCTGCAGGAAAACTGCAAACGAAGAAGCGGACCACTGCTATGGATGCGGCGCAAATCTCAGTTGTTTCATGGATCGCTTTTCGCAACACATTTGGGAAGTGTACAGAAACAAAAATCGAACGCAGAGATTCTTCATCACTAATCACATGGCGCCCCAATCTTGGTTGGTTTTTGCCTCCCATCGAAATTTTTTTCTGACGATCTCTTTCCAGGTCATGTAACTTCAAAGAACACTTGCGTGACTTCATTCTGATTTATTTCGGAAGTGAGTCTGACGCGGCAGTGAAAGCTGCGAACGATATGTATGAGGTGTTCGAGAATGTTGGCGTTCCAGAATACCTGCGGGATGAAATACGACAGGAAATGTCAAGTGAGCTATCGTTTTTTCCTGCATGAGACTTCTCAGGTAGTTCTTTGAACATCCGCTGGAAGTACTATTTCTCAACCTATTCAGCCACTCAGCTCTAATGTGACTGCTGTACAAAATGTAGACCAACAAGTAGGTCCGGGTAGAGAAAATAGTTTACATTGGTTAAAAAAAAACTCATCAATGTGATCATCTGCGAAACGCCAGACACCTAACGCGGACTCAGTTCGTGACCCCCTCTCTTTTGAGATCCTCAGGCTTGTTCATATGCCTTCTTTCTACCCAAATCTCCTCTTTATCATTTCAGGCCATTCATGCCATCATGCGGAAGCCTTTGACTTGTTCAAAAGTAATGCATACTCGTGTGAACTTCTGCTTAGTACGAATTTCACTGGAAAAATTACGCTTGTACGAAAAAAGGAGACAAAGGCATAGTGTCAACTAAATTTACCACCTAATGCGAGCTGCTGCTACGCGGCTGCTCCCAGCCATCGCCCTTGCTGATCCAAATTACCAGTCAGTGAGTGAGCTGGTGGCGCAGCACAGAAAAAACGGAACTGCAGCTTTTTTCGCGGCGATTTTTGGCAGAAATTCGAAGAAAAGTATATTTCATACGCAAGTATTAATCCCAGATCCCTCCAACATCGACGGTGGGGCTACGTCTCACACTCAAAACATTCCTCCAACATCGACGATGGGGCTACATCTCACACTCAAAACGTGGGTAACCGATGGAAGAAAGGCCCGACTTGACCCCATGATGTGGGGAACGCCAGGATACGGGTCCATGAGGAAGGACCCGCCGTTGCTCAATAGTGTGGAGAACACCAGGATACGGGTCCGCCGGCGGGGGAAGGGGTCCGCTTCGGCTCAGCAGTGAGAAAATCGCCGGAATGCTGGTACATCAATGGAGGAAGGACCTGCCGTAACCCAATGGTATGGACAAGGACGCCTCGAGTGTCTATATTTAGCAAACAAATCAAATCTGGATCAGAATTACCGCTACTATGCACCAGATCGACAATAGTCCAATGATGATCATAAATCACATGCTTCTTGTTGATACGAGATTCTTTCTAGCGGATTTTTTTCCTCTGAAGTTTCAAGGTTGAAAGGTTGAAAGCGCGATCTTCCATTATATTTCGTGAACTGTTTGAAATGTGCGAAGAGGAAGTTTTTCAATGTTCAACACATATGCAATTGGTTAACCCTTGAAATTTTACAGTCGGGAGATCACACCACTCAACCACTTCAACATCGCACCGTCTAGATGCTGAACGGGAACTTTTCACAAACCAAACCTTGCTGAAAACGTTGGTGGAGCTGTACTACTACGATTTTGTATTATTTGGACACCCCTTACCAACACTTCGAGCTAGTGCTACGGAACTTTAACCATCTGACAATATACATATGATTCCTAACTGTGATTCAAAATCAGCATTGCTCGTCATGTATGTATATCCATCAGCGAAGTTGTTTTATTGGGTTGGGGAATAAGTTCATGCGGTTTCCCACGAGCATCGTAACCACTATTTTTGAGAACATCATTAAACACCACTGATTATTTAAACAACAGATATATGTCTTTGCAGCGAGATACAAAGCACCTTCTCAATTCCATATATCTATAAAAAGCCGCACTGCTTAGACGACGATGCTCGTAATGGCAGCCATCCATTGCAGTATCCTGAGGTGTTGCCGTCCAGCGCAGTAATTTCATTATCTAGTGAACAAAGGTAACCGATACGTTCGTTGCGCTGTTCTAGGAGACCATTAGTAAAACTTTTAACTTCGAATATCGAAGATAAACACTAACACATGCGATAATTGATGATATTCTTCTGCGCCGTTCAGGTTGGTTTTTCAACACTAACACATGCGCCTGATAGCACCAAAATGGTCACTCCTTACGCTGACCCAATAACTCAGACATTCGGGCGTTTGAAGTGCCGATCCACACCGTTTCTCGCGGCATGCCACCTACGGGACAAACGCAAAAGTGAGTGGAGTTGGCGAGCCTATTCCGTCGTTAGTCGCGCCTTATCCCGCATTTGACCTGTTGTGATCCTACTACGGGAACAACAGGACTAAGGCAGGTAATGTTCCATTGCAACCGGTGACTACAAAAATAGTTCGAAAATGAGTTCGCTGGGCATGTATGTGCTCCCTGTGAATCTGCGACGAGACGGATTTTTCCGTGCGCGCCGCGTCGGCACGCGACCGCATCCCACGCATCATGTCTGGCCAAGTGGTACCCTGGGCCACAGTTTCGACCGGCCCTCAGTTGGCCAGACAAGTCCCGTAGCTGTGAAAGCTTAGTCTAGTCTTCGTCACAGCGGAGACTAGACTAAGCTTTCACAGCCGTCTGCCGGCTTATATACAATATACTTCGGGTGCCGGGAAACGGACCTTTTGGACCCTGGCAATTAGGCCGGAGTCAGCGGCTGGCTGGGAAGGCGCCACGATTGGTCGACTGTTTCCAGCCTTATGCTGCGGAGCGGCTGCTGCTTTGCGGTTGTCGCGACAGGGCGCGGAGAGAGCGTGAGGGCCTGTACAGTTGTACGTCACTCGCTCAGATGAAACGCGATTAGCAAGTACCTCTGCTTCCAGACTGTCATGCTGCTTGAAAGCGAGCGTGGAGGGCACTGCCATGGATCGGCACAGCTTACTCACGCAAAAAGTTTCCAAACATCTTGGATGCTGAAAATTCACACCTGGAGGTTATCTGACGTGCTAAATACGAATTTCTCATTTGTTTTGCACCCCGACGTCATCTTTGGTGGCTATAGCAGAATAAAATTACATTCTAAATCCTGGTCCCGCTACCCGTATCTGTATGAATTTTTGAAGGTTTTAAACAATTTTTTGAAACTATGTTGTCTTTCCTGTAGGAAACAGTTCCCATTTATTTTGGTGCTCTGATGCATTGGATGTTAGAAGATGTTTTTGCGAATTAGCTTCTGGAAATCATGCCGAAACAGACAGCGGTTCACTCGAAGTACCATACAAGTGTTTTTTTCTTGATAACCTCTATACTGTTATTTCGATTAGGATGATTTCGCCTGTTTTTCATCTGCACTATACATATTCAATTACAATTTCGTTGAAGTGACTGAATAAATTGTCGCCTTCCTCAATATGACCTGCACTAGAAACATCTGACCTGGTAACATCCAAGGACATGTCGTCGTCCTTAGGACATGCCATTTTGTTTTGTAAAGTTCCTCACGGAAAATCTGTCACCCCTATGTAAATGAGGTCGCATACGTGCTGTGACACTTCGAAAACAGTAGCTATTGATCCAATAAAGATTCTTAACATCAGTGACACCGAGTAACACACTTACTACAGTAACCCATTGTTATCATCGACAGATCGATGATCCTTGTAGCATTCATGTTCACCGCCCTTACTGCACCTCATGTGGAGTGGGCGGGACTGACCCGTCTTATGCTTGAGATGATAGTTTCTAGGCAGAATGATGTTGTAATCCGCACGAGGCACTCGTTACTCACTTTACTCTTTGCACTCACTCTCTTTGTACAGTCAGATAAAGATATCCACTGAACCACCATTTCTATATTGCATACGGACCACATAAAGTCCAAGAGTCTCAGCGCCCTTAACAATTGTAGCCAAGCACGATGGCATCTTAGTGCAAAATGAACGTGAAATTCGTGTTCAGCACGTCGATTATCCACGAGGTGTTTTTTCAGCGTCCAAGATACCTGCCCACCTAAACATAAGGGATTAGGAGAGCTCGTCTGCATTTCTTCGCGCTCCCGCCCTCATCGGCGGCAGCGCACGCATCGCAGCCGTTCCGCTCCCCGTCCTGTAATTACTGCAGGGTTACTGTAAGGTCCAAAAGGTCACGGAACCCTGCAGGTTTTTCTGCTCCATCCGCACCTTCAACAAGTACTCAGACATTCGTAGCGGACCACCCGCGGTACCATTAGCGGCCGGGCAAACGTAGCAGCCGCGGGTCGGCCGCGAATGGGTGACAGGCCCAGCCTGAGATGGTAGGCTGCTCAGCCGGAAGAATTATCATTCGATCACCTTTGTGCCTTAGGGGTGCCTCATGGGGATACAGTTGACCTTGAGGCTCTTTGTCGTCATTGATTTGTTGTCGTTAATGCTCTACTGCAGTTAAATGAGATTTTTTATTATAGGAAAAACTTTACATGGAACCACTGCACATAGAACAAAAATAAACATACAAATCACCTACTCCATTTTGTAAAGATATACATAGCCTCAAAATAATACAATATGTATATAATAAACGTAACTGTGATTTCTAGAACAATAAATACATGAGGGAAAACAGTGTTGCCTGCAAGGTTAAATAAAATTTAAAAAAAAACTCACAGTCTCATTGAATAAAAACACAATACAAATAATACGGTCCTTCAGTAAAATGGACATGGCACTGGTTGTTTGTTTCCTTTTCATAGGATGACGATGAATTCTAGATAATCAAAGGAAGGGGGGGGGAGATGAATGTAATCCCATGCATTTCAAGGTCTCGTTCCGGGAGTCGGTATTAGAATCCAAACATGAGATCATCTTTGTTCAAGAACTTAGGGTCGCATGTCCATGCCGCCACAGCGCCTGCGGATACGCACGCTGTGCAACACGCATAAGAGGGGGCGTGGCCTGCAAATTGCTGAGTAGAGTGTTGGGAGAGTTCCAGAAGAATGTATAAGATGATGAGTTGAACAATATAAATTGTTTAAATTGAAATGAAGCTGTAATTTAAATTTTAGGAAAAAAAAAGGCTGATTTTGAGAAATAGAACATCGATCTAGGGGTTATTTGACATGCTGATTACGAATATGACATCCGTTTTGTACCAAAATGCCGTTTTAGAGGTGTTTCAAGCATATACAGCATAATTTAACCACAATTACCATTGCGGCAGTGCTGTTCACGATAAATGCGACAGAGCCACAGTCGTTGAAAAATTTGAGGCTTTGATGTAAAGCAAAGCAAAACAATTGGAATCATTTCTAGATTTGTAAATGTGATGGGCATTTTGCGTATTGTACGTGTTTTTAAAAATATTTTGTATGCAAGTTTCCCGTAGATCATCTGTTCTATATACTTTGTTTCCAGATCGCATATAGTTAATGTGCATAAGTTTTTCGTCAAATTAGCCGACTTCAACTTGAAAAAGTTCCCGTCCTATCAAATAAATTAAAACGAGGAGAATAAAGATGTGGATATGAAACTGTGCGTATTTTGCATAAATCCAAAATTTTCAATCCTTTCCTTACTTTTCACTTAATTTATCCCTGAAATTAGAATTCTCAGCGTTTTTAACGAATAATAACATGTGATGCTTTACCAGCTCCTCACTACATATGATGCTTTATAAGTTTTTTTTTCTAAAATGTTTCCCATCTACATTTACAGCTTCTATTGATTATTAATCCATCGCCAGAGGAGGTGCGAGAAATGCCTAGGAGATAGGTACTGTGCCTGCAGGCGTACCTCAAGGATACAATGCCGTCGCATCGCCACTCCGTACTTGTTTTATTAATATTGATTTTCTGGAACTAAGAATGCAACAGCGGAATGGACCACGATCCCAGAGTGAAAAATGTGAAATTTACTGTCATTTAGTAATATTCATAAGGAATCTCGCTCAAGGCACTTCACTACCCTTTTCAGAAGCAAACTTTTCCATTCATAGAATCCGTTGTTCGTTGTCATGAATTAATTTCCCAACGGTTTCGAAATTCCAACGTGATAGTGGATCAAGCGAGTGAATTTACGCCAAATGTGCCTCCTTCAAATGCAAATCCAGAAGTTTTAGGAAAGAAAGTACACCCATGTCAAGCCTTAACAGTTGAAGAAGGACATCACGTTGCAAAACAGATACTGAATTCGGGACGAGAAAGTCAAATAATCTTATCAAGTTTCATACGATTCTGAGGGATATTGTATTCACTAAATACGCTTGAAACACCTCTAAAACGGCATTGTGGTACAAAATGGATGTCATATTCGTAATCAGCATGTCAAATAACCGCTAGATCGATGTTCTATTTCTCTCAAAGTCCTCCATTTTTCCTAAAATTTAAATTACAGCTTCATTTAAATTTAGAAAACTTATAGTGTTCAATTCATCATCTTGTACATTCTTCTGGAACTCCGCCAATACTCTACTCAGCAATTGCAGGCCAAGCTCCCCTCTTATGCGCATTGCACAGCGTGCGTATCCGCAGGCGCTGTGGTGGCATGGGCATGGGACCCTAAGTTCTGTTTTCCATAGCGATTGAGAAACTTAGAACTTACATCTTCATAACCTCCAAATTCGCACAACTTTCACTCTTTTATTCCACTTGACTGCAGTGAGTGTGTCTTCCTTGGACAATCTTCTATGATACAAAACTCATAGGTTTTCCACAATGAAGTAGAAGGAGATTTGAAGATAATGAACTGCCATCTGAAATTATTTAGAACACATACGATCAAAATTTACAATGTCCAAACACTTTTAACGATCAGGAAACAATTTAAGCACATATCAATACAAAATAAGCAATGAGGAAAACTTGAATGAAGCGAAAAGAATCGATATTGCATGCGTGACCTCGCGCAACGGCAGCGTCCGCTTCGCAACCCTGCCAAGCTCTTATGGGCGACCGGGTGGGCCGCTAAAATTTAAGGGCCGCTGCTCGGCCTGTAATAAGCCACGCCCACAAAATAGGGCCGCTGCTGGGCCTGTCTTCCCAAATGGGTGCGCGGGCCGCCCGCTCCGAGTGTCTGAGTACTCCTGCTCCACCCGCGACTACTTGCCGGAAGCCTGCATCGGCCAAAAGGAGGTGGGTTCACCGGCGCTCCAAACGCTCGAATGTCTGCGAATGCGGCGTAAACACAAGTAACTAAACACCGCAATGCACCTGCTTCATTGAAATGATAAGACTATAAAATCAGAAGTATATATGTACAGTAACGCTGTAAGTATAACAAGGACATTTGGCAGAAAATTAGCAAGTCACAACGGTAACACCTCGAAGTAGCTCAACCCATTGGTTCACCCTTGACGCACATCTCAGATCTCACTGAAATGAAAGAACATTGAAAAAATGAATTAAAAAGTATGAGAAATAAATAAATAGATGAATAAATAAACGGAAAAATAAACAAATAGAGATCACGAATAATTTCATCGCACTCAATCATCTGTCGTTTGCTGCAATGGTATTAAATTGCTATACTGGAAAAAAGCACGCCTGACATAGTAATTGCTCTTCTCTCTACTTTCAGGTAATAACCGTGGCTTTCAACAGTGTTCATGATCCAGGTGCTCCTTCTTCCCTAAGACAATGGCGCACCGGCAATTTGTACCCCACACAGAAAGAGAACCTACATATGTCCACATGAAAAGAATTCATTAGAAGTTAAAAATAATACATCGATTTATGCTAAAACTCTCATGTGCTCGCGCCGCGTGCTTCTCGAGTCTGCGGAAAACGCACTTTTATTGACACTAACTGTACCTACAATGAAGCTCAGTCGCTCTCGTATCGGTGGCATCAGGGTCTGTGCCACTTCACTCATTAATCTACGCTGATATGTAAAGCAATAACGTTTGAGTTGACGAGCATCGACATGGGGCAACATGAATGATGCGGCGCACTCTCATTTGTCAAAGATGCAGTAAGGACTGACATCCACTGTACATACTTGATGACCCTTATCGCTTGATCTATCACAGCAGGGCCAAGAAGCTTGACCAGTGTCAGTGTGCACCCCATACTATATCGATTCCGTTGCTAATGTTGTGCCTAGCTGTTCTAATCACCCCATTAATACAGTAGCGAGATGCATATTCAAGGATTACTTCAAGGTAACGGGTGTATGAAAGCATGAGGTAGACAAACATTGACAGTAATGCCGTCTTTTTTCCTTGTTCACCTCAAAAAAGGAGACCTCTCGGTATTTTCCGTTAACACAACTTTCAGTCGAGAGCGGTTCAGTTTAACACAACAAGTGTCAAACAACCCACATTCTGGTTCCATTTTGACGACTGCTGATAGCGAAGCTGGTTGCGGTGAGCACTCCCCAGATATACTACTGCGATTTGACTCAATTGGTTTCGCGAGGTTTTCGCGGAGTCTCGCCACCTGTGTTGCACAGTTTAGGCCTCACAGTGCCACAAGAGACGATTTATATCTATTAGTACTCGAGGAGAGATAGTCAGCACGATCTGTTCTACGCGCATACCTCTCTTTCTAATTCTGCCATTTCGCTCCGAAGACGATCGCAGTCAGCTTTAAGGTCAGCCCGTTGCTGCTGTTTTTCTTCGATAACTTCGATGGCTCTTCGCAGTATCACAGCTCGGGATGCCTTAGGAAGCAAAACATTATAGATATTCAGTACTATACCAACAAAAAAGGAGGAACAGTACCCGTTCGTTCTGCATATCCGGAACAACATCCTTCAGACTGATGTACATGTCTTTGATGTTGTCTCTCCGCCTCCGCTCCAGAGCATTATGCTGAGCACGGGCGTGCCTTTTAGGATCGTCTAATGTTCCATCCAGTATCCCAACCACACTACCACTTTGAGACGATTGAGGCGACTCCAGTTGTTCGTCCTGAAACAGTAACGTATTAAAACCCCCATAAAAACCCAAATATCCATTCAACTAATGAATCAGATGCTCAGAGAAAGGATGAGTTCATAAAAGGATTCAGTAAGTGTGTCTCCCTTGATGAGCACTTATGTACAAAATATAGTTCTCGATGCAGTTTTATTAGTAGAATGCTAGCACAACAATAAAACAATCTCGGCTTGCTGTCAACAAGCAGGAGACCAGGAATAAGAGAAGGAAAAAGAAGAAAATGGTCAAAAGTAAAAGAAACAGTTGAAAGGAAAGTTGTACAATGATGCAGGAACATAGCCTGATTCAAAACATCATACAGGAAACTGCAACTGTGGAAGCCCAAGCAGACCAAGAAGGTCCGCCAAAGCTCATAAACCATGCTCGTGCTCTCGCTTCCTGCCACGCTGCAGCGTATTTTACTAAGCCGTAGGGGCTTCAGCATCTTTAGTTCCTTCTGCTATACCCTGATCATGCAAAACTTGTAATTATGCATAAAGTGAGCAACGAATGAGCTGAAGAGTTCGCGCACGTGACAGAGCAGGACAGCGCAACTGCGCCGCGCACTGGAATCCCTATCTTGCGCTGCAGTAATAGCTAATTCTTTGTGTTATTTCGAAATTATATTCCAATATTTGGTATTTTTCGTCGTAAATCCAATAGATACGATGAAAACTCCGAACATCGGTACGATTAACTAAGGCGGCAGAAGATACCAGTGAACAGCGAGGTCGCACAGGAAACTACTAAGGTAGAGCAGTAACACAAGAGAAAACTATCTCAAAAACTCACGTCAAAGTCGCTATCATCATCCATTCCACCCTAAAATAACGCACTCAAAAATGCAATAGGATAGCAAGTGATGTATCAAATAACACCAGTACTACTTCGGCGGTTTCGGAAACCGCTTCGAAGAAAACAGTAACAAGAACATAATAGCATAGATGCGTTTATTGCAGCAAGTGATCAGATCACAGACAAAACAACACGTACAGTCTTCGTAATAGTAACGAGAAGTAAGGAGTTAAGGAATGATAAAAGAATGGGAATAATGGACACATGCACACATACATACATACAAACTTATGAGCCTCTAGAAAACAGAAACAATGTACAACAGGATTGACGCAATTATGGCGCATGTTTCCAGCGACATATTAACGTGACTAGCCATAAAACCTGGAACAACAAGAAGGACAGCTAACATGAAATCCTTTAGAGAGACTAGATAAGGAGGCAGCCGAACAAAGGTGATCGCCCTCGAAAGCATGAAAAAGAACACCAGTTTCGTAAAAATATTTGTAAAATCAAAACTGTTCGACAGGAGATTCAGAACAGGGATGAAATCCAAGGAACTAATGTCCAGAAGATGTTTGAGGAAGTGAACGGTGCTATCCCGAGATGGACCAGCCAGTCCTATACCCGCACAAACGCCTCCAACGGCAATACTGAGCAAGATGGAAAATGGACCTGATGACCGGTGCTGCAACACTTTGAAATTGTATTCTACCTTACATATAATGAGGTGATTTCCTCACAGACACTAAAACACCTCGACCCATATTTTACCACTACTACATATAACGGATAACATTCAACATGGAATTCGAAACAATACAACCGTTTATATTGGACTTTCCTTTTCTTTTCTCTAACTCATGCAAATTCTTTCTTTTTTCGATATACAGTGTCTGCGTCATTTTCCCCTATTTTCACACTTTCCTTATGGTCAATTTTTTTATCCGTCTTCGATTTGGCTAGTAAGCATGTTTAAAAAACAAACAGCCGAGAAATAGATGAGTAAAGTGACAAGCTCTGAGAGTGACGCCTTCAACTTTTGTATTAAGGTCATTTCAACTTTCCCTACCACGGAAACATTTTCTAAAAATGAATAAAATCAGATAAAAGACATGCCAAACTGGTTCGGTCGATTTATGGCATTGAAGACCGGTTTTCGTACGCTCAAGATGGTGACACCCACGTGATATTAAAAAGTAAAAACAAGACCATCAATGCTGAAGTGATTTGAGTGTTCCTATATGCTCAACTTTTGCATAATTTGGAACAAGCCGTATATTGCCTATTTGGAGTTGCTACTCATTTTCAAAGAATGAGTGAAAATCAGCGTCCTACGCGGAAGTCATTTTATGACAACAGTTTCCATCTTCAGGAAGACACATTGCATCCCGTCATTACTGTAGTCCTTTTGCATCAATGGAAACAAAATTGAGAGAATCGTAAAACCAAGTATGCTGGGTTCTGCAAGACTTGTAAAACTCTAAATATTTCTCATAGCAAATCTGAAGAACCCACCAGGGCAATGAGTAAAGCTATCGCAGAGTTGGCGAGATAAGCGTTCACTGGCGACAGTACAATAACAAACAGGGCCAGCACTGCATTACACAGTTTCAGGCACAATGGAATGGCACAAAATCTGAAAACTAGTATGTTAAGGGGAAGATCATTGCTATAAGTACATCTACCATTTGATGTATAAGATAGTGGAACTCACATCTTATCTCTAACGTATCTCACCAGTTCTGCAACGAAATACACACTAGAGATCAAATAAAAGATTGTTACTGCGAAGACACATTCTCGAATTCCATAGTTGTAAGCGAAGGACAGAAATCTGGAAAATTAGGGTTACTATATAAAAATATAATGAAAAGAACTCGCAATCAACTAACAATAAAAAAGCGATGCCGCTATTGAGATAGTATCCAAGTCGACCCAGAAAATGGATTCGATCGAAACTTTTCAACTTCTCCAATAATGTAAGAGCAACAAGCACACAGAAAGTGAAGTGTATCACCAGATTCAGATTGGAGATCAATAGCTGCAACGAATTCCATTCCTTTTTGTAAGAGAAACAACCAAATAAATAAATGCTGAAGACCACCTACCAAGTACCATGCATAAAAAACATCAGGTCTCACTGTCAGATCAAATTCACAGCTTTTCTTCCCTTCCAGAGCAATGTGTCCTGTACCTGCAAAAAGACGAGAAACTTCAATGACTTCTGATAGCGAGAAAAAAAATAACTTACTTGAGTCCAGTCCATAAGGTAGGTCGACGGTCATCACTTTAGCACTTCCTTTAGCAGTAGCGGAGCGAGCTAATGAGTTCGAATAGATGAACAGCATAGTCATTTCACAAGGTGACTCCACCAACACACTGTATACCATGAAAGGAGAAATAAACTCTAGTTCGAAGAACTTCTTGGAACTCTGAGAAAATAAAAAAAAGATCACGCCAGATTAGTGGACAACACCATACAAAAACATAGAGATGACTTGATAAAAGTACTGAAAACTCACGTTCATAGTCCCTCTGTAGACTCTTGAAACCCAAGGATAGTCAAAGATTCCTATCTTTATGGGGTCTGCCAATGATTCAATGTTGTTTGCATTCATACGGCTCTCCTCACGGAAAAACTCCCACACTACAGCATTAGCAGATCGGGGAACATCTTTAGAAACTTCTTCGACTCCATAATTATAAAGGATCCTCGTCGAGTGCCTGTAATTTCGCAACAGTTAAAACCAAAGGGACTATACTGATCTACAACATAGATGAAGCAGAAAATTCCAACAAATGCAAAGATAAGAGCAAAGCTGTATTAATGGAAATTCAAACGGATCGGAAGTGACCACAGCACAGAAATGATAACGCTTTCTGCTTACAAGAGGAGAACCAAAAAGAACCAAAAACATTCACGGACAACCTCGAGGTGAATCCTATTTTTCGAAACAACACCTCCAAAACTTAAATCATCTCCAAAACTTCACAAAACTAGATAACTGGTATGATTCTGCACAATTATAGAACTACATCACAATCAGATTTGCCAGTTCTTTCTTCTCAAATGCGTTGACATCTGTTCCACCAACAAATTCTGCATATTTGACAGCGGTACACATCAAATTTGATGATTTCATGGGGACTTCCAAAAGATCTCAGTGATTAACACGCATGCATTGGCCATTTAAACAAGTAGCACTGTTTCGACATCAATTCGGCGCCAACACCAAAATACTATAGAAGTGGAAAGAAACACATAAAGCAACAGACCCACCTGGCTAACTGATTACACCATAAGATGCAAAGATGATCAACTGGAGTGTCCACTCCACGAATCGACCACGAAGGACGATGAACAATATGGTGACCCTAAAAGAAACTGTCCATTCCATAGATATGTATGCCATGTAACTCTTCCGAGAATTCTTGGACTGAATACTCTCTCGCAGCGAATTGATTGCAATGCAAGCACAAAGGACCCACCCAGGAGCCTATGGGATGAGGTGAAAACAACACACCACAGTGATAACGGCAAATGTTGAGGACATACCAACAGATGCTCTATCATGAGCACCCTAAGCACGAGCTGGTTACGTCAGCGACAACTACTACAATGACAATATGGTTTTTGGTGCCTACTATTCTGCTGGAATGCTCCATGAAAGATTACAGAGAAATCTACTGTCTTCTCATTCACTTCTGGCTTGCACTCATCAACTTCGTTCTCTTTCGCTCGTTAACAACACATTTCTGTCTCCAATAAGCAGCCTTAAGCCTTTGGACATAGAAGTGACACAGAAATCAAGGATAATCAAAATCAAGTACTAAACTATCAAAAACTTGTGAATAACGACAATATACTGCGACAGTATTGTGAACCAAAAGAACGCAGGAGTACCGCAGCCACAAAGGTTCAAATACCTGAGAACGACATTTCTCGACAGCAGCCTATGAGTTGCTACCCAAGTAACGGATAAGAGGAATGGGAAAAAACAAACATAAATGGGCGCATATATCGATGCGATATTGCACCTGTCACCGTTTCCCGAACATATGGACACAGATAGTGTTTTTTTACACTCAACACATCCTCCTACATTGCAATGTGAGTTCTGCATGTTTGTGATTGATGAAAGCGGTCGAAGACAGCGAATACTTACATCGTGAATCGTGGCTAAGTGGTCAGGAACTTGAAAGTCTTTCGAGCCACCACTGTACGAAACTAGTCCAACATCGCTCAGCTCATCTTTACGAGACACCCATGCCTCCTTCATAGATCCATAGAAAGAAATCATCGCCTCGTCCATCACGATAGCTGAACAGCCTCTTTGAACGCCTCTTTAAAAGACCTGTGGAATTAAATTGGCCAAAACCTACGTGGAGCCGAGATCGGAGATGCCAAGATAATAATCAACCCCATAACAGAGATGTTGAACCGCGGATGAGCCGGTAAAGCATGTAGAACTGTACCACCCAATGAGTGACCGATTAGTACTATCTGGAATGCAGTGGAATGATAGGATCGTCTAAAGTAAATCAAGAGCGTAGGTTAGTTCGAAGGAGATTAGTCCGCGGCCTCGGCTTCTCCGAGAGAGGATAATATAATATACAGTCTTAATTTATTCAGAACTTCCGCCAAATAAACTGGACTTCTATACAAACAGTCACAGAATACTGATTAAAAACCAGGCTCTCAACCTAATCAATGCTCGTTTCGTTCGTCCTCTACTCTCTCGTAAAGGAGAGCTTTTAAAAATGTCCACAAGCCAGCGCTTGGATGCTACAATTCACAGTGACCTACACCATTTTCCAAACAAAAGATCTCCATTCCATCGTATTTGAGAAAAAAAAGTCATAAGAACGATCTTTGAAAAATCAGACAAATACCCATCTGAACGCCACTAAATTACCTCACCTTATGTGAGTACATCTTCTGTATCGTTGAAATCGCTCTAACAACAAAATCTCGCTGCCGATTCAAAATCGACCCACTCAGGAATGATAACTCCTGAAATAAGTTTCAATGAAGAAACTGCGATTTCATGCAGCCTAAGGAATAATGAAGGAGAAATAGGAGAAATTGTGAAAGTAAGTACCTCATCGAAATCAACGGCGTAGAAGTGCATTCGAAACGGTGCAGATGTCATTTCTGTTTTATTCATCATGATTGAAGCTACTGAGCGCACCTTAAGTGAAACCATCGCCATCCAAACGGTAAAAAGTTGAAAAAACAAGAATATGGAGCAGAGAGAATGAAGTAGTTGGTCATGGTCGGGAATCGAACGTTCGACCGTGTACAGTGAGCATCGGTGGAAGTACGTCTTTCGCAGACTCTCCAGCGGGAGCGGCGCGAATGCGTCGTGTGCTTCCGATGTGTGCAGAAAACGCATTTCCACTGGCGCTCACTATAAGTGACAGCTGGTCTCTTGCCACTGCGCTACAAGCATCTAAGCAAAAGTGTAGAATTATAGAACATAACTCCCAGACAATTCCAGTAGGAAAATGGCTGTCAAGTGAAGAAAACTGTGATTTACTGTCTTTTATAACTAGATCAATATGCTTGGATTACTGGGAAGAATATGGAAAAGAAGAGATATCATTTTCACCTGTTTAGCAGATCCTCCACTACCAGGAACAAACAGCACAGGTATATGGTCATGAGAGATTGCCCTACAAATGTAAGATATAAAAAAAAGGAGAAATCTCTCAGCACTTTTGGTAGTTTGATCCTCGTCAAGCTGATCGGCAAATGATATGGTCAGTGGTGTGCCTAACATCATCCTGATACGCAACTGCGTGCACACTTGCCAATGAACTTGGCATCGACCAGTGTCTTCTGTAGAACGAATTAGATTTTAAGATAGACCTTCAATAAAAGAAGACCACACTAGCAAAAGTGCAGTACAGCTCGGTACTGAGCTTCTTCTTTCGTGAAGGATTCGCGCTGCTGGTTGAGACAGTTGCAGCAAATTTTTGGCATAGAGCGTTTCGTTGTGGAGAATGTCTCAGTGGGATGAGCGCCTGAATACTCACTTGTAGGAAATCATCTACACCACTTAATCAGCCCCTCCCGAAAAAATTTTATCATGCGCAAATTCGAAAAATGATTGTGGGGTGAGGTCCAGCCCCCAAGATACTTTGAATGGAAGTGTTTTCACTTTTTTTTTCTCTGTACTTACAACTAGTAATATTTCATTCTCTCTCAGCAAATTTCCAATTTTTAAACAACTGATATTTCATCTCTCCCAGATGCTTTCAATTTAAAAGCATAACGGTAGCAGAAGTTACATACACCTGGTTTCCAACTCCCTATTCTTATTGAACCCATATTCGTTGATTCGAATTTACACTCACCTCCCTCACTGACTCACCTCGGTTTGCCATAGAAGCCACTACTTCGCTGACTGACATTATATAATTTCACATGCAAAATATGTGTCCAAGTGTTCTGAGGAAACTAGACTCACATTTAACACAGGAAGCAGGAATTTTTAATTCAAAACCAAGCGCATGCCGATACAAAGTTTTCAAAAGTGGCTGTCAGCATAGGTGGAATACCCCGACACAGAGGCTCCGCCCGCCATCACTTTCAGGCCGGACCCAGGGAGGACCATTACTTTAGAAAGGGAGGGGGCGGGGCGAAGCCATAAAACTGTAGCACTTCTTCGATTATTTTTCGTCTCCGTCTCTTCCAGATGTAAAACGGATAGAATTTCGATGCATCGTTGTGTGAGGTGTGAAATGGTATATAACATGTGCTCACAAGTTTGTTCCTGGGATAGGTCGATTTTCTGCCAAAGTACCAGAAAACGGGAAAGTAGGGTTCGGTTGGGAGACCGTCATGGATGAAAGGATGAGAATGGAAGAAAAAGTACGGTCCAAAGGTTATAGGCAAACAGGGGAGACGGCCCGTTATGCCGTCTCCCCCCTTTCAGAAATCGGGTTTCTCGCAATCAAATGTAGGAGTGTTATATATGAATCGACGCAGAATAACGAGCTGAGTACGCCTATACTTACGTACTATTTCACGCGCTTTCCGGAGAATCCTGAAAAATGACACCAAAATTCGAAAATCCGGAACTCTGACGAAAATGGCAGCGGGATGGAGGCTCTTTCAGGCAACATGTTATATATCTCCTGAAAGCTCAATTGATGGGATATTGTGTAAGAACCGTACTTTCCAGGCAAGTTGCTTCGCCAAAGCTCGGTAGGCGCGCAAATTTAGCATAGCTTGAGTTTTCTTTTTTCTGCGTTCATAAGGTTCTATAGCCTCGGAAAGAGAACTTTTATCGGGACATTATATACGTCCTAAGAACAGGAGATTCTGAAAAAATGCCTCAGATCAGTGAATGCTTCTTCCCGGAGCCGGTGGCAGGGCTACCAAAATCAATGTAGCGAAAAGTTCGTCAACTTTGGCGAAGATGGCAAGGGGATGCAGGTCATTTTGGAATACCTGCTCTGCACTGCCGTAAAGTGCTAATCTTGACCTATAACCGTAGGACCGTACTTTCGTTCTATCCTCATCCTTTCGTCCATGATGGCCTCCCAGCCGAACCCTACTTTTCCATTTTCCAGTACTTCGGCAGTCGACCCATGCCAGGAACAAACTTGCAAACATATAGGAAACTCCAAATGTATGCAGACAAGGGTCGAGCCCACGGCGCGGCTCTCCTGGGCAGAGACACGGGCCCTCTGCATGCTGTGCGCCCGCGTCTCTGCCCAAGAGAACCGCGCCGCGGTACCGACCCTTGTCTGCGTACATTTGGAGTTTCCTATATGTTATATATCATTTCACACCTCATGCAACGGTGCATCGAAATTCTAGCCGTTTTACGTTTGGAAGCCTCAAACGAGGTCATGAACATAACATGAAATAAATAAATAAAAATAAATTAATGAATAAATAAATAGGTATAAACATTAAAATTTGAATTTACTAAAAACTAAGAAGTAAATGCCTCCCCCCGGTCCCCATGCCCTCACCTGTGTGAGAGACAACCTTCACGGCAAACTTCACTTTTGCGAAGGTTGTCTCTCCACTATTGCATCTATGGCTGTCAGAGAGTTAGTAACTCCATGTGGCCATGCTTGTCCTATTTCTCGTAACCACTCACCAATCCCACCCTCCCCATACTAACAAACTTACATTGTCTTCTCGTTTACGAAGCCTTCCATATACCGATAAAGTCCATATCTACTCACGTCGTTTCCATCAACATTGAAAGGCTGTAAAAAAACCATCATAACTTTGAAAGCTCCCCGTTCCGACTCATCAAAATTTTCACTTACCACCAAGCTAATATAGCGCCACATATATGTCATGTGACAAGCATTTTCTCTATGTAGACCCACATGAACCAGAAAAAGCGTACCAGCCAATACAGAAGCTACTATCAGCGAAGAAATATACATGATTGGAACAACTAGAAAAGTATACTACGACGGATAGTATGAAATAGTCCACTTTCTAGATCATATCCTGTAAAGAAATTGGTTGAAAAAACAACGAGATTGAGAAAAATCTTAGTGAAAATGATTGTCAATAAGCTGCGTGTATACAATGAGTGCGTGTGCAGTTATTTGTTATTAAGACATTGTTTATTACTCACTCGAATGAGTAAAACATTTGAAATCGATAGAAGTTGTCACGTTCAGTATGCTGCCTTCACTCTGATAAGGCATCTCCTCCCAGCTGCTGCCATCCTTCCCTCAAATGTTGCCCAAGCTTTCCCCCTTTAGCGGAAGGCAGCAAATGGAAGGAGATGCTGTTAGGCTTTGCCCCCGACGTACATATTACGCCGTTCGGGTTGCGTCCCTGTTTCCCATGATAACCCCGACTTAAACAATCAATTAATCGAGAAAAAGAAGGCCCTACAAGACTTCTCAACTTTTCATTATGAGTGTATTCCTCCTGTTACCCAAATTTTCGACTTGCTGGAGATCAAACATTCGAATTACGATGAATCTTTTACTTTATTCGTTCCTAACCATATTAACCACCACTACAGCTAAAGTGCAAAACACACAACCAACAGATACGAATTGATGGTGCATGAATTTTTGCAAAAATTGCAGCAAACACAGCAGGAATAGTCAAACTCAGAGCGGAGATCACCAGATGAGCGCATGAGGTCAAATCAAAGTCAGCTGGTCAATTTGAAAAGACATGATCTACGAGGTATTCAACGAAAATATGACTGCTAACCATTGGAATGACCGAACCAAGCAGTTTTTTGAGGGTTCTGCTCGAAAATTTATAATGTGGAATCGTCAAAGAACTTTCTCAGGTAACAATGAAGAAAAACAACGACAGGAGGTAAACTGAAACAGTTTTTTGATGGTCCGTGACGAATTGCACTCCAACGACCACCCTGACTACGACGCCGCCGCTCGGGTGTTAGCGCGTAAGCACGTAGTACGCACTTCCAATGACGTCACGACGGCTGCATGTGATTCCGGGCGGGTGTCCCCAACAGCCACGATGAGGAAGTGTCTGGGATGTCTTGTGATGTGCGTACGCACTCGCCCAGCCATTATTTAAGTTCCAGATTCTCTGAATCCTGTGTGGACGTTGACCTTCTTTGAATCTCGGCATAGAGATGCAGTTGTCTTGGATAACTAGGGCAGTAAACCAAGATTGTTACAATTCTCTGTCCCGGCTAACGTTTCGGCGTCCTCGCCTTCGTCGGGACCTGGAGAGTCAAAACCAAATGTAATGTATCCTCCCAAGTCCAATTGTGGGCTGATTGAGCGTTTGAAAGGATATGTTGCACTTGTTTTGACTTTCCCCGGCTCTGACGAAGGCAACGACGCTGAAACATTAACCGGAATTCGAATTAGCTGCAAAAACCTTGGTTTACTCAAGTTATTCAAGACAGCTCTGAATCCCACCCGTTACTAGTTATTACTGTTCCCTGGACCGGTTTTCGTCTTGTTACTACAGCGGTTTTTCATCACCTCGCTAGATTTTCGTTCAGTAAGTATGTATATTGTTGTATAAAATCATTTTTCCAGATTATTTTTGCTACTCTTCACAAAATGCGCTCATCACTACGGTTTCTTGGTGACAATCTTCGCCGAACGATAGTGCAGGCTAATAATGGTCAATCCATAGGCAAGACAGTGTACTTGACGCACGTCAAGTGGGTTACTGGAAAACGTGAGTTTTAAACCAATTATCTTTTTTGCTGTTGACTCCCTAGAATTTCAAGAATTTACGTTTTTCGTAAAAATCACTTGTTAGTCTCGAACGCAGTGGGACATACATATTAGCTTTTTTTCACAGGTATTAACAGCAACTAGTCCTTTTGTTTACATAGCGCTTTTTGTGTATATCGTTTCAATGAACATGATAAGTATTGGCTGACAGTTACTTAGTATTCAACTATCTCCGAGGTGCTCAGAGATTCCGGTATCCAAAGGCATGCAGGACACGATTCGTAGGCATTTTATTACGATGTCACAAAACCTATTTTGGGCGTAACCTCCGAGGCTTTGGCTTCATGGTGTGGTTGCTGGAGAAATGTGTGCGACTTCTCTTTGCCTTCCCCAAATTTCTGAGTATGTTAGTATGGTCCATTTCACCAGGGTAAATACAGTGAAGGTCAACTGTCATTGCACCGTTCACAAAGGGGGCTGTGTTGCATCACTCGTTGATCCAAGTTGACCCAAATGTTGGCCCTTTGAGTGAACACATATCAAAGTGTGTTAACGAGAGATGCAGTGCTGCCTAAATTGTTCGCGGTAAAGTAACGATTCACTCTAGTTAAGGGCAGTGTGTCAGTTTCTTGGGTTATGGCTATCAGCAGATTCTAAACCTCCTTTTCAAGCTGATTCCAATGATTTACGACAAAACGCACATAGTTGACGAAAACCCCGTTTTCGGATGATCCGAAAGCGCAGTTTACGGACCACTTGGGTAGCCCGCAGAGTCCCCGACGCCGACGACGACCGTCGTGAGCGTCGATCAAAAAGTACGCAAATTGATCCGAACGCGACGCTTTTTGTGCTTGACGCCGGAGACGTCGGCGTCACAGAACGCGACGTTGCTTTTCACCGCGCGCGATACCAGAATGCGGCGTGCGCTGTGATCTTGTAGTGGATGGAGAAGGCGCGATGAACGCCACACACGCCGCAGCGGCATGCGCTCGACGACGACGCTCACGACGGTCGTCGTCGGCGTCGGGAACTCTGCGCGCTGTCTTGGGTGGAGCGGTCCGTGAGTGCGCTGGCTGCCCCTTACGGTTGCCGCTTTGACCAACACCTCTTGACGTGTCCGATCGATAAGGTCAACGGCTTCATGCGTCCATTCTGCTAGACAGACTTCCAAATCCGGTCCCAAAAAAAAAAACGTCTAAAAACGGGTATGGGGGCAGTTTCGTAACATTTTGTCTATACCGCTGGATTCAGCTCATCGAGGAGATTCAGAATCCGCTAAAATCTCAACCACAAGAACGAGGTGATACAATGCCTTCAAAGAGATATTAAAGAAAAAGCGGAAAGCAGAGGGGGTTGCAACTGGGGATGCTAGTGAGAGTGGCAGACACTATACAAGAATACTCTATTAGCTTTTTTTTGAAGACCATAAATCCCATTTTTCAGAACCTTCATTACATTTCATAATTTTCGTCAATAATCAAATAGTCAGTCAAATTCGATGTTTTACATTGAATCTAGTGTCTTGTACTCACTCCACGTGCGTCCTTCCTATCGATTACGAGCTATCATTGTTCAGAGGTCCTGTTGTGATGAATGCACTTTATTCTAACCAAACTCATCAGATTCAGAGTACGACATGCCGGCACTCTACTCTTACTTTCGAACTGATGAACGTGGGGTTACTTTACAAACTATGGAACTGGGTGGTAGTTTTTTGTACTATGCATCAAGTGCCTCATCATAACAGGGCATCATAACAGAGCGTTTCGTAGGACAACCGGACTATAATTTAGAATAATTTTGAGTTCAGTTATAGCACTGCCGTAACGAGCGCCTAATTCTTGATAACCAAGGGGAACAACGCCACAGTGAGTAAACTGCCTTTGAAGGCTCACCTATAAGTCCGCCCAAATTGTTTTTCAAATGAGTTTACGTCCAAGGGTTTTATTCACAGTTTGGTCTACGAAGCTTCCCTCTGAATATGTTCATTTTTACATGTGTTCTTCAGTTCCTAATTATGTCCTGTTCTCCTATCATCTCTTTCCATTCTGTCGTGCAGCCGATAATGGTGTTTCCCTACGTGGACATGTTGCATTGAATTACAGCTTATACTACTTGCTGGACTTCATATTAATCTCTACTACCATTAGCACGGTTCTATACTAACGCCATGAGTTGCGACCACAAATGGTAGCTGAAGAAGAGGGTTCCTCCGCTGGAGTACGTATGGAATTAAGAACTGACGCTTCAATGCTTACCGTTTTATTTTAGTCGCATGACAGTAAACATGTTGGTCATTACATGGTACATTCCAGTATCTCACATCATGGTACGTCTAGGTATACTAACCAGTGCTCTTTCTCTGTAGCTGTTAAACTACACTACCACTATTGAAGTTCTAGCATCTCTTACTATCAGTGGCGGACGCAGGGAGGCCCCCCTCCGTGAATGGGTCGGCAAATATGTATTTGAAATTACTTTACAATACATATAAAAATCTTGTATTAGTTTATTTTTGTTTGTTTATTTTTATTATTATTTTTAATATAATTTTCATTATTTATTTATTATCATAATTAATATTTTCATTAATTTTATTTTCCGTCTGGGTCCGCGGAGACCCCACTTTTTTCTCACGCCCCCCTCCCGCCCACTTTCTGCGTCCGCCCATTGCTTACTATATACCATTAATCTCACGTCCACAAGGCATAACACCATTGAACCGGCTTTATTCTAGTAATAAATTAACTGGCTGGACCACATTAACTTTTGGTTGAGTTCTCTCTCATATCTATGTAGTGATGCATAATTCATCATTTCCTCCTCCTAGATTTTTGATGGCACACTTCAACTGAGCTTGCTTCTGTTATTTCACTGCTCTTACAGCAGCGGGTTTTGGTGTTCTGAGTGTGTATTTTCAAAAGGATACTATGTGTAGTATTCTATCTAGTGCAAAAGTTCATTATTTCAGATCAACTGCAAAACTACTTCAGTCGGTATGGCCAAGTGCGCAGTGTTAATATGTTCTTTGTAAGTTTTCATAGACTAGATTAGTTTTATGGGTTTCCCCTTTGCTCCGTCAACCACTTACGAAATATTCATGCTCAGGATGCTGAGACGGGTTTACATCGTGGATTTGCATCAGTTACATTCGAGAATCCAGAAAGTGCTACAAGAGCGATGCAACAACGGCCGCATGTAATTGATGGTGATAGGGTACGCATGTTCTCTTCGCAAGTTTTTTTTTTCTCTTGTATTTTAATGGTGGTTGCTGTACCTATTCATGGCTGCTCCGTCCGTTTTCTACCCTTGACCGTCACATGTTACCAGTGGCGAAGCTTAGGCATTCTTCTGTTTTTGGCCACATGCAAATGCGCCTAGGCGAAATGTGGTGCAACGTGGCAGAGTTTATTATTTGGTCGATTTATGCCAAGTTCCTGCGTGCTTCACCCACCTGCAGTAATTTCTGCAAAGTTTTGATGAAGGCCGGTTCGATATTTTAGCAGTAGAGAAAGTTCATAAGACTGCTTTGAGTGATCCTCACTTCACTTTTGCGGCTGCTCTGTGTTTCGTCTCCCTTCATCATAGGTTGTGTGCGGGTGATGTGCGCACACATCTAATGTGAATTTGCATTGGGGAGCACTAGGGAATAGATTGATCGTGTTTTGTTAATGGTACTTTATTTTACAGATCGATTTGGAGCCGTACATACCGATGTTGTCAAAGAAGAAGGACATTGTATTATAGGGAGTAATGTGTTTATAGTTAATTAGAGTCTTCGTTCTGGACTCGGGTCATAGGTATCTGTGTTTCGTCTCATCGCCGTTGTCTTATTATGTGACGCATATGCGCTTTCCCTATCATATGGTCTGCTATCAACGACTTGAGCGTTGCAGAGTGTCTATTTGACTTATTTGTAAGTACTAATACTGATTATAAGCATTCTCAAGATGCAATAAATTTACGTTCTATTTGTTAAGAGTTGGTACACATGCAAACCTTTGTCTGACCATTCACGACATGAACCCCTGGTGACCTCCAAAGACATTAATTGCATTAAAAGTCTCTATAGAGAGCATGTGAACGCTGTGATGCACAAGCAAGTGACTAGAAGAAACTTTATCTCTCTATGTACATATAATAATTCAAAACCCGTGTGTGTTGAATAGAGGTAGCGTATAAGTTTCATAGGCAAATTCTTCTAAATGCGACCGATCGTTGTACACACCAATATAGTCAAGCTCTAGTTGGAAATCTCCGTCTATTCTATCCATAAGAACGATTCCAAGCGAGCTGAAGGTGCACAATTGAGGCGGAATACAAAGAACATGTTATTTCTAAAGCTATTATATCTAATAATAATAACAATAATAGCAATTAATAATGATAAATAAATAAATAAAATAAAATGATACAATAGTAATGTATGACTCTATTTAAGGTAGAAGTGAAAAAAAAACAGTGGTCTCATCTAGTACAACACAGATACATACACCCTTTTTTCATTTTTTTTTCATTCTTATTTCATTCTTTCATTTCTCACCTAACATCGTCCAAATGCACTCGATGTTGCTTGTCCTGAATACGTCCGGCAACAGTATGGAAGAACTTCGAGAATGGGATTTTTTCGTACTGCCAGTATGGACCACCATGAGTATGCAGCGGGTAGGAGAACGAGTCTCCCCATGTCATGTCGATTGCCAACGGAGCATGCAGCATTATCTTATAACTGCGTCCATCACCACGACACTGAATTGTGAAAGGATAAGCGGAACATTGGAGGTCCATGCAGTTTCTGTGTGAACTAATAGAAAATTCCTGGCAAAGGTGCGGAACTATTACGGTAACAATATTCATGAGGAACGTGAGATGAACAAGTGTGAAAAACTAAAAAAAAAGAAGGAAGGATGTCCCATCAGAAAAAGCGTTTTGTACGTATTTCACGTACCCGACGTATTTTCTACTAGAACAGCAACAGTCCCTTACGCTGTCAACCTGCTGAATTATCAAAAAAGTGTTGTTCTTGATAAATGGATAAAACTATATTGGAGTGCGTCCGTCAGATGCACGCATCCAATTGCAAAGGTTTTCCATGAAAACCGGTCAACGCAGCATGTGCATCCTCAATGAAAAAAAAAACGTGCGGACGCCGCCAGCCCGTAGACGCGTGCGTCTGAGCTGCGTCAACGATGCGAATCACCCTATTCTTCACATCACACACACGCATGCGCGTGAAATGCACGCACCTAGTGTGAATTGTCCTTAACGCAAGCACTTAGAAAAGAAGTATCTGTGGGATGAAAGAAGTAAATGAGTAGATAAGCAAAAGAGAAATGAAAGCTCACCTTGATGAGAAGGTGGCTAAAATTTCTCCATTTACTGAGATACTTCTTTCGATTGAGGAACTTTGTATCCTGTAGCTTCACTGTAGCCCATCCTGCTCTTTCCAATCGACCATCCTTTATAACTTCAGTGCAGATATGTCCTCTATCGATACACGTAATTTTTTCCTTCAAATGCTAGAGAAAACCACCAAAGAAAAGTTCAATATTTCTTGCGCTACTCACTTGAACAGAGCTGTATTGTTATCTGTTGGAACAAATTGAACCGTTGAGAATCCCTCATTCCAATCAGAGTCGCAGCCGGTCCGCCAACGAGACAATGCCTGTTTGGATCGGTTCAAACACGATATTATGTTTTATCCAACAGAAAACGCCAAAAACTGTCTCTTTCGCATTATGCTTGAGGAAGAATGAACACAATTATTGCTTCGACACCGAATTCCTGTCCTCATAAATCCAGCTCCGATTTTTTTTTGCAAGGTGGCAACCCTCTAAGTCGTGTCTGTTACTAAAACCTAGTTCATGTCGTGCCTTATCAAGTAAAATAGAACAAATGGTAAAACACAAGAAGGGTCCAGAAAGATGAGACAGTAAACGACCTACAGTAACTTGCACCGATTGTACTAGATGGAGATGAACAGAAAATGAAGATGAAAGTAACGAAAAAAAAACATACGGAATGCAACGGAATCTCACCTCCGGTGTATCAAACTTCCACTCCACACGGGCTTCGTCTTGACGTACTGAACCAAGATCTTCCAGGAGCTCTGTCTTCTCAATTGTCATAGAAGTTGACGAGATTTCTTCTTTTAATAGCTGAATTATGTTCCAAGTCAGTATACTAGGGTGATCAATCGAAATTTCTTCGAAGTATTCGAACATTCGAATAATTATTAGAATACTATTCGGATCATTCAAAACTTGACAATTTAAGACTAACGAGAAAAAGGCAAAATGACGGAATATAATAGGTGTGAAAGAGCACGAAATCTTAGAAAATAGTTGAGCGCATAGTTCATAAGTCAAAGTTATGACAGCACCGAAAAGATAATCGAGTGAAGTGATTTGAAGGAAGTACTGCCGCTACAGTTCCGCCTTTTGCTGAGTTTTCGCTCTAAAGAAACGCGAAAAAGAATTACTAGACTGACGGTACTCACTGGTCACTATAACGCCTCTACTATTGGTTCATGCTCTTGTAAGTGTTGACTGTGAAAGAAACTTACTAGTAACAAAGCCTTAGGTGGAAGATATAAAATAACTACTCAAGAGTACTAGGTTCCATTATATCTTACGCAAACTTTCATCTGAGTCTAGTTTCATCTGAAGTGTATCTATGTCCGTAAGGTAGCATCCGAGGAAGTCTAAAACCCGATGTTAATGAGGGTTCACTTTGGTCAAAAATATGAATAAAGGGAAAGAAAGATTCAAAATCATTCCAGTTCTGACCACTAATAAGCGTAAAATGAGCGAACCAGATTGCGATTAAGATGAAAAAAAAACAGAAGAAAAGGGATAGCAACGAAAAAAAAAACTTCAATTTACAACATGTTCTAACCTTAGTCTGGTCCTTCACAATCCTTGGTATATCCTTCACTATTTCGTCTAATGGTAATTCAGGATCATATCCTTCCATTCCTCTTTTATTGGGAAAGTTTATGTTTATTGGAACATCACTTCTGCCAAATAACGATCGCTTCTTCTTTTCCCCAACTTTTGATTCGACATCCGAGACCTAAAGATTGTGATCCAATGATATCGCAATCGTATAAAAATCTCATTAGCAAATCAAATCCATCTCCTGCATTTATTTTCCGACATCTTTTGAACGAAGGAAAATAAAAGACTAGGGAATACACCTGTTAAACAGAGAAATGACGACGAAAATTCTAATATTATAACTGCAAACCTTCAAATCAGACTTGTTTCCCATCAACGCATCTACTCGAGAAGTTGAGGCTTTGTCATGAGATGGCGGCGTCAGAGACAATAACCTACACGAGTTTTTCACATTTCTCAGGAGGAGCCTCTGATGACACCGACTAAGTAACATCTGGAATGGAAGATTTCGGTGAACACATAGGCAGCGCTAGCAACAAACCACGTAGTTGCGTGAGTTTGTGATCCATAGTGTGCAAGAAAGGTATAGAAGTTTTTACGAGTGAAGCCAAGAATTGGAAAAACTGCAGAAAACTTCATGAAAACAGTGAATAGCACGCATAGCTCAGACTCTACTTGTGGTATGAAATGCTCACAAAAAGTCTGCTCCAGCGTCAATAGGTCGCCCCAGTTGCATTCAGTGTGGTCATGCTGTGCCAGCGGGGTGGCCCCGAGGGTGGTCCACTCCGCTGCCCTGTGGGAGGGTGGTCCACTCCGGCTGCCCTCACAGTCAACAAATACAGGACCATTCAAGCACGTACTGGGGAATGCTAGCGGTGAACTTGGCTATCAACACCTGGAAGCACCTACTAAACGGGAGAAATGTGGAGTTAAGAACGAATAACCAAAAGAGATGAGGTATATACAGCTTGCCTAGACCTTTTCGCGACATCTTCGGATAAGAAATCCAAAAGCTTCATAGGTAGAGAGTGGCTTTGTAGGCAACCAGTAACAATACCATCATTGGTTAATCTCCTACGGTACCCATAGGTACGAGACTAACCAATGATGCATCTGAGCCCATTACTAACTCACAAAGTAGCAAGAGTCTTCACAGTACATAAGAACGCGCCTGGGGATACTTAAAAGTGTACCGGCAGTGTCGTGTCGGACACCTTTCTTCGTATACACGGTATCATCATTGCCTCGGAGGCCTCGAGATAACTCTTACTTTATATGCGACTGCGTACAAAACATGAATCAGCATGAGTTTATCCTTATTACCGGAACGATGTACATGTGAGGGAGATCACAGTAGGGTGGACTGGAAGAGAAGCGAGCATGGTTGGGACTCCCTGGCCAGAGGTGAGACCCGGTCCGTCCCTGAGTTCCCCCCTGGTCCTCGGGGCTTGGTCCATAAATACCACCCCGGCCGCTCGGTTCCCATCCAATCTCGAGCTAGATCTGAAAACATATGCATACACTAGAATGTCACTTATGTGAGAAATGAAAATGCTTACCATATGGCTAATGCAAATCTCTCCCGCCTGGGTATTGGAAATCCCTCCCGCCTTACAGGATTTACACAGGAAACTCTTCTGTGCTACTATTCATGAACACGCGGGAACGGGAAGGGGCGTGACGGGTACCCGCTGCCGCTGGTTCCTGGCGGGAACCTCCATAGTACGGGATTCATGAACGACCAGGCAGCGAGAAGACAGGGAAGCATCGATCAGGTTCGTAAACACGGCCGAGTTCTCGCTATGTAGGGTGCAAAATGGAAGTTTTTGAACATACTCTGTGAAGAATTTATCGGCAGAACGTATTTTTTCCTCTTTTCTTTCCTAGTAGCGGGTCTGTATGTAGGTTTCCTACTAGTAAAATATGAGGAATCTCTACTACGAGCTCTTTTTCTGTTTTTCACTTTCAACAAGGTAAATATGGTAATCCAAGGCTGCCCAAAGCAATTCTAGAAATTTAGGGAGAACGGCTAAATTTTCGGACACGAAGAGACCGGAGGAACAATATCACACAGTAGGTTCAATAAGGAAAAATATCCTGAGAAACCAATCCTAAATCCCTCCCTCACGAAGACAGCATGCACAAGTGAGAGGGCCGAGTAGTTTTCGCCTCGATTCTGTGGCAGCAACGGAATTATACCGCACGCGCAATCCGTCTATCATTTAAACAAACACTGTAAGACCATGAAACGTAGGGTGTGGGTCATGATGAGGCAAAAGTGGGTGGGCAATGTGTCCGCGATTGGTTCATTCGAACCCTCGCCCCGCCCTTCAGGACCTACTCGCACTAATTCGCGCGCGATTTCACCATAGTTGCCCATGCAAATTTGAATGTGAGTGCGGACGAGTCAACGCCGAAGGGCGGGAAGACGCCGCCCCATTTTGCCTCATCATGACCCACACCCTGAAACGTATATTTTCAAACACTACCACCCTCAAAAGTGCAAGTAAAGAGGGGAGAAGAGAAGGTAGAACGATAGGAAAAACTAAAAAAAATGCATACAGTGGTGGTAAATCATTACTTGCTTGGCACTACATACAACTTCCACATAAGGGGCCCTAAAACTTTCGTTTTTTTTTCTTGCCGACACTCTGTAATACCTTACACTATTCGGTTATTTGAGGTGCTGAACACGAATATCGTATTCATTTTGTACCGTAGCTCCATTTTTATACTGTTACGATAAGTATGTGATATAAGTTTAGGAGAAATACCGATTTCGGGAAGAAAACAAAGGTGACATGCAAAATAATGAAGATAATCGTGAACAGCGCCAGAAACAACCCCTCTGCGCCAAATTTGGGAGGCACCGTATGTACTGTTATCCTACCATAACCCTTAAAAACGGGCTTACGGTACATGAATACGATATTCGTGCACAGCACCCCGAACAACCCTCCCGCACACGTGGTTTCGGCGAATTTTTTTATTAAAGATTTTGGAGCCTCTAATGTAAAATGCCCGCAGTTTTTTTTGGGGTAGGTGGCATTTTTTGGGTGAATCAGGGGCAATGAGCAATCAAATACACATATGTGCCAAAAAAGAAATATTGTTAGGACAGTAGGAACGAATAACCGCGGAATGGAGAAACGTAGATGGTATTAAATTAGCTAAGTGAGAAGAAAGAGAAAACTCTTCTGAATCCTAAGAATCTATTACTATGTCATTATTCGTCAATGAAGTTCGATATTATCAAAAAATGTCGTGGAACTCCATCGACGGGTAGAACTTCCCGAGGCTCAGATGGTCGGGTAAGCGGGAACCTTCCCGTCCACCCGCCGGGTAGGCCGGGAAATCACCCGCCGGTTTCACGAATACAAATTTTTTACCCGCGAAACTTGTCCACCCAGCAGGTAGGCTAAAACCTCCCCGCCGACGTTCGTGAATACCGCTACTGGTCGATTTTAGTGCAAAGCCCTCTCAGCACCTATTTGGACATGGTACATAGGACAGGAGATGGGAGGGTAGACAAGAATGTGGATACGCAAATGGTCAGAGTTCCGTGTGGTGAGGCGCTTGTGAGTGGTTCTCGACTGTTGAAGTTTCCTGATGTGTCTGCAGACCTTCCAGTGATGCATCTAATGATGCAGACCAAGGCTTGATGGGTAGTCTCATACCTATAAGTACGATCACAATTAGGTAGAGGCTGTTACAAGGGACGTCAATCACGATCAGTATTCCCACGGAATGGCGCGCCGCACCACCCATGCGGCTCGGCGGGCTGGCTGGGTGTTGCGGCCGGTGGATGTTGGGGGATTTTCAGCTTTTCTTTAGTTTCTGCGACAATTTCACTCATTTGTGGGCCTTCTTGGTAACTGTTTGAGATAGAGTGGCGCTGTGGGCAATCGCACTCTTTTTCGGATGTTCCTGAGTTGAGTTGAACTTTCACAGGTGCTTCAGCAAGAACTTTACCTGACGTCAATAACTTCATTAAAGAACGTACTATGCAATGTCTTCACAAGATTGACCTAAAAATCATCGTGAATAGGAGGAAGCTTGTCATCAATCACAGTGAAGACCTCAAATCACGCGATATAACAGCTTTCTAATAAGCAGTGAGAAAAAGTCTTTTCGTAGGAAACAAAATGCAAGACGACATTTTCCTCAAACTGAGATATTGGAACTGAATCGGCGCCATCTATCTCAAACTTTTATCAAGAAGGCCCACAAATGGGTGAAATTGTCGCCGAAACTGAAAATCCCCGCAACATCCACCAGCAGCACCACCCACCCAGCCCGCCGCGCCGCGTGGGTGGTCCGGCGCGCCATTCTGCGGGAATACTGATCATGATTGACGTCCCCTGTAGCTCAGGAAGTGCACCAGGTTGGACTTTGTCTGCGATTGCAACCGCCCTGGTTTTGGCGGCCAAAACCAGAGCGGTCGCAATTCCTCAGCCCCAATATATTATTTTCATTATCTTGTAATGCTCGACTGTTCTACTCAATCCGCTCGTTTCACGACAACTTAACGACGCAGACATGCTCGACGAAGTGATGGGCGCACAGATTGATATCTCTCAACTGCTGAACATTTTCAGCGAACATGCGTTGAGGGCTATGCCTCTACGTTCGAAAAGTGACACTGAAAAACTTCGAAATGACATCATAGATGCGGAACGCACCAAGGCATGTATTTTCAGCATCGGTGCCGTGTCTTGATGAAAACAATCAATTCTGACTGTATCTCATTCTAGCTAGTTACATCTCTGTGTCTGACTGTCTACAAATAAACGGCTTTTCAACTTACATTCCCGCAGTCACATTTTAGCTCTGAGTTTTCACTTATTGTTACAATATTAAACCTTTATTAACAAGAAATCATGGCAAACAGAAAGGTATATAATAGATAGGAATGCTAGACGTCTTCCAAATTCTTCTTCGTGCTCTGTGCATTGCGATAACGATCGACTCATCCCTGGAATAACAGAACAATTTCAATCGAGAATAGAGGCACTCCGGTTGCTTCCGGAAACATAATATGAACTCACCATCAAAATTATTGAATTCCTGCTTGATTATGCTGCCATAGTCCTTAATTCGCGCTCATCATACTTGCTCGCTACTATCTATTTTTTCTCGGGGCTCGGCCCCAGACCCCGGTACGAAGCCCCCTTTGATTCTCGCCCATTTTACGAAACCCAGCTTGCCCCCGGGACAGCTGTGCTGGGGCCTGTTTTGGCCCTGCCGATAGCCTTTTCTGTAAGTTTTGATATGCATGTGGTGTGATTCCTTCCATTCTGATGTTCCGCTACTGTCTCCGATGGAACCAGTCGATCTGCCGGCCGAACTACTGTGGTCGCAAATGCGGACCCTGGTGCATTTCCCGGGTGTGGAGTGTTATGCCTAGGGTGGGCGGCGCTGAAGGACCCTGCGATTGGCCGATTGGCTGAACTGACCAGTGGTAGAGCTTGGCCGCGCCCCCTTTCCAGGTATAACGCGCCTTCCGAAGTCCGGCCCCAACACGAGCCTTTCGTAGTGCCACTTCCTGAGTTAACAGACCATAGCACCTTGTAGAGACAACGTCACATATGAGTAAAGATGTAGATGAGTGCTGAGTAGAGGGTAAATTTAGGCCTGTTAACAGGTTTATAGTAGGCGTCAACTAATCTGTTTGTGGGATGCGCCACACACTCGACTTCGTTAAGCATCATAGCGGCAGTGAATGCGTATGTGCCTTATACAGACATGCGAGAAGCATCCGAAGTACCAAGTGAGTGCATCATCCTCCCAGACTCCTCTGGTCCCAATTTACAGACCTCAGAAGGGTGGAGTGCTTGACCCCGGGCGGGATTGAATTATCGGTCGTGTGAACGAACTGTGGGCCTCTTGCCATTGCTCCACGAATGACACCATAGAATTGCTTAAAGGCGAAGGTGGAATATTCAGCAGCCACGAAAATCTCCACCACACCATTCCCGCTTTCTGCCATACGGATAATTGCTGATCTCAAGTCTTTTCTAGATCGTATCGAGAACGTAGGCCAATGGTTGTGCGAAAGTATAGTCAGAGTCATTCCAACCAGTTCACCTCACAATAAAAAACCCAAAAGAAAATCCGTTCCATAATTTTGTGTCACCCCGTACAACTGCCACCTAACCATAAATAATTTCTGGAGATCAGTTGCATTGAAGCAGTCACATCCGAATGTTCATAGCTCCTAGGGATGTGAAAAATGCGAGCAAAGCGAGCATCAATAGGAGTTTGAGGTCCGGCGTTAGCTGGACGGCCACTTCGGTCCTCTAAAATGCGCCTTAATTGCTCAGTTGCACTCTAGCATTCCAACCAAACTGCACGCTGCCAACAAAAACTCTGCGGATTTTTCCTTTTTTCTCACAACGGTTCTTTCTCAGCCGTTCGTCCGTTCACAAATATGAATTTTATTTTCCCACGCTTTTCAAGAACATCAGGGCATCACATACAATAAACGGACTAGACCAACATCAATAAACCTTGGATTTGCACACGAGGACCAATCACTAACTGCTCTATGAAAACGCTACGCCTAAACAGAGATGAATATTCGGGTGGTAATGCGCTGGATGGGCCAAAAAGGGTTGCTAGCATTCTCATGCATTCGAGAGGTACGGCGCTGTCATCGGGCTCATGGTGCAAAATGCTTCTCTTCAGTTTCATATCTGTATGATTTATAGTTTCTCTTTTCGTAGTCATGGTCGTCGCACACTTTGCATGATACTCTTGTGTTTGCGTTAACATTAACATAACAACACTGCATCATGTATATATTCATCTTTTATGCCATGTATATGTCCACGTTTTACGGATGGACATTCTATACATTCTAAATGGCTCAAGTATCAATATAAAAGTCACGTCCGCAGAGAAAAATTAACAAGAAGACACCAAAATGAATTTTTCCTTCTTCTTGTCGTCTGTCTGGCTGTTGGTGAGAATACTTAGATGAACGGTTGCTTGGCTAGCTTTTTATTACTTTATGCATTCTAGCTTGTGAAGCAAGAAGAGACATTAGATGTCTACAGCCCGTTGAAACTGGTAAATGCAGAGCTGTCATGAAAAGGTGAGTGAACTTCTACAGTGCTGGTCAATCACTCTTGCGCCACAAATTACTGCCAGCACCAATCACCCGCGAGAGCGATGGGGAAAATCCGCTCGACAATCACAGCACACAGCTGGTTTGCCGCATCGGGTAGGTGGCGCGGCGCGGCATACCAGACGGGCCGTATTCTGCATTGAAAAAGTGATTGACCGGTATTGTAGGTGAGCACAAAGGATTAATTAGCCAGCATCACCCATTCTGTCTGTAGGATGCCCCTCGCATTCGATTTCATCTGAGAATCGTAGAGGCATTGAATGTATAGGCCTAATGGAGGCATAACTGGCCGCCGGCCAAACGTGGCGATAGGGGAGGAACCTTTGTTAACATGATTCCTGCACCATTTAGCCAGCACTCACTGGTCAAATGAGTGGCTGAATCAGACCACTATTTTAGGTATAGACACACGTGGCTAATCTGCAGATTTCGAGTGAGAATGTAGGGATAGCTAATTCTGCGTCCACTCGTCTCTCCCACTATTTCCACAGCTTGATAAGGCAATGAGCTTCCAGCATGGCGATGATCGCACATGTGTGCTCTAGCAGTGACGTGGACAGCGACGCTATCCTTCACTTCACGGATGTGAGCTGGCATACAACCATTGCCTAAAGAGTGGTGATGAGTTTGGAGTTCATCTCACCGCCATGAGACTTTACTACGGGCCTTGATGTACTAATTCAAATGTAAATAAGACACAGTCAATCATTCAACCAATCGATTTAGTTTTCGACAACCACGTCGCACAAAGACACCACTTTTGCGTAGTTACACATGTTATATACTGTAACAACAAGTGCCCTACGACCAGGAATGATATTTGTTTTTTTACAGTGAAATACAAATGATGTCTAAGAAAACGTTTCCACTACAACAAAATTTTTACGCGAAGTTCAGCAAATCACTGTGAAATACAGTTCTCACAATTGCGACTGTCTAATATCGCCTCACAAAATAAACTAATTTTTGAGCACAGGTTGATATGGGAAGGGTTCACATCAGAGAATTCTCCTTGATGAGGCGCTGGCCGAGAAAAAAAATTGAGCGGAGAAAGAAAATACAAAAAGAATTATTTTCATTTTGTTACGACTCCTTCGCCGTCTGCTATCATCCTGTAAAATGAACAACTCTTTCAAAAAACTTGAATAACAATGTTGTTGTGCACGTGTTGTATGAAAATGTAAAAGTGTGTAGATACGTGAGCATCCCTGCCATTGGCTGCTCCCGCACAGGCCAGAGCTTACGCGCGGTTGCGGCATGTTCCCGCGGAAGCGCTAATGTGTGTGAATAGCTGGCCAAATTTCTAAGGCTAAGTATGGTGTCAGCGGCCAGCTAGCCATGGCCGCCAACGTCTACGTCTGCATCAGGTCTCGCATGTGAGCTATACAGTCGTTTGCCGGGGGTATCCGATGTAGCAAGGCAGTGCTTCATCCTCCCAGACTTCTATGCTATTAAGTGTGTGCAAAAGTTCCGGGGCAGTTGCACCTAGTTTTTTAAAACGCCATAACTCGGCTCATTGTTAACATTTTTATTCAAATCAACAAGATCAACAAGCTTTGGCATCTGCATAATGTAGCCATTACAGCATAGGAAAATATTCTCCAGAACCTTAAAAATTCACAGGTTAATACTTGGAAGAGCGGCACATGTTGTTTCTGAGTAGGGTCTCTTCATTGAAAGTTTTACAGCGGATTTAAAGACAAAGGAGCTTGAGAGAAGGACATTCTGTTGGAGAGTGGTCCAGCGAGTATACAGGGCAAGTTAGAATTTCGAGGCCCGAGTAGTCGATTTTTTTACACGGCCAACATTGTAACATGTCAGTATGTGTTATCCCGCAACAGCAACGGATGATGTAAGTTCGCCTCTGTTGGCCTTATATTTGAGAATTCTCCCACGTTTATTTTAGACAAAAGAGCATACTAATCGGAGATTACTATGCATAAGTTTGGAAAAAAATCACTGCGGTTGACTCAAGTTGCCGCCCATGGTAGGTCGAACAAATTTCTTGGCACTGTGGGGATGGCTTGGCTATTTTTAGGTGGGTTGCTGAAACCTAGATCCTAGGATAACCCATCATTTTTGTCGTGCATGACCCATTTCCTATCAAGAATAACAATCCTTCCGAGAAAAGTATTGTTAGGATATCCTTAGATCGAATATTTGCGGACCTGCCAGCGTGGACATTGGTGTTCGCTCGCGCAACTCACGCAAAATCCATCTTCTATTCTTCCCTTTCTCACCAATTTTCTTCAAGTAACGGGAAATGGTTGGCTAATTTCTCCGTAGTGCCCTTCTCACTTTGCACTGGGTTCGATACAACCTGCTCTTGCAGGACGCCTTTGAGAAGGTCAAATTGCTGACTAGCTTGTGCCATGTGCAGCCATTTCCAAGCTCTCAGCTCCGCTTAGAATAAATGAGAACTCACCAGCCCCTGGCATTTTGGAGAAGATATCCTACGCAAATGCACTACTAACGCTACGGGTCCCCTTCCTTGCTGATCATCCGAATTTGAATTCATAAAGCAAAATTCCACGAATTAGCTTACGACGCAGGTTTTATACCTAAAATACAGCAACTCTGTGACGTCGATCAGGCTACCAACATCCATGGAACCTTTGCAGGATATCGCAACCACAGAAGCAGAACGACTTTAAACAATGAACTACCACCAACTGCCCCAGAACTTCTGCACACACCTAATACTAATTTACCGACCCCAGGGATGGATGGCTTGGTTGACCAGAGACGCGATCAAACCATCGACCTTATGCGTGCCCAACACGCCTCTGACCACTGTGCTACTCACGCCCTGTTGTAGACAGGATGCTGATTTTTGATTCGGGAACAGCAACTTCGGGACTAGACCCATGTGTCACAGAAAGGTCTCGACCTCAAATCCAGCATTTCATGAAAGAAGTTGGGCCATTCGAATAGTCTTCCCTATTTCTTGTGCCGACTCGTCGAACAATCTTGTTCAGATCTGAAAACATGTGGTAGCTCGTAGGTGTAGTTGTTGGTGTTGGATCGTAAAATTCTAAGGATTCTCCCTTTCAGATGGGCGTATTATCCAGAAGAGAACAAATGTAAGATGTTCACCTATGGAGGATGTGTTGGAACTGAAAATAACTTTGAAACAGAAGCAGATTGTAAGAGGACCTGTGTGATGTGATCAAAGATTCAATAAACGTGTCTTCTCGACGTATTGATGGGGTGCACATTTTTGAGGGTTCAAACGGATTTCACTTCATTTATTGTCATACAAAATTCTGTAATGGATCAGGCACTTCACAGCTCGTTGATCGGCATCGACAAACCTATCTGAGAAGCCCAAGTTAGTGAGTGAAACTACTCAATTTAACCCATTACTACCGCATCGGTTCCAAGCCGTTCTTTCTTTTTACACACATTCCGGATATGACAAAAGAGCCACAAATCAAGAATTTGAATGAGCCTTTCCAAACATGTGGTAAGGCCGCTGCGCACTAGTCTCGACCAGAGGAGTTTCCTGAGTGAGTACACCCCCAGACGCGTACTTGTGTACTGTGGAGAGTCTTGCTACTTTATCAGCTAGTAATGAGACCAGATTCTTCTCATTAGAAGGATGGTCAATCTCATATCCATAAGTACACTTACCCATGGGTAGTAGCTGGGTAAACATGTTCGCAAGTCCTAGATAAGTTGGAATACGTTAACACGTTTACCATGAGTAGTCGCAACGATGCACCCTGAACTGTCTCAACGAACAACGAGACGGGTACAGGGTCCAGCAGTGCAGTGGAGTCGACCCGCTGGCACGCGTCGCATCATCTGCAGCGCATCAGCACTCTGACTGTCTGCGCATCCACACATTCCATTAATATTACTCCACCGTTCCCGATTTACTATGCCGCTTCCTTCGAGAGTTGGTGTGGCGGCGATGGTGGTGTAAGGTACATTCATCGTTACTGCACAACAGCAAGCAAATGTCCGGTAATAGCATTAGTGATTAGACATTAGGTACGAGTGGCGAAACGAGTTCTACTGCGTTCGCGGAGAAATTACAGTCTCCGTGAAACATCCCTCGTTCGCGAGCCACTAGTCGTTCCATTACGTGCCAAGACGTTCGAGTATTTGAGTTGTACAGAATTATTAACGGCACGATATGTTACTTGATCGATTTTGCAATCGTCGATCTCCGCAGCCGCGTACGTTTCTATGGAGTGATCTATGGATTGTGATCCGCAAGTCTTGATCACCGCCGATTCCTGACCTTTTTTTCAACATTTGAAAAGTTTAGTTCCTGAACGAGTTTCTCCTGTAATTTACTAGATTTTTCTTACATTTTTCCTCTTCCAATTATAGGCATTTTTGCTACCATTTTCCCTCTTATATGTATCCACTTGCGTTTTTCTTCCATTTCGACATGTTTACTTCATGTACTCCATGTACTTACTCCCTTCTGACTTTACTACCAATCTCTTTCAATCGCAATAAATCTGAAATGGATGGTGCGGTTTAGCAGGTTGGGTAGATTTTTTCAACTCCCTAGTTCGACTGTGTGGAATTTTACCAAATTCACTCCTACGAAAAGTGGACCACAAAATTCTTTTAAGCAACAGTCGCAAGCTTATTCATGAAAGGATTAGGTGTTTGCCTGGAACAGTCCCGATTGAGAAGTAAGGCTGCGGGTATACTCCTCGAGGAGTATAGCACCTAGCGTCGCTAATGATTGGCGACTTCATTTTTGATACGTATTGATTGTGGCCGGGTCGCGACGGTCAGTCGCCAACTTTGGACCGCCCGCAATCGATATGTACTGAAAATGAAGTGGCCGCGGAGACGGCGATGCTAGATGCTATACTCTTCGAGGAGTATAACCGCAGCCTAAGGTTTTCAACCACTAAATCCATTTATTCTTGCAACAAACAGTAGTCAGATCTGTTATAAAAATCCTTCTTTTATTTGGTACAAAATGGGGCAGCTCTTCTGCCCACAAAAGAGGAAAATAACTTGGGGGCGATCTAAGTACTTGACGTAATTGCTGTGACAGTTCCGCGAATGTAATTGAATGGAAGTGCATTAGAAGACAGGTGCATAGCGACGGTTCCGGGTCTAAAAAGAGTACTTGGGTGGCAGAAATCTGGTATGCCTTTGCCTTTAGAGCCATCCCGACAAGATTCGCGCAGTCGGTACGTGCAGGGACGGACGCAAAAAGTGGGCGGGAGGGTGAGAGGTGTGCGAAAAATGTGGGGTCTGCGCACTTTTATGATCGTGATGGGAAACAAAATACACAGAAATATTAGTTATAATAATGAATAATTAACTAAGACGATTTAAAGCGTAATAGGATAATCAAAGATAAACTTATACTAGGCTTTTCTTTACTTTATAGCGGAATTCCACAAATTTGGTCCCCCTCCCGTCTCCAAGCCCCCGCACAGTGTGCAATTTCGTGAATTTAGCCACTCAAAATGTATTTTTCGACCTAACATAAAATGTCGCGATTACTGCACCAAACTATTTGTCAGTAGTCCATGCACACAATACAAGTTGTATTTTGGCGACTGATCACCTGTCAGGGCATGATTAGGTATCGAAAGGATGCCATTTCAATCCAACAGCGCTACGTAAAACAAATGAGTGTTCCATGAGTTGTCTCGCCGTCTCTTTTGTCATTTTCATTTTTTTTGTCATTTTGAATTTCCTACTTAGAATTATTTTTAGGTCTTGGAACAAAATTCCTTATTTCTTAGTAACCACATTTCTCAGGCACAGGGGAGGAATCAAAACGTGTTTGAGAATTCAGCGATTAAGCACATGACCCAATTGCACTCTCGGTTAGATATTAAAAAAGTTCCAAATGTCTCCACTAAAAAATAGTGTGTATTGGCTAGCACTAATCTTCCTGCATACAAGCATGCGTGTTATTTCTGCAACCATCTGCTCATCACTACAGAAAACACTTCTATGTAGGCCGAAGCCGCCACTCTCTTGGGCAGATGTTTTTAGCATGGTTCAATAAAATGAGTTTACAGCTCTGCAAAGACTTCCTTTTCCAGAGTGTCACTACAGGCAATGGCAAATGATGCTGCTATTTGGCACAAGGTCCATCTGAGCAACATCTAGGATTTGTTAGACTTGCTCCAATAGCGCATATCATGAAAGCGAGTGAGGAAAAGCAAAGCGTCGTTTTTGAAGTTGTAGTTGGAATTTTAAAAAAATACTGAAATAGAGAAGAAGAAACTACTCAGAAAAAAATTAAACAGAATAGAGTATTCGCTGAAAAAAATACCAGTCAGAAATGGAACAATATTGTCTTGAAAGACATCCTATGTTGGGCCACCCTACCTGCGAATACCTTTTTCGAGCCCACCCTTAACAAATCCCATTGGAATTTCTGGCATTCACAATAAATCCACGAAAAATAACATTCTGGAACCGATTCGGCTGTTAATGTCAGTAACAGTCCTGAGATAACAAATTTCTTAATTGCACGTTCCCATAAAATATCTAGCAGCTCAATACGTTAGCTCACATCAGGCTCATCATGTGAAAAAGTATTCAGTCTCGAAACTGGAATGCGTATGCATTTTTCACACGTTTATTTGTTGCAAACACAGATCAGAGAGACTGAAATTTATGTGACGCAACTGCTGCACAAAAAAATTATTCCTCACTACATGTGGGGCTCTATTGCAAAACTAAATATTAGAATTTGCCGCAAAACCTTGGCTTCCACTGGTCACGTCCAGTGCCTAGAAGCAGCAAACTAGGCAGAGTATACATATTGAAAAGTAAAAAAAATTATCCACAGGTTTTCCAGAAAATAATTTTGAGCGGCTAGATGTTCGAAAATACACAATGTGCTTCGCCTGCGTCCACCGATGGGTTCATTTTTTCACACGTTGCAAGACCATTCCTTATCAGAGGGTGTACGACACGATAAGGCGGAACGTGCGGATTATGTTCCTTTGGTTTAGCTCCAGTTTTGCATGACCCAAAAACAGAACAATGACTCGACTCGTTTTGCCTCATCGTGACGCAAATCCCTTACCACGCATCTGTGAACTTTTCGCTGTTTGCCTATCTTTAAACTCCAAAGTGTTGGGGATAGGCAGCTATCAGTGACAGCTGGATACCTCCATCAGTGTGTTGGGGTATTTCCTAACACATCTCTTCCACTGCGCTCCTATGCAGAGCTTGTAGAGCTATTCAGGTCATAATTCCCCCTCATAAGCCAGATTTTCATTTTGAGCTATTTTAGCGCCACTAAAGCCTTTATGGATATCGGTGACGGTGCCATATGGTACTATATGGCGCCATAGACGTTGGCGAAGTGATGGCGTTGCGAATTCGTTGCAGACTTTGTCACGAGAGCCAGTTTTCTACACTGAAATCAAACAAGTTTGTAACTGTAACGCGAAATATTCCTTTCTTTCCTTCAATTTTTCTATATGCATTTCGTTCTTCACTGCCATTTCCATTTATCTCATATTTTGATTGTCTAGTTTCGTAGATAATTATATTTTTGATGCGAACATCACTTTTTCAAGACATATTTGTCCCCGTTTGTGGTACCCGTTTGTGGGTATGCTTAGGCCCGACTGAAAACAGAATATTTTGGTCAATCTACATATTTAATAATTCAAGACCGGATTCAAAAAGTTTAAAGAATCGAAGTACAGAAACTCCAACAATCCTTCATGTCCTTGTTCTAGACGTGTGTTGCTCTCTGGCTCTCTCTCTCTCATCTGCCTTCTCGAATATTTGAACTCAAATTTTTGAGTTTAAATAAATGTATCTGTTCATTATGCGTTATTCGTCTTCATGCGAAATTATATTTCTGTTACTTATTTTTTTGTGCAACGCCATTTACGCTCAATTCCATCTGGAAAAAAAACCTTGCAACCTCTACCTTCACATGGTTACAAGACTACCTGCTATCGCGTAGTTTTGTCTTTACCCAATTTTTTCAGGTCGTACATTGCGACTTGACTATCACAACTTGTTTTGCTGGGTTCATCGAACAGTGGAATATGATGACAAAACGGCGACGAAATACATAGTGCGTAGTGATTGATGCGCACGCTAACACTTTCCGACCTTTGTAATCGTTCGCCAAAAAAAAATCTCCGAAGATCACTTGCATAGCAGTTGTCTTTAGGGCTGGTTAGAGTTCACGATGTGTTGAAATTCGTTTCAAAACTTTTATTGCATAGACACTAAATTTCTGGTCGATTGAAGTGCTTATGTCTCCTTCAGAAACAACAGGAGTTGAGTATATGGGATACCATGGTCGTCTATTTGTCCTAATACAGAGCGTGTGCTTTCCCATGTTTTCCCTCTCCAATCTCTCTCCAACTAATAGGATGGATCACAGCTCGTTTATGATTGTTTTGAAGTACTAGTAACTTCATTCGTGTTAGGTCTCGGATGCGCTTGAAGGCTCAGAAGAATTAGTCGAATTTATTGACATGATACCCACACTTTTTTTAATCTGGAAAATAAAAATGTTCGTTTTGCAAACCTACACTGTCTTCCCTATAAAACTCCAGTTTCAAACGGCAACGTTCATTTTTTACTCTACCACAACTGGTTCTCGCTTCGCCTTCCTGGTAACTAGTTTAACCAGCACCTTCGCAAATACGACTTGGCTATAACCTGGGAGTGGAGACTTCTTCTCGTGTTCAGTTGCATTTTTACGCTTCGTTTTCATGTCGGGTGCAACACCTTTCGGGACACATGACATTTTCGGGGTGGTTCTACGCTTCCTCTCATGTAAAGTGGACGAGTTCCAACAGTGAAATGTGGTACATCTTGTCTCCTCAATTGTCATTGTCATTACTAACCCAGGCAATTTCTCCGGATGGAATATCCTGGTTTTTCCCGGGAAATCTCGCCCACCTTGGAAGGGCGGGCAAATTACTTCCTTGCATGCAACGTTCATGAGTCTCACCTCAGTTTTCGCCTTTCCTCCTGACCTCACACTATTTCAGAAGATCTCACCCTGTCGTTCAGCAAGGAAATGCTGGCCGCGCTACTAATAAACATTTTATTCATTCACTCTGTTCATAATGCGAAGATCCTACTGGCTTCAATGCCACAGGGTCGCTCACACACTGGATCCTTCATGCCACTGATAAATAAGATGAAAGAACAAGGCCATGAGATCTCGCTCTATATGGAGGCGTATCCGGACGAGACTAACTTCGGACTCAAGGACCGTATGCTGAAAATAGTCAGTGAGTTGAATGGGAGTCTGCTGGAATGCCTGTGATCCTCATCTCTCACGATTTGATTTCAGATCACACTAATCCCTTTGCTACTGAAGAATTTGAATCATTTCAGTGGAAGCACGACTTCGTCGTCACCTCACAGGTTTGCTGGAAGTTCTGGACAAATTTCAGTGAATGTACATAGTCAGAAAACCGCCTCTCAACCTATGCAGTGATTATGATGTTGTTGTAACACAAAAGCACTATCTGGGTAGACTTCCCTTGGGACTTGCCATTGTCAGTACTGCTTGGATTTTTCTACAAAGCAACTCTATTGTTGGTTTTACCTACTTATAAGCTCCATTGAAAGGATTTCTTTTATTTACTACGACTGAATCCCATCGACTCATCACAATACTACTCTCCGGAGCTGTGTAACCCTGTCAAGTGCTGGAGCCGGCAGGCTAGGTTCCATGGAACAAATCAATTTCACGTCCTCCTTCTCCTGGGATTCCGCAGTCTACACCCTTCGTTAGCTATTGTTCCATGAGACCTAGTTCTAGTTGTCATCTCATTAGAGCCCAAAGTGAACTTAATTGGGAAACTCAAAGTAAGGAGGCGTGAGGACATTGGGAAGTTTGCAATTTTGCTGGAGGTCCACTATTTCTGCTTCAAAAACTTTACTTTTTCCTTCAAGCTTCGTCCAGGGGATTTCTGCTGTGGATCTATCACCGAACTTATGCGCGTTACGTACCGTAGCCTCGTTTTGTGAGGTTACGACAGGTGTATGGTAGATAGATATCTCATGGAGCCTTCAGAAACTCTGCATAGGGGGTTATGGACTGCGGTGATCACTGCCTGGATGCATCGTTGAGATACCCCGGGTAAAAGTGTGGGCAACCGTGTTAACGACGGGTGAATTTTTGTGGTGTTAATAGGTCTGCCCCGGATAATCTCAATAATGCATTTAGCTTCAGGTCTGTCAACATTACAGGCTGCAATTCCTACCCATGCTATTTTCTTGTCGCCATTGGTTTTATCTCAGATATTTTCTCTTATCCAGGAAAGATCGTACAATAATGGTTAGGAGACGGAAGCAATATCCATGTTTAACGTATGGATTAGTACTCCTCTGCTGAAAGTTCCAACAACAGCTAATGAGTACGTTACTGCTGCATAACTACCATAACCCAACAAAGAATGGCGTTAGGGCCTTAAGCAGTATGAGTATGGTCTTCATGAGCGAGCCACAAAATAACCCCAAAGTTTGACTCGAAACGACTTCTGTATTCACTCTAAAAACTTACCGAAGACACCAGGAGCATTATTGAGATTACTCAAGGTAAACGTGTTACCGTACGCAAGTCTGCCCTTTACCTGGCACGGATCAACATGTTTACCCATACACGACTTTGTCTATATCAGCTGCTACCATGAGTAATGATACCAGTTAGAATGAGATTAACCATTCTCACAGCGATGCATCCGGGCCCAGTACATGCATAGAAGGCTTTCAGATGTTCCCATTCTTCTATGGATCAACAAGCTGTGACATTGTGCTCCAAGAGCATCGCAACTTCTTCAATCAAATGGTTAACGAGCACTTCGATCTCATTCTAACTGACACTTTGTTCGCTGTGTGTGCCTATGGCTTCACTACCCTCAATAAGGCGAGAGTTTCGTGAGCTTGGAAGCCTCTTTATCACCATCAACGGCTAATATTTTACAGGCCAACCATGTCCTCATGAGTTCAACCCATGTGGAGTCAGCTACTGGAGCAATGCGTGCGCACGGAATGTTGGTGAATTATTCTTCTCCAATTGCTCCACATCGATAGAATAGCTTGGGCATTTGTTTTAGCAACTTCGTCCTAAGACCTCGTCAATTTATGCCCGTGCAAGATGTGGAGTTCAAGCCCGAACTCTTCCACTACCGAGTCACGGGCACTTTCGAGTGGATTGCTAACTTCATTATAAGTGGTTTCATCATCAATGAAAGGATGAAGTATTCGCTGGCTCCCGTTGCACCGTCGTTCAGGTAAGCGTTGGTTCATGAATTCGGCATAGGACTTTCAGAAAATTCGCTTGAAGCCTTGGTCTCTGCATATTCTGCTCACGAGTTCCACCGAAGGGCAGGTTTTTTCGCGATTTCTGGGAATAATTTGCAGTTAGCCGGTGTAACTGTTCGCAAGTCAATTTCAGCTTCTTCGAGTACCAAAGAACGGCCTCTTCGACTTTTACAGACATGCCATCGGATCTAATCGGGCCGTTTCCAAGGACAAACGATGTAATTTAATTCTTTCCGTTCCACACTTAGCACGGTCAGGCCAACGTCCTTAATTTCAAAAAAAAAAGCGAAAAACTGAACACCGAACATCAAAAAGTTAGCAGCGGTGCTCGACCCTGTTCGAAGGACCTTTTTCGGTTTCGGGCTGGGTGGGATTCGGGTGAAATGTTGATTTTTTTAATGAATTGACATGAAAGCGTAGCACCATCTAATAATACTATGCTATCGTTCTATGAAAATTAAGCTTCAACTCCTTCTACCCTGCTGGATGCAGCACTGAGATTACCCATAGTAAATGTGGCAATGTAACCAATTTAATTTTCACCTGGCACCAATCAACATGTTTAGTTGTATTTACAGGATGTTGTCTATACCCAGCTACTACCCATGGCTATGAGACTACTCATGGATTATATCCAATGGTACATCCGGGGCCTGGGCTAAGGCTGGGACTACATTCACCTGTGGTATTGACGCCCTGGTGTCAATACCACCAGCTCTTGCCCGGAGTCGTTCTCCCTGAGCCCTCATTGGAAGATGGTTAGTCTCATACCCATGGGTAGTACTTGGGTATAGAGAAAGTCATGCGAAGGTGAACATGTTGGTGAGTGCCAGATGAAGGGCAAACCGGGTACATTGCCACTCTCACCATGGGTAATCTCAGTGGTTCATCAGGCATGGCCCTGATGGACCACCACATCAATTAAGTTCGCTTACCAAATTCGGAAGTCCGCGAACGATTTTGGTTCAGGGAGCGGATTTTTTTTTGGGCAAGCGTAATCGAACGAGTTAGATGGTTCAGAGGGTTCAGAATCCGCTTAGTAATCCAAGCAACGGATTTGCATAACCGTTATTCACAGAAAATATAGGGTTAGTCGGAAGACTTCCAGATGGATCCAAATACATCAGAAGCCTTCTATAAAAGTCCTTCTCTCTTACCCTACTCTTTTTGTGAAGTTTGCTTGTTCATAGTTTGCCTCTATTCCGTTTGTTTGAACAGAACTTTAGCCATTAAGAGTTCCGGAACATTAAACTGCGGGAAGGAGAGGGGGAGTGGCGGGGTGTTCCAGGGATCAAGACAGAAGTATCCATCGAGAGTTGAATGACGGATGGTTTCTCAATTAGTTCATTTTTTCATTACCTACATACTTATTTATTCATACACCATAGTGGAAATGCACCAAATGCACCAATATAATGAAAGAAAGACATTTGAACTGAATGGGAAGGATAAAAACGAAGGCAATGAAAATAGAAACAGAATTCGAAATTTAAAAAAAGCAGAAACAACCGAGAATGTGAATTTAAAAACCATTTCTGACACTTTTTGTTACCGTTTTCGTCACATCAAAAAGTCAGAAGTTTTTTGGCTCCATTCCGAAACCCTTCCTCGCAACCGATTAGAAGCAATATCGCGTAATTTTTGGAAGAATAGAACACTTTCTACTATATGCGTGGTCAGTCGTGCGTCAGACGCACGCATCATGCAAAAATTAGCGTAGTGGCCTTTGAGGCGATGTCGGCGAATTTATTCACTAACACAACGTATTATTACAATACAACATATAAAGTATTATGAAATATTCCAGTTGTTCGAGTACGGTGCGTATTGCCCCACACCAAAGCCGCTAACCGGAGAGCTGCTGGACTTCGTGTCCGACCCTCGATCCAAAGGGACCATACTGGTGGCATTCGGTAATTTTTGAACATTGTCAAAAATCAGATCGACTCCAAGAGATTCCACCCGTTCGTGCTCGTCCCTGAGCCGAGGATTTCAGGCACAGTAATAAACTGGGGTCGAGTTCCCAGGAAGAAGTTCGACGCGATTCTCGACACGCTGAACTCACTAACGGATTATCGTATTGTGTGGGCGTATAATGGACATCCTGTGAACACAAAACCACATATATTCGCCTCCAGCTGGATCCCCCAGGTTGACGTTCTATTCGACAATCGGACGGTGCTGTTCTTCAGTCACGGTGGCTTGAAAAGGTTTGTGTGCCAACATAAATTTGGGTTTGAAATCAGTTGGCACAATGACATGAGAGTATTTAGGTCGCATGCATCGTTGAGGTTACTCGGGATAAGCGTGCTAACACCAAACAAATTTACTCATAGTTAACATGAGCGTCAGCACGTTATCGCTGGGTAATCTTAGTGATGCACGGATAGAATTGTGTTTTGCCGAGGATTGCACACACAGAATCAACCTTTAAGATAGCAGAAGATATCGGATGAGTGAGTATGAACACAAAGGATGAACATAAATATGAAGACTTGAATATAAAGATTTCGCCAGACAAAAATTTGAAGCGCTAACACACGATTCATACTGGCAATAGGGTCTCACGTTGATCTTGATTAGTTTTGTTCTAGCTTTCGGTGGCGCGCCTTAGATTTAACTTCGAGAAAGTCATACGTAAAGGATCTCGAGGACCTCCTAATTATAATATTTGATACATTCTACCACTTGAATAGCACGCTGATTTGAATGATGCATGGAATGTTCCGGAACAGCTCATAAACCGTTCTAGGAGGGGGGAAGGGGGGGGGGGGTCCATCTATTATATTTGGTGCTTGCACAATTGGTAAACATATGAAATACAACAAACGCAACATACAGTAGCGAGCAAAAAGATTGCAACTTTTGGTTTTTCGTCCATAACTTCTTTCAAAGCAGAGCATGGAGGTCCAAATTTTTATGGAAGTTGTAAGTACTCATAAGAGATAGGAATAAGTTAAGAACTCCTCATTCCATGGACTATCTATTTTTTAAGAAAATCTTTTCTCGCTGAAGTCGAAATCTGTGATTTGGCACCACCCGGAATGTGTAACGAAATAAAGTCTATCGTTGGTATCTGACCACGTGTTGGTTCCTTAATGCAGAATCAACCCATATACGCGAGAGAACATGCGTGTGTTGACCACTGATTGACTTTTGCGAAGACTATTTGAGGTGAATTCAGCAGTGATCCTCTATAGATGTTTCTGTCAGCCTAGCTCATTCTTGCAGCTCTGTTTAGAAGAGATAGATGTTGCTGACGTTCGTATAGGTTCAGTCACAGATGTTCGGCTTGAATGCAGTCGATTGCCACCTTGGAATTCCGAAATATTTCAGCTGGTTTCAGTGCAGCCAGTTGTGTACATCACGGAGAATGAAGTTTGGAAATTTTTCTGTCTCCGGCAAAAGGACACCGGAACGATCCCATAAGTGGTGAGGATGCTAAAGGATTCTTGGAATATTGTGAAGTACATGACGGTTCACACCGCCTTATATTTCTCGAAACAGGACTACTTGAAGTGGAGAATGCTGGTCACTAACACAAGTGCATGTGTTCTCTTGGCCCCACACACGAATTTTCGCAATGAATCTGGAGGCTTTTGCTCTGGAAATGTCTCATTCAGTTCGCCTCATCCAAATCAAACTGATCTATCCAGTTTTCAGAGTACCAGACTACAGTATCTCACTCTGATGGTGTCTCGTAGATTTCATTGCACCTTTCTGAGACCTACCTCATCAAATCCAGGGCGGCATGAACCATCATGTAGTTGACAATATTACAGGAATCCTGTAGCATCCTCACCACTTATGGGATCGTTCCGGTGTCTTTCTCCTGGAGACAGAAAAATTTCTAAACTTTATTTTCCGTGACGTACAGAGCTGGCTGCATTGAAACCAGCTGGAATATTTGGGAATTCCAAGGGAACAATCAACTGCATGAAGCCAAACACCTGCGTCTAAACATGTAGGAACGTTGGCACTATCTATCCTATCCAATCAGAGCTGAAAGAAGGAGCCAGACTGACAGAAACATCCATAGAGGATCACTGCTGAATTCATCTCAAATAGTCTTCGCAGATGTCAACCAGTGGTGTACGCATGCAAATTTTCTATCGCCTACGGGTTGATTTTGCACCAAGGAATCAATGCGTGCTCAGATACGAACGATAGACTTCATTTTGTTAGACATTCGGGATGGTGCCAAATTACAGATTTCGAACTCGGCGAGAAAATATTTCCTTAAAAGAAGAGGACGCCCATGGAATAAGGCGGTTTTGACTTGTTTCTATCTCCTATGAGTATTTATAACTCTCACGAAAATTTGGATCTCCATGCTCGGCTTTGAAAGAAGTTATGGACGAAAAACCAAAAGTTGCAATCTTTTTGCTCGCTACTGTATGTACAGTGGAGTCAATGACGGTGGCCCATCTGCGGCCTCGAGAAGGACGCCGCGCAACCGCGCCACGCGCACCGGGATCGGCGTCGTGTGCTGCCGGAATGCTATTCGTAGGCGTTTTTCTTCCCGATTCGGTCGAAAATCCTTAAAACGGGTAGAAAAGCTGCTAGAAATAGCACAACAGCAGCAGAAAACATCGGTTATTGCGCGCGCAGTGCGGTTGCGCGGCGTTCTTCTCGAGGCTGCGGTGGGGCCACCGCCATTGACGTCCATTGTACGTATTACGTAGTGAACACATCTTTTTAAAAACTTAGCATTATCTACAACTCGTGTATAGTGAGGCAACGGTCATTTCCTACAGGCGGTAAACGACCCCGACTCTGTTATCCAAAAAATAACATGAAAAATGAGGATTTCCGGTGATTTTGCGGCCTCTTTCATGTATACCATCGTTCTTGACAGGTCATTGAGATTTCATTTCTACAAAAATCTGGCAAATGATGGGACTCTGCCGAGATGGAAAATTACTGCGATTGTTGAGAAATTACTGAGCAGAAAAAGATGGGATTAGTGCACAAAAATTAGGCAGCGTTATACAACGACGTACTCCTCGTTCTGTTTTATCGGAGCAGTGGAAGCCCTCTCAATTCCTCAGGCACTCCCACCGGCCGAGCGGCGGGCGAATTCGGGTGACCGGCCGGGCGGCTCGCCAATTCCGGCCGAGCGGCGTGCGAACTTCAAAAACCGGCTGAGCGGCACCCCTAAATTTAAATGCCGGCCGAATTACCGGCTGAGCGGCGCGCGATTTCAAGCAACCGGCTGAGCGGCGGCGGGTGAATTCTGTGTTTTAGGGTTGTAATAGTTGCAGGAAAGGTCTACCAAAGGTTGTAACGTACAGTGATGTCACGCCATGTGAACCACACAGCGTTATGGTTTCAATTATGCTTGCGGAGCGTCCTGATACCGCAGAGTGGGGCTACATCACACAACTGGTCCGCTTCTCTGTATGTAGAAGGTATACTGGTGTACAGATGCAAGTAATCACACGATTGATCGGTCAATGTGGGGGAGGGTAGGAGGAGGCGAGTGGTGGGGCTTCGCCGACGCCTAGTATGAAGACGTTGCATAAAGCTCAATTATGGGCTATTCGTCATTCTACACTTTTTCTCTGTTATCACCCGAAAAAAGTGTGCAGTAGTAAACTTATCTATACTGTGATGAAACCATCGTATAAACACTTATTTCATTATATTGTCAGCTCACAGAGCTCGCATCACAGTATAGATAGTCCCGGTGAAAGCGTATCAACATCACCTTAATTTTTTTAATGAAACATGCACAAAGCTAGCGAATATAAAAAGAGTTTCACAGTACAATAGAGAAACGAGAACAAAGAAAAAAACCACATACAGCTGCTTGATTAGTAAGGAAACAATTCGTAAAATATCAAACGGAATATCAGTTAGCCGAACACGGATAGACCAAAGCGCGCACAGGCGTCAAGCATCGGGCGGCAGTGTTTCTACTGAATCTGGATGCCGGTCAGCTCGATGTCGCCTTGGATCTGGAGGCCGGTGATATCGTTGGGGTCCGAGCGGTGGGCGAAGGACGCGAAGCGCTCGCCGTTTACGAAGATCTGGAATGCATAGGCTTCGTTCTTGATGGCGAGGTCAAAACCAACACCCTTCTCGAATGGCATCTTGCCTTCTCTCTCCTCATTACCCCACTCATTAGCAGCCAATGCGTTTCGGATGACGGCCTTCTCATCAAATCGTGGGTTGAAGTGCAGAGCAATGTCTCCATTTCGTCTGAGCAAGTTGACGTTGAAACGTTTTCCCTTCTTCTCAACGGTACCGAAGATGAGCAGGGTCTTGTCGACTTGGAATCCAGCAGCGATTCCGCTCTCGTATGGCACTGGGTAGTACTTTCCTCCCCAGTGGACGTGGTTGAGGTAAAGATCTCCATCGATTGAAAGATGAGTGATCGAGGTGAGTGGGAGGCGATGTTCGTAGTCCTTGAACTCCTTCTGATCAATAATGATCTGGAAGCGATCGTCATGGGCGCGAATTCGGATGTCGAACGAGTCTCCCTTCTTGATCGGGTTCGACTTACGCTCTTCCTTGCCCCATTCACCGTTAGCGAAGGTGTTCATGACAATCTTTCCCTCATCGAAGCGAACCGAGATGTGTAGAGGGAGATCGTTTCCCGAGAAATCAGCAGACTTGCTGTGCAGGTTGATGGTGAACCTTTGTGACTCATCAATGGTCGAGCCTTTGACGATCAGCGTCTGACCAGGCTCGATCTTCTCCTGGAGGACGCTACGGTAGGGAACGGGCTTGTTATGCTCGTACCATTTAAGAAAGGACGTCATATCGGCGCTGAAGAGGCTTGTGCGACTGCGGTGGGGTGACTCGATCACCTGAACACAGTGTAGATATCTTCAAGTTCCAAATCCACGCAGCGGGAAGTTGTTACAGCAGCGAGGCTTAGCAAGCGAATCAAGACTAAAGGACTGGATTCAATCGACAGTTAACTTCTACATGTACCGTAGTGAACTGATCACATCCACCCCCCAAGATGAACCCTAAATCAGGTACGCTATGCCCGCGTCTTGCCCAACATATCAGCAAAGTAGTGGGCTGATAAGAAACGGAGGCATTGGGAAACTGATGGAGGCTGAATGCATGAACACGGATGGCCGAGTGGGTTGCGCATTGGACCATCAATCAATGAAGAACAGTGGTGAGGTGAGTTCGAATCCCCTCAGTTGGAAGAACGAAGTGGAGCAGAACAAATAAGAGTTGGGATTACAAGAGTGGTTGTTTTCGTTTTGTTAAGGTTGTTCTTATTCTTATTCAAGTACTATCAGTATAGGGATTCTGGCTCAGATTTGTTTTTCAAACGAGATCCCAGTTAACACTTGTAAGCCAACAGAATTGCTTGACGGGCTAGGCGAATCCATTACGAGGCATGATTGAGTCCTGAAAAGGGCTAGGAACGAATACCGAATCCCTGTAGACCCAGCAGATCCAAAGTGATTTGAATGCCTCCGGCCCGGCGGCGGGCGATTCCCGGCCGAGCGGCGGACCTGAAACCGGCTGGGCCGGTTTTCCGGCGGCCGCTCGGCCGGAATTCGCTCGCCGCTCGGCCGGCACGAGTGTCTGAGTCCTATAGAAAGGGATACATACAGAAATTGCACATAGCTCATGAAAAACTGCTTTCCCTGTGTTTTCTTTTTGATGAATTTATCTTGTGAAGGCCTGCTAATGCTCAATCAGGTAGTGCTGGCTGAAGGAGAGGCCAGCTGGGGGGTTAGGGGTGGGAAAAGTGGCAGCTACTTCACGTCGCGTACCCAGCCATTTAATAAAAATAGTAACAATGCTAATTATGATACAAAATAAGCAATAAAAATTATTTAAAAATAGTAATAGAAGCAAACAAATGTAACTAATCTAACACGAAGTTTTTACTTATTTTGTAAAGTGATTTTGGAACCCTTCGCCCACCACTCTTGCGTCCGCCACTGCTTCCTTCCAAAACAGCACCTATGTATTCACTATATGTATTAAATAATGAGGCTGCATTTACAAACTTCGCATAGACGTTACCTTCTTTGCCAGTGGTGGAATTTTTTGAATTGGTTTTTAAAAAGGACAAGCTGAGGAGGGTTCTCAGCTTTCAGCAGATCATGAAATGGAAGCCATTTGCGATTCACCTTTCTCGTTTAAAAAGGCTCATGAAATTTGGATGTTTCAGCGTGAAGGAGGCCACCTGCTCATCAACGCCAGCTGTATTCATGCCCATGTTCGCTGAACAAGTGAGAAATGGCTGGATGGCAAAGGACAAGGTCGATTACCTATCAATTTTGTTTTTCAAAATGAAATTTCTTGTTTAAGGGTTACGCTGAGGTGTTCAGCAAACATATTCTCACAGCAGAAAATCTGCGAAAAACCATGAAGCTCGTTTTGGAAAACAAGAGGTGGGTCTTGGGACAAACGAAGATTTGCGCTGGCACTGCCTTTTTATTTATATAACTGCAATGGACTGAGCGAGATTGCCTCCGTCCGCAGAGAAGTCAGTGCCAATTTTTTAAGCTTCCTACATATCTCCCAGAATAAGATAGGTTTGAAACGACTTAGAAATTTACTTAACCTACTCTTTAAAGCGACATATGCAAGAAACCGATAGTTAGAGCTCCAAAAAACCTGAGCCCGGGTGTCTATCTTTGATAACCGATCTCGTCTATATATAAAACATAGAAACACTCACGACACGTTTTTTTTTCTTCAAAAAACTGGACGACGCGGGCGCCAAATTCAAACGATAGGAATGCGTCTGTAAGTAAGGTGGTGAAGAATGGGGCGCGGAAAAATTAGACACCATCCGAACAGGGGAAGGGCCTAGGACACTGCCCACCGAATTGTATCGATCCGGATATCGATTTATCGATCGATTTTATGGATTTTCCTCAGTTTAGCTCTAATCCGGATGGAAATAGGCATACTGGGGTTTTTCAGCACGCTGATCATGAGTCTGACGGTCAATTTGCACGACCATTATCGATTCATTGATCTTAGTGATTTTCGTTTCGCATTTCCTCTTGCGATTTATCGTGGCGTGAACCAAAATAATTTTCATACCTAATATTTTGAGTTTCAAGCCTACATTTCATTTTTTGACAAGTCTTTTTTAATATCAAGCATCTAGTTTCATCCAAGTAAGGGAGGTGCAGCATAAGCATGTGTTCGCTCCATAAAACATAATAGGAGATTTATTCGGAATACTCTTGTTTTCACATACATAGGCCCTTAGCAGAGATCTGAAATTACTTGAGTTGCAGGCAGTAAACTCCATCGCCGAAAGAGGTGACAGAGCGGCGCGTACGCGTCGCGGTTTTGGCATAGCTCCCAGCCATTCAGCGTTTAGCGAGTTGTGCTTTGTTGGCTTCTCTGCATCACACTTAGTGATTAAACGAATTGTGCATTTTTGAAAGCTGTGATGGATCGATATTGATAACTGAGATAGTGTGCTTTTCATTTTTTGTTTATCTACTGCAATCATGGCCGCGACGCACACACGCCGTGCGTATGTTGTCTCTGTGAGATTTCGAAGAAAAAACTTTACAGGTAGAGCAGCCAATGACCATTTATGTATAATAATTTCAGTTTCTCCAAAAACGCAGCTCGTATCGCCAATCTCTTCAATGACAAGGTGGTACATCCGTTGGCGCAGGGAGCCCACTACATGAGCCGACTGCTACGGTACGGGGGAAGAATGCCCGAGTATTTTTATCCACGTGCAATTAGCAGAGACTACTTCTCGTATTTAAATCTCGACTTGTTCGCCATTCCAGCTGTACTCATCGTATTGACAACTTATTGATTTTTATTTTCTTTCATTATATTTGTTGCATTGGTATTCTATGGATTCTGTACATAAGATTATTTATAACAGATTGCGATGCCAAAGCTGGTAGATGAGACTCCACTGGTCAATACGGTAATGGAGGCCTGCACGTATGAGCACCTTACCTTAAAGACAACGTCCCATCTCCCAATCCTTTCCGAGATTTTCATGTGAAAATAATCTCCAGGGAGCTTCTGGTCACAACGATATGTGTGATCCCGTGCACAGTTGCTGGAAAAGATCCGTTTTCAAGCCTCAATTCCTGGGAAGCGTGTGGGTGGAGCCAGGGCGCTGTCTGAATAATTCACTCTAGGTAGAGCAGCTTCTGAGGAAGTTCGTACTTTTCGTGGGGGTTTCTTATCCACTCGCTAATAGATTGAAACTGGTGCTCCATTCATGACGATCAAGGGAGTTAACGATACGGAAGCTCTGTAACCCCGCCTTAGCTCTGCTCACAAGATACCCAAAAGCTGGTGCTCGAAAAGCGGCTTCTCGGCATTTTTGTGCAAAGTCACGTATACAATTTTGATCAGCAGCCCACGGAGGGCTTGTTGTATAAAATCCTAAAAATTATCCGGTGGTGGGACAGTGCTTTCAGGCAATGCGACCCTCTGATTGTCTGCGTATCCACATTTTCAATAGCCGTTTCAGTCCTCATTTTTGTCCGGTCATGGCAGTTTCTTGTGTTTGAGGGAGCGTTTTTTTTTTTGAGAACGGATAAGCATGAAAGGTCGAAATTCGTTTATAACATAAAATTATCACAGCAAATGAAATATAGCAAATTTACAAGTGAATAGTTACAGGCAAAAAAATCACCCATAGTGTGTAAAAAAATCGTCGAAATAGTACATTGGCTTAGAGCCAACGCTTATATACATACCAGTACGGAATCTACCCAGAACAGTGGTGCACACCTCGCACTACACACATTATCGTAATTTGCCTAAGTACTTCTCTCATTGATCGTAGATCATACGGATGTTGCCGGAAATCGTCTTGTTCATCACGAGAGCGAGTATGAATAGCGGAACAACGTAGAAGATCAGCGACGGCTTCCAAATCGACGACGGCGCCGCCGCACTGGCGAAGAATTCGGACTCTGAAATTGTTTGAGCTTTAAAAAATCGTAGGATGAGCATTTAGTACAGTCTGTGCTCATGGCATGCCTTCCTCGCCACCCTCTCTAATTGCTGCACACTTTCCCGCGTTCTTTTTCTCTCTGGCGTCTCTCCAACTATCATCTTCACAAGAGAGGTGCAAGAGGCCCGGCTCGCAGATCGGAATGAAACCTATTTGGCTTGAATCTTTGTTTGAGAAGGTGCCACAGTATATATTCCATAACTGCCCTCGGTTTCAAATAATGGAAATCCCACCACACCACTATAAGCTTTGCAGCACCCACATGTCAGCGCCGGGGTGGCCGAGTGGGGAATGTGGTGAACTCCTAGGCCGAGGGTCGGGGTTTGAATCCCGTCATGGGTACACATTTTGCATTCTTGTTTCTTATTCCTATTTTGTTGTTGGAATCAATTTCAAAACGTTAGAAGACAACATCCATCCTTACTGACCAGCCACGGAATAACTACATTACATTAAACGTAGTTTACTAATCGTACACTTTTCCCTCGAGTCGCTTACAATAGTAAATTTTCATTCCAACGAGAAAAGGCCACCATTCAGAAGCCATCAGAAATGACGATTCTTTTTCGTTTTGAATGAAAAATTCACTATTTTATAGCGAGTGAGCAAATTACCTTTAATATAGTGTAGTTATTCCGTGGCTGGTACGTCAGCAAGTATGAGTATTGTCTTCTAACCTTTCGAATTTTATTTTAACAACATAGGAGGAATGAAACCAAGACGGAAGCACATGAGCGGGTTCAGACCCTCGACCATCTGCCTAACAGCCCAGTATCTTCCCCACTCAGCCATCCCATCGCTGAAAGTTGGCAGCGGTAACCCGTAGTGTAGTGGCATTTCAATTTTTTGAAACCGAGGGCAGTAACGAAATATGTATATACTGTTGCACCTTCTCAAACAAAGATCCAAGCCAGATAGGCTTCATTCCGATCTGCGAGCCGGGCCTCTTGCACCTCCCTTGTTAGTGGAACAGGCTATATTCATACCTTTGAGTGTTTGAGACCTTACTGAGGTCTGCTGAAGGACCAGGCAGACCAGTAGCAGCAAGAGGTGCGATGATGACATTTCCCTGCAGTATTGTCATAAAACTCAACAATCCACAAAACAAAAGCCAGTTTGTAATGGCGGCATCGAATAATTCAATTCAAGCAATTTATGCGTCCACGGCGAGATAGTATAAATGATACAGTCACGTATGGCCGAGATAAAAAATCTTAGAAGTAGTTGGTGTTGTAAAAAGTTAGTTCCCAAATGCGGCTACCCGTTCAATTCATCCAAAGAGCCTGGATGCATAGGTTGCTGACGTCATCACAGAAATTGGCGGCTAGCGTTTCAGGAAAGGAACAATCGAGAAAATTTTGAGTGAATATGTGATACGAAACCTTCAAAGCTGGCATAAGAGCAGGTTGTTGTACAAGTGACAATTTCAAGCTAAAAAGTAACAATAAAGTGCAAGCACAACGTTTGCCGGTGAAAAGTGCTTTATCCACAGCAGTACTGGAGAATTGAAAAGGCATGAGGCACTCCATTCTGAGAAAAAAAATCAAGTTTTGAACTTGATTAGATTGTGGATATCATGTAAGGTTTTGTGTTGAACAAAGACTATAGAGAACTTGTAAACATTGCGTAATTGCCCGTTTCTTTCCCTGTTCCGTATAAGGATAAATAGGCTCGAAAGTTAGGTCCTCCCGGAAACTCGTTAATATGGCGAGGAGAACCTATCCTTGAGTGGATTAAAGAAAATAATGTTTCAGATATAGTTGCGAGCAGAAGCGGTTCAAATTCTGACTATTTTCTTCAAAGCTTTCATCAATGTAAACTTATAAAATTCGAGCTGTTGCCAGAGTTTTAGCATTTTTCATGGGTATAGATGACTCTCAAAAGAATAATAACAGAGCACGAAAGATCTTCTCTACATAATAGATATTATGGATGGAAAACTGAAGTTGAATTTTGTTGTTCGCTCCACTGCAGTTACACACTTTTTATTACACCACAAAACTGTACTACTAGACCTAAGCTAGCCTACATGGGGGAGTGCGAGCAGAATTTCAGGTTTTGAGGGCGATCCGGGCTGAAGCCGTCGAACATATGGCAGTTAGAGCACAAACAAGATGCAAGAAATAATGACGTGTCAGATAACGATGTCAATATTATAAATGAATACTATAATCTGATGATTGATTCGATCAAATAATGATGTGATTCGATTAATGGAGGGAATTCTACAAATGAAATTAACTCTACGAAAGAAACAATAGCCTAGGAAGCCAACGATGGAAGAGTGATTCGTTACCAGATAGACTGCATCATGCTAAGAGAATCAGAACGCTAAAGTTGGTTTCTAGCCTGCTTTCGCTTGGTTATCCGTTCATGAATCCAGGTCCAGGCCGCTTCCAAGGAGAATAATCAGGGAGAATAAGGAGAATAAATAAATGAAAATGGAGTCACACTGCTCACTGTCGTTACCGGCAGCCCAATGCCCCAGAGAAAATTTACCACCACGAGGAAACTGAGCAAATGCGAGTCCAGCGGCTACAAAGGAGTGGATTAGCAAGCAATTAAGTCCTAGATTGTTCATCTGATCAGAGCCCATAAGTGAACTAATGGATCGACCTCCTACGTTTGTTTCCTGGCAATTGGCGTGAACTTGCCAGGAGGATCTGGTCGATGAAGCAAAGGGGCACAATGACGCTCTCAGGCTTCTATGGAATTATTCAGTTATTATTATTATTAGGTTGGTGCATGATTAATGCGGCTTTTTTTCGCCGCTTCTTTTCCGTCGAAAACAAAGGCTTCTTAGATGGTTTTTTTATTAAGATAATCCTTTTCTTCAATTCAGTAAAGGTGGTGTCGAGAAATGCATCCACGTTTGCCATCGCATGCTCTACCAATTCGGGAGAGGTTGGAATGCAACACAGTAATTCTGTGATCTCATCGAACCTTTTGGCGGAAGAGCAATCTGCGACGCCAAGCCGAAAATTGTTTATCTAGTTGTATGTAGGGTGGCACAATCGTCAGTGGTAAGAAACAGGAGCTCGATGATCGAATCCCACGATCAGGAGCGTCTGGCAGCTGTGGATGAGAAGGAGGTGCAACTGACGCGATATTTCAGAAATGGAGTCTGCTCATTTCGCTGCAGAAGATCGGTGCGTTTCTGTATGATGGCTCGGGGATCCATTCGGCCAATGTCCATGCTTTTCGGAGCTTCTTGAGAAAAACGATGGTCGAGTGATCCACGGCCAGCATTCTCGCGTCAAGCTTTCTTCTTCTTCCACTGCTACCCATAATTCCTGATGCTCGAAATTTGATAATCGACCTCCTATTTCTTCATGTGGGGACTGATTTTATGAATATAAAGAATCATTCGACTTGGCTTCGCTGTTCCTTTGGCGGTATTTATGGTTGATGCGCGTCAATTTGGATGCGCTTTTCGACAGCACTTCCAATAATCGAGAACAGAGGAGGTTTACATGAGAAAGCCACGTAACAAGTGTTAAAATTTGACGAAGAAATAAGCCGCGAAAAAACCGCATTAGTTATGCACCAACCTAATAGTATCCCCGGCTTCTCTAGTGTTGCTGCAGTGGGAATTAGATAGGATATATGGAAAACCGCACATATTCAGGCACTAAAGCGAGCGACCCCTACGCTATGCTCGCGTCACCCGGTGAAGTCCTCTCCGGTCAGCCAGTGCTTCTCTAAAATCCCTCATGTCGCCCAGGATTGTGGCGCAGCCAGAAAATGATCCCTCGCCGGACCCGGCTAGATTAAAAATTCACGTGAATCACCTGGTAGAAGACCACTTGGGTGACCTGGTACGAGTAAAAATCCTCTCTCATCACCCTGTATTCTTCCTTGAGCATTCCTGACCACAACCCGTGATCTACGTGAGTTGTTCTTAGTAACTGCACTCGGCAGGCCACATGTTTCACATGATATATGACGCTGCTAACTAATTTGTCTCAGTAAAAATGCGCAAAGTAGTGAATGAGTGGCACAATCCGAACCGTTCGAGTTATGCCATTATTTCATTTTCACTATTCCCTACCCCGAACGGTCCTGATTGCGGCCACTCATTCTCTACTTTGCATTCTTACTAGTACAAATTAGTTGGCAGCATCGTATATGATGTTTATTTAGGAAAATCCTCCAAAGGTGATATGTTATTTTAGGAAATCATTTCAAGAAATTCCTCAAAAGTTTGTAGCAGCCACAGAGAAATTATACTCATTGTTATACCGACGACAGTCTCTGCCGAATACATTTTGCAGAGAAATTCAGGAATTCAAAGCATTTTTCTTAGAATAGCTACCGACAATAACTACCTATATTGAATTTTAAACGAATACAAGCATGAATAAGTCACAATTCTTCACCAAGCCAGAGAACACTCAGCAATTACACTAAAAAAAAGTTGTGCTGCTGTGTTCAATACTGTGAGGGATTTCGAAAAAAGCGAGGAACGGAACAAGGCCTCCAGCAGGCAGAGCTAATCGCTTCCTGGCCAGCAGCGGAAGTAAAACGAACGTAGACGTCAGGAGCTGTCGATTCGAAGTAATGGCGAAAGGAAGTGGGCAGAGTCGGCGCCGTAAACTATGTAATTGCCAGAAACTGGAAAGTTTCGCTTCGCCGACGCTGTGACCAGCCATTGTGGAACCATTTTCAGGCGAAGACGTTTAGCAAACTATGATTGAAAAAAAGGCCCTTGGTTTAGTTGCCCACCAAAGAACCCGTTTATATCGGAGGAGTGCAGAAAGTTCATTTCTCAAAGAGAATAAGGCGGACTTTTCTAAACCTATAGAAATGTTCTGATTAATGGGCGGAGACGACTGTGAAGTATTGCCACTATGTAAGGGAAGAGAGGGAGGGCGTGGGGGAGTCGATGATTGCAACTAATCAGTAACGCAGTCTTATTTCCTATCATCATGAAAAGTTTTTAGATTCTCAACACTGCAGAAGTGTTGTCGTCTGCTATCAACGCTGCAAAGGCAGTTTTTTTCATGGGAAAAAAAAAAACAGAACCAGCTGAAGACCTGGGGTCGAGCGAAAATGGCAGAAATTAGAAAAAAAAACTAAATGAGATGCCTGGGCGCAAACAGTGACTCCATCAATAAGAAAAAAATTTTTTAACCTTTCCAACATCTGAGATTCACTCCAGCACTCTGTCATATCCCTAATACATGTTCAACAGTGTTCGAAGTGTACTCGTTATAAATAACAACGGAAAACTCCTTGTGAGAAACTTCTATATCGCGGAATGACAGCATACGTTACCCAGAAGAAGCTCGAGTAACCCACAGGCTTATCCTGCTGGCATTCCGCGGCTGTCCTTCAGCTAGCCTGCCTGGTTATTCGAGGAATCGCATAAGATTCGCATTTCAGTCGTATTCGCCGGTTCCCATAAAAGAACCGCCGCGATCCGTTTCAGGAGTTCTCGGACGCACGCAACGAGTATAAATTGGCGTCATCGAAGGTAGAAAAGCGCAGATGCGACAATTCCTGCTAATTGAATCCTCTCAGCCATCAAAAAAAGATCTTTTGATGGTTGCACTGGTCCTGAGATTAAGGGAGGGGAGAGAAGGGGGATCATCAATTGGAAAATAGTATAGATTCTCTACATGTTATTATTTAGTTGACTTCAACCTTCAGAAGAATTTAGTTGACTTCACCTTCTCTACATACTATTATTTAGTTGACTTCAGCCTGTAGTTAGAAGCTCGTAACCCTTGAGACCAGAAGCAGCTCTTGCCAATGCCCTGAATGCCAGCCACCAGTGTTTTCCTCGAAAGTTTGTCCTAAGAGAATGTTCGGCCTACGAAAAGCTCGGGAACAGAGACGAATATCTGAGCACCAGGACCAGCATTGGTTGTCAGCGTAAGAGGGTGTTACCAAGCCTATTTACAGAACTCAACCTCTAAGACGGGTGATGCCTTTTATAGCTTGGACCTAATGATGTTAATACATAGACACATTTCGGATTCAAATATTCTTATCCAGGGTATGGCAAATATTCGAAGGCTCAAATAAGAGAGAGCAATACAGCCTTTCAGGAAACATAAAAAGAACTACAAGGTTTTCTTTTTTTTCGAAAAATTGAGGGTTCAAATCGATTGCCACATCATCAAATGGACTAACCAACTGATTCGATTTTTATTCGGTCTCATTCTGGTACTGTCTGTGCGCTAGGAGCGCACCTCGAACAGCGTAATACGTCCACTAGAAACCCTAGCAGAATATCCTACCATCCTCTACGCAATTGTTGCTCAAACTCTCGTCTTTTTACCAGCAACTGCTGAAGGATCGCAGCAATTGAGGGGAGGATGGCAGAAATTGGGAGAAGGTGGGGATTCCTATTCGACGTATTCCGCTCTTCGTTCTTAGCGCCCATGCGACAGAGTAGGTATAATACAGACAGAAGAGCAGGCATATTTTGGGCACACGATGAAAAGTTCAGTCTTACCGCACAGTGAAGTTCGTTCTGGGCTTGCGATATCAAAACCAAGGTACTGAGCGAGCATGGTATATCCAACGTTGTCCCGTCTATCAGTGGCGATTTTTAGTTCAGAGGGGGTGGTTTGAACCCAATGTGCTTGGATTTGCATTGCGGAAATATTGCTTGCTCACAGGACTGAACTTTTCATCTTGTATTTTGAGCGAAGGAACCAATAAAGCAAAGGGTATACGTAAACCAATGTTATCTTAATAGAAAATTAAAAGAAGTGTCAAATAACAAGTAAAGATGGAGAGTGGGTCCGTTACTGTGGTAAAATTTGTGGGAACTACAAGCCAGTGAACAAAAATGAAAACGGAAAAACAAGCAGGAGCAAGAGATGTCTCCTCTACCTTCGAAAAAATCATATTTTCCCGTAGCATGTAGGCAAATATAGGACGGGAGTGGCATTCGAATAAGCGGGGGTAAAGCCAGCACTTGTCACGACCTCGGATCGTGCGAGTGAACGACGGCCGGTTGGTGTGAAGCGAGGCGGATATGCACGAATCTGGTCCTGGTTACATGCAAAAAGTAGAACGCAAATCCGGAAAAGCCACGGAACAATTATTGGGCGGAGCACAATTTTTGGTGAGCTACATGCATGTCACGCTATGCGTGATGTTCGAAGCGTTGTAATTTTCATAAGCATCATGATTAAGGGTTATCCATCCGATGTTTTCATTAAATTGATGTGTCATGACGGCTACACGACGCTGTCCTACTACATGGTGTTTTTCCAGATCCACTGCCATTCTCTTTTGTACTTGTACGTATTGAAGGAAAGCCAGCGGAATGCTAGGCATAAACAGTAGCAGATCCCAGACTGACGGTAAAAAAGTGGATGCCAGAAAGAGGAAGGGAGATCATTTGCCAAAAATGAAAAGTGGAAAAGTACATAGGTAAGCCACAACGAACAAGGATAGGAGAAATACTCTTGTGTAGGAAATCTAAGATCTGTGGTAAAAGAAGTACACATATACGAGACTTCGGGTACCTCCCCGCGTCGCATAACTCCCATCATTCCGTTCTGACTACTCGCACATCCACACATCTTACCGGTAGCACCGTTTCAATTCTCGACAGATCGCGCAGTGCAAAGGGTCCGGACCATTAGAGGCTGGTGCAATGCATAAAATAGTGCATCATTGAGGACGATCTTCTCCCAACTAGTCCCCAGCAAGTTTATTGGATACTGAAGGAGTGGTTATTTCGAATCAGGAGCTGTGCCCTACGACCCGCAGCCGCTCGCAGGGTCCACAGCACGATGGATGTGCTAACAAGAGTGCAGTAGGCCTGACATGAACCGTATTATGTATCGCTTATGATTCCTCCCCCTCAAACAACGCAATTTTTCGTAGACATGAAGCTGAAAAGCTGCCCTGTTCCTAGCAGCCTTAATAGAAGAGGGGAGGAGCTTTTCAATCCACTCAGTGTGAATGACATTGTTCAAAATGTAGTCGTTTCTGTGTTCATGAAAAACTGCACGAACCTATTCTCCAACCCAATACCTGCAGTTGAAGCATGGTTAGCGTAGATGTGCGTGCCTCAGACACTGAACTGGAGACCCTATCCTAGACGGAATAGTGAAATCCTCTTCGTAATTAGAAATGGAAGCCGTTACCAATTCCCCATCTTCGTTCAATGTATTATAAATTCACACACATGCCATAAACTACGCCATGTGTGTGAATTTATAATACATTGAACTACGCTAACAAGGAAAAGTCGCTATTCTGGCTCATATCCCCATGAGATGGATATTGTACATCACGTCGACCCTTTTCTATGGCGCTTTTCCAGGATTGCATCATTAGATACAGAAAACAACGTATCAGAATTGTGTCACACTTGTGAACACAAATAAACTCTTGAGAGGCAATTTAGGTCATAAATTTTCCCTCGACTTTACCTTTAAACTACTAAAGAACTGCTCAGAGCATGCCAAGAATTCGGGAAGGTTCATGAACCCATGTGCAATTACCTGAAGCCGATGCCGCTGACCTTCCCAAACGAGTATCGAGTACGGAATGAATCCTACTCATTACATGTTATGCTTCTAAGTGATGATACTCTGAACTTTCATACCACGGTGGGCCCACCGTTATCCCACGGTGGGCCCCCAACCGACAGTGGGCCCACCGTTACCCTCCAGCTATCCCCCAGATATCCCCCGATTGTGATGTCCGCCCCCACTTATCCCACCGTTAACCCACCATTGTCATCAGTCCCACGGTGCGCCCACCTTTTCCCCACGGTGGGCCCACCGTGCTCTGAGAATCCATGGTGGGACCTCCGTTTGCTCACTCTTTGCCCACTATTAGCTCACAATTCCGTTTTTTCCACGGTTGAACCACCTTTTGCCCACCATTTGCCCACCGTTATCCCACCTATCCCAACTCCACCTTACTCCTCGTCTTAACCACCAAGGCCCAACATTCGCCCACCTTTACCTCATCTAAAGACCGGCCCAGCGGGAGCGTGTTTGCAGAATGACATAGGCATTTGATGAAAACATCATCATTCATTGTGTTTGCTGGTTCAAACCCATTCATCCGATTCCGCTACCGCTTGTGGTGTGTTCCTCTGGACTTCTGCTAACTCTGAGACTCCGGCACGGCAAACGGCGAAAACGATTGCAGCAAAAGTATGATGCAAACTCTCCTTGATCAAGTGAGGATTTTGCTTCAGTGCTTACTTCAGTACTAGGTCTTTTAGGTATTCTTTGCCCTAGTCAGTGGGCAAATATCGTAACTAATTGTTAGAAGAGGAGTAATTGAGTCGACACTCGTGAATGCTTGAATATCGTACATTCCCTCTGACTTCTTCACGAGGAAGAAGGCCTGTCCAAGTACGTGAGTAGATAACCTCCGAAATGTTCGTTCCGAGTGGATGAAAATCCTGCTCATATTCAGGCCACATAGAAATGCAAAGTCCTTGGTTTCGCTCCACTCGCGAAACATTGTTGCTCTGTTGCAGTCATGATTGTACTGTTTTTTAAATGCCAATATGTTGGAAATAAATCACTATGCTGTTATGTGGTGTTTATCCAGAAAAAGGCGATCAGGACACGATGAGAATGTGGGCGGAAGAGCATGATGACCCCCGCCTGACTCGTCGAATTACCCCGGTTAACCCCTGGAAGTGCCCTGATTAACCCTCGGAAATACCACGATTAAACCCTGGAAAACCCCTGGAAATACCCCAGTTTCTCCACGGAAATCCCACAGTTCCCCCTCATGAATCCCCCAGTTAGCCCAGGGTGGCCCCACGAATAGCCCGCGGTGGCCCCACTGCTTGCCCATGGTTGACGTGCCGAACATTAACCGTGGGATAACGGTGGGCCCACCGTGGTACGAAAGTTCAGAGTAATTATACACCGACATGGTAGAAAACAACAGAATTTAGCACCAGAGTACTAACCGATTGAAAATGGGTGGGTGGAGCTGGCTCTCTAAAGGTTCTTTTGCTCCATAAACCGTTGTAAACTTGAGAATTTTTCCATTGAAGATCAAGGATACGAAAGCGACTTCGCAGTATGAAAACACAACGCAATATTCTTAAAGGTATCAGCGAGGGAAGTGTACTCGAAGGAATATCATAGAAATCATACTTATCTGATTTGAAGCTTCGCTTCGAAACAAACTTCGTTATGTATATAGTCCGTTTCAAAAGCGACGATAGTTGAGTATTTGTGCCCATGATCTGCACTTCTCGACTGCCTCCGCGAATATGGCACTATTTCTCGCGCTCTCTCATTCTCTAATATCTTCACAACTATGTTCCCCGATGAAACACACTATACCATTTCTGTCATCCACTCCTAACAAGAATACAAGAATGCGAAGTAATGAAAGGTGTTGGGATTCGAACCTTTGAGCCATTGATTAGTAGTCCGGTACATTTGCCATTCTACTAGGCCCTTTCTTAGCGTCTGCTGTATGAACTTTTATTGTTGACTGGCAGAAACTGTCGGGGCCTGGGGGCAAAAGTGGCATATGTGGTGCAACATTTCCATGGGCAAAGCTCCAAACAGGATAAGTTTTACTTTGATCTGCTGGCTTAGGTTCTTGCACTTTACTTGTAATTTTAAATGAGCTTTTGGTGTACTGTATGATAGAAAGAGCAGTGCTAGTAATTGCACAAATATCGTGGCAGCATGAGTCTCTTGTCAATGTTTATTTAGCATCTTCCTATAGGCTTGCTGAATAATCCCCTAAGCAAAGTTAGACTAAATTCTCGAAAAATAGTTTTCCGTACAGATTCTAGTCCCTACCTGAGTATTTGACTCTGTGGAAACGTTCTAAGAGAAAATAAGCATCATATTCATAACCAGCACGACCAACATCAATGTAGCATGATTAAGATAGTCAAAAGAGAGCAAAAATACACTACGTTCCCCTTCTTCTTAGGAATTTGAGTAATCTTTCTCGTTCGTGAGATCATGTAGATCGGCTGTCAGAAGCCAATGGCCATCAGTCGTTTTCCGAAGTCGTCCGAAAGTCGAGAAATCCACGAAAATTTGTCCGAGAAACTCCTCCACTCTGGATCAGCGAGAATTTTGGAGTTTACCCGAGAGCGTTCGTGAATCTCGCAGGTGGGGTAGAAATGCGGCTATGAGGGCGGGAAAGGTAAGGACTCAGACAAATTGTCGGAATGACCGCAACAGAAGGAGATTGCGCTCACGTGGTTGAGAAGCGAGAGACGCAGAGATAAAATTTTTCGGAAGGACCGCAGCAGCTATTCGGAGGGACTGCAGCAGCTGTTCGGAAGGACTGCAGCAGCTAATCGGAAGAAATGCAGCAGGAAACCGGAAGAACGGCAGGTCACATGTCGGCTCTTCCGGCCTTCTGCTGCGGTCCTTCCGAAAAATTGCCTGAGGAATGCACGAGAACTACCGAAAAATAAACGATTCCGATCAAGAAAGTCCTTTATCTTCAATTAATGAGGTGAGAAACAATTCCAAAGTCTTTTCTTAGACCCCGTTACCTTTACATGTAGATTTTTGTAATATGTACATCCAAAACTTCCGTATTTCCCATTGAGATTCCATGTACATATTCTCCCGACATACACCCAAATGAAAGGGCCAAGCTGTGCAAAAAAATAGGGTGCAAAGGCAAAACAAGCAGGGAACTAAAAGAGAAAATTTACATAACTTGGAATCTAATTTGTTCCTCAAAGGAAGTAAAAGTACGTTAAAAATCCAGTAGCTGAGGAAAAAAAAAGTAATAAGCAATAAATGCTCCACAAACACCTACTCTGGTAGATATGTGCTAGGAATGCACCCAAAACCGCGTAAACCATCGAGTAGAAACCCTAGTAGCTATTCGAGCAGTCATCCTTTTAGCAGCAATTGCTGAGCCATGGCAGCAGTTGAGGGGAGAATGGCAATATGTGAAAGCAGATGCTGCTAGGGCTTCCACTCGAGGTGCTACGCTCTACACGGGCTGCATTCCTAGCGCACACCTACCAAAAAAATCGTACCCCATAAACAAACCTACAAACCATCAAGCAAGTGCAAAACAAGGTGGAGAAGCGACAAGGAGAACAAAATACATTAATACTGGCACAAACCCTTTACTGCAAAGGGCTCTCCCGATTTCTTAGAAAAATCGATACAAAAATAGATGCAGTCTGTTAGCGAAGGCGGTTCTACGGATCGAAATGGCGCTCCCACAGTGCCCTTGGCCAGCGAGCCCAATCGTGGAGGACACTGCAAGAATATATCGCCAACAAAAGCCAGCCCAAATGAACAGCGGTCCACGAGCAATCCTTCGAAGGTCACTGAATGACCTCACTGGCACCAGGAAGACTGCAAAGAGTTCTATGGAAAATCCGAGCGACGGGACGACTTCGTGGGCGTGGCGCGGTGAAAAGAAGTCGCGCATAAACACTGACTCAAGCGCCGCTCAACAAATAAACCGTGCCAGTTACCATTTCTGGACGTGCTTATTTACACAGGGAAAAACCCATAAATAATGTGGATAAATGCGGGTACAGATATTCCAGTGGAGGAGCCAAGAGACGAACGAATTTCGTACTATGAAATCTGAGCGAATCCTAAAAATATGCAGAGTTTCGCCTACAATTTGAGCTGTTGATGATTGTCAGGATGAAAAACTAGAAAATTAGGCAAAACTAAAAAAATTCTCTCTGGATTGATAACAGAGCAAAAACTAAACATATAAATTTCACTAAGTCAAGACTGCAACATGCTCTACGACAGATTTTATTCTGTGCATCTGCGGAACTAGAGCGAAGCTCCCGTGCTATTACGAAAACGGCAAGAACACGACAGGATAGCTGTGACGGGATTCATAATGGTTCCCGGAAGAGTTCCAAGCTTCCGGCTTATACACGATGGACGAGTTTTCGGACCAAAAAGTGATGAAGTTGGCTATCCTCGTCATTGAACGTCATCCCTGAATGGGGCAAACTGATCGGATGAAGTATCTTCTTTTCTCGTCAGGAGAACTCGTCCCATTCAAGAGAAGTGGTAGGCCACTATCTACCCGGAGCATTCACTGGTACGGGCAATGGATTCACGTCGTGGAGGTACCTGTGAATTACCCAGATCAAAATATGTTTCAACGCTGTGAGCTTCTGGTAACGCAACGGACCTAATCGGCTTACGTTTTTACCATAAATTCTTCAAGTTGTTTTTCTCTTTGGAAAGGTTTTCGTCACTTTCATACAGCGTTGCATTTTCAAATTGGTACTAATTTATCTATGCACTCTTTCTTTCCTACCTTAGCCGAAGTATAATGGGAAACTAAGTTGATCAATGGCATTTCACTTTGCTGATCGTCTTGTTCTAGCGAAATAGCGTCGCACGTACAGTCTTTCTCAAAAATTCTTGCCTCACGCTCAACCGTCGTCAGCTCAGCCACGTCAGACCACGTCATAATGCATAGGTGATGCGGCGCTGCTTAGCAGATGGGAGGTGAAGCGTAAGGCAAGTATTTTTGAGAAGGACAGTATTTGCAAGCACATTGCCTCCACAAGTGCAGTCGTCATAAATTAACACATGTGCAACTTCGGATGAATTGTATAAATATCTGCCCAGTCTGAAATAAAAGAGATCATTCGAGAATTTAAATATGCGGAAAGTGGGTGTTCTCACACGATGTACAGTAGACGTCGAAGACGGTGGCCCATCCGCGGCCTCGAGAAGGACGCTACGCAACCGGGCCGCGCGCACCGGGATTGGTGACATCTGCCCGCCTGAATGCTATTCCTAGGCGCTTTTCTCCCCGATTCGGTCAAAAATCCCTAAAACGTATAGCAAAGCTGCCAGAAATAGCATAACAGTAGCTGAAGACATGGGTTATGGCGCGCGCGGTGCGGTTGCGCGGCGTCCATCTCGAGGCCGTGGATGAGCCAACGCCGTAGAAGTCCACTGTAGCTCTATCAGAAGATTGTTGTGGACACATTTTTTTCGTTTTTCGAGAGTTCCCAAGTGCATGGCACGTAAGCAAGCTGTGAGAGGAAATATTTGCTCATTTCAGAAAAACAGAACCTGGATACTAGACAATTCCAAAGTGAAATTTTTCAAAAAAAATGAATTGGAATAATATGAAATAAATGTTTCTTAGTGGGGACACAGAAACTTAACATTTATAATGAGACCCATCTATAAAACTTTTCGGTCCAATATTGACAGAGGGAATGGAGCACTATTTTATACCAGATTTATTTTTGAGATGAAGAAAGTCCAGGTGTTTCTTATCAAAACAGCTGTGAATACACATATGTATGAGCATCACAGAAGACTATTGAGTTGTTCAGAACTCAGGCACTTCGATATTTCTGTGATCACGGACTTATTCCTACTAAAAAGCTACGGTTCGCTCCACAGCCAGTAGCAAATGGGTGCCCCCGGGCGACCCGGGGTCGCCCCTTTGCGTCCCTCATTAAACTCCCTCATTAAACAATGAATTAATGAGGCCAAGAGTAAGTAAATGGATAAAGCCAGTACCGGATTTCGATGAACCCACCGCGTGGAAAGTGCACGCAACAAAACCAGTGCCTTTCGATGCTTTTGAAAAATTGGCGATACAGCACATTTTCATTTTTCTCAATTTTCACGGTGCTACTTCAGTCGAATTTCATGGTTTGCCGAAGTTAGTACACCGCAGCTGATTAGAGCTAGTAGTGCTCTACAAGAATCCTCAAAAATCAAGGAATCGGAAAAATGTAATTTTAGGTTATCAGCTTGTGAACTACGAATCGAATGCATTGAGCGTTAAACGAAAAGTTAAAAGTCAACTTCTTCACTTTTTCAATCTTCTTAGAGACAAAAATGATGATTACGAAGTAATTGGGTTGGATTGTTTCGAAGTAGCCTCCCCATAGTCTACACAAATATCTAAAATTATTGGAAATTCTGCGGCTCCGCCTCGAAAATGCGAAGTTGGTGACAGCTGGGTGTCTCCCACAGCGAGTTGGGAGCCTTAGTAGGAAATCTCGAAAGTTTGGTCAAACTATACAGCATGATGCCGTACATTTTATTTCATCTCAAATGGAAAGGTGAAACATTTATGGAGATGATAAATTAGCATAGTGGATAGCATCAATCGATTGAAATAGCTACCAAGTTAGCCCAAATTCAGAAATCGAAATGAATTTGCATCTGCGAAGGGTTAAAAGCATGACAGCAGATATTGGTGTTGGACTAGCTTGCGTTATCATGCGGTATAACCAAAGTTATACTGCCCTAGGTGTATTATCGAAGGATCGCGAAGTCAGTACACCGATTACGAAGGGAACTGCGAAAGTCATGCCAATCCTTCAGGCATTTTCCTGGTTTTCCCTGTTACCTACAGGATTAGAGAGGTCACAGCTGTTGTCGTAACGTGATTGCTCTATCAACTAGTCAAAAGAACTTGATTATAGTTATATGCAGGCCGCAACATTCCAATCATCTTCTCCACTTCCATTTCTTATTATTTTGCAGTCCTCAATCAACAACTTCAATTCGGAATGCATCCTTCATTTTCACGAGGTCTAAATTCACTGACGTCTACTGGTCTGGAAACATACTCTAGTTTGAGCAAGCTTTCGAGTACTGCTGAGGAATACTGTTGAGGCTCCTAGCTCCCTGTAGGTGACAAACAGCTGCCACCAACTTAGGATTCTCAGAGCCGAGCGACCGAATTTTCGGTTTTGTTTTTTCGAATTCTGGAAAACTTGGAGGTTCTATGGGAAACCAGTATTTCGACACATTCCCTTGCGGGTATATCGAAATCATCAATTTTGTTTCTTAGAACATTGGAGGAAGAGAAGGAATTGAGTTTTGAACTTTTCAACTAGTGCTTTGCACGCTCGATGCGTAATTCACAACCAGAGAATGTAAGGTTACAATTTCCAGATCCTCTCCACTTTGAGGGTTTTAGTAGTGCAAGACTAGGTCTCAGTAAATGCATGGTAGTGATCACAGAAAAGCATAAAATTCTTCTGAAGTAGCACCGTGAAAATTAGAAAAAACAGAGATGTGCTCAATCGTCAATTTCTCAAAAGCATGGTAGAGCACTAGTATTTCTGCACACAGTTTCCACACGGTCAGTTCATAGAAATCCGGTGGTGGTTTCATCCACTTACTCACTTTTGTCCTCGTTAATTCCGTGTTTAATAGAGGGACGCAAAGGGACGACCCCGGGTCGCCCAGGGGCACCCATTTGCTAGTGGCTGCGGAGCGAACCGTAGGTAGAAAACAGCAGGAGAAAAAGGCTAGTTGTCAAAACCGAGCCAAAGAGTCGTGTTTGCAGAGTTGCTTATTCACACTACAGGTTCGAAATGGTCAACAGACACTGTTGATTCGCTTTTTTTGTAAAGATGAAGAAACAAAAGACTTCCATTCGTATGTGTGTAAGAACACATCAGTCGAAAATGGTCGTCAGTCCTTGTCCAGAGTTTACGGACGTTGTCCACAAGATAGAGTTGTGTTCCCTCTCTTTATTCTCTATTCATTTTATAATAGTTATTCATGGAGGGCGGGGAGGAGGAGAGGCGAGCTGTTAACTCGGTGGGAGCGTGGCCAACGTACATATTTCAGATGAACAGCTCCATCATTGGATGAACAGCTACATCTCCGGGTAAACAGCTGAATTGTCAAAAAAAAACTACTATAAGTCGGTATTTCCTCACTATATCATATATTATAGCCGGTTTTCGTTATCATATTTCAGTATTTCGTTGGGCAATACATTGGAAGTAGATGTGCCCACCCCTAGTGACAACTATTTACCAGCCAAACTTACGATTATGTGGTTCATAACTAAAGGTGAAGATTGTGATAGCGCAGAAACATCGGGCTATATTTGGCGTTACTGCAGGGATCGGCGCAAATGCAATGTTTTCGCGGAAAAAAATAGTACAATGAGGAATTAAGATGAGACATCTGTGATCCATCGGTGCTGGACCGGTCTACGGACGAGAAACCGCCACTTGGGAAGAAACTTATGGAAAAACGAACGATCGTCGCGGACGTTGAAGAGCTATGATCACATCGAATCATTCTTATTCAATGGCTGAGGAATTACTGCGGAGAACCAGGAGTCCACCGATTTCTCCCTATATGGTGGTTAGGTTAGCGACTCTGTGATCGAGTACAAACACATATACATAGCCTTGAGCTCTTTCACGCCAGCTTTTCATTGCCAGGTACAATACAATGATACAGCGAAAGGCAACCGCAGTCATTTCGGTGAAAAAAACAAGATGCAAAGGCATCGCTTACTAGTACAATTTGTTAATAAAGGTCCTGCTTGCATATCCTACTGGCACCACTACAGCAGCTGAAAGCAGCTGCAATTTGCCTCTAACTAACGCCTCTACGCCCTTCCGGAATTCACCGTGCGGAACACGACGATAAGGGTGAAAATCGAGAACGTTCTACTTCCCATAGATTTCTCATTCCTAGAAACATAAACATATCAAAGCTCAAGGTCCAGACTTACTATAATCGCGGCGACTGCTGAACGCCGACGCGATTATACGGATTCTGAACGAGTCAGTAAAACTCCAAACTAGTTATCCATGCTAAGAAGTAGCTAATCTTTTTGATGTGGTCGCTCCCGCATGCCGCATGACAAATCGCTGGGTAAGTCCCATTTCTGCTTGTGCAAAAAAAAACAAGTGGGGACAAACTCTCGCAAAATATGAAGAGATGAACAGACACAAGACAGACGAAGTACCGAAGTACCTCGATCCGGAATTTGTCTTGTCCTGCTGAGAGAAGAAGGTCATTGCGAGGGAAACGTCATGAGATGTCTTGATTGAATTTTTGAAAAAAAAAATCGAACCATATGTCTCACTATGGGTAATGCGAGCGGATACGACGAGATGCATAATGTAAGCTCTGGCACATCCACTTAATTGTAAGCTTTAGTCTTGCCCTAAAGATGATAATTTTGAGAAATCACCTCGAGGGTAACTATTTTCAGAAAAAGTGGAAAATAGCAATTTCCTTGATTTAGAGTTTCCTATTTTGGCACCAAGCAATCGAGAAGCAGCGGTTATGTTGCGTCAAAGAAAGCGCATGGGGCTGTCAATCCTGAGTGGATCTACATTGATATGTCACTTCCCTCCCTCACCCCACTAGAATGGATTAACTAATCTTTCAAATTTATCCTAGAAAATGAAGGAAACTTTGTATGGGTCCATTTCTAATTTCTTAATTCCTTCTCCCACGCCTAGCTCACTCGTCTCCGACTGCAACTGAAGCATATACGCGGAATTTTGTTGTAATTATCGATGTTAATGGAAGGGTTTCTATTCATCCTTCTAGGTTTTTTTTTTCGAAAAAGTAGTTCAATGTTTCGGCACTACTCGGCTAGTTGTGCCTCAAAATTTTGAAGTGGAAATTTTTGCCCAAGCTTCGCCTAGAGGGGTTATTTGAGGTGCTGAACACGAATATCGTATCCGTTTTGCACCATGACTAATTTTTTGTAGGGCAACGGTAGGTAGATACAGTATCTCACCGAATCCTCTCAAAATTTGCACGGAGGGGTTGTTTTGAGTGCTTATTACGAATACCGCATCTATTTTGAATCGTAACCTTATTTTCTTAGAGATACGGTAGGTATACGGTAAGAAATTGGAAGAAAATGCCGATTTGGAAAAAAAATTAAAGGAGGCGTGCAAAATAAAGTTGATAGTCGTGATCAGCGATTAAAACAACCACTCCTCTCAAAATTTGAGAGGATTCTCTCACACACTGTATCCAGAGTATACCCACTGTAGTAAACCTACAAAGACGGAGTTACGGTACAAAAAATGGATACGATATTGGTGTTCAGCACCTCAAATAACCCTCCTATGCCAAGTTTGAGCGAAAAAAAATTCTTTGAAATTTTGGGGCAGAACTTGCCGAATAGTGCCAATGTTTCTTATGGAAAGACCCGAATACAGGAAAGATCAATAGCTAATGTACACCTGAAAACGAGACCGCGTCGCGCAATGTACGCGGTGCGGGCGATCTCGTGGCATCAGCTGGGCTCTGTGGTTGTTATGCGTTGCAATTTTAATACCCAATGATGTAAAGGTATGTGAGGATGACCATAAATAGAGAAAGCACCCGTATGGAATATAGGCAAAGCGCTAACCCCGGCAACAACCAACAATAAAAACGCCTAGCTGGCCTGCCGCGCCGCGTGGATTGTGCGATGCGATCGCTAATTGAAGTGCGCAATAAGGATTGACGTCTTATATGGCTCAAGGATGATGTAAACAATCATATCAGTAGTAAATAATAAAGAAAAATATGGCGATGAGAAAAGATGAGATCATATCAGCACCAGGCTCTCTAGAGAACGAGTAGTCGATGCAGTTGAGCATTTGAGAATAGGAAATCACCAAGAGGAGAAAGGGAGGTCTATAGAAGGAGTGCTGTGTACTGCTATCTTTGAAAAACCACCTGAAATCGCCAAAATACCCACGAAAATCGACGCGTCAGCTGGTTTTCAGCGACGAATCGACCGAGTTCATCACTGCCAGCACGCGACAGTGAACAAAACAAACTGCCATGTACTCCATCAACACTATCGATCAGAAAATCCACCGAACATCGGAAAGTACATATTCGGATGAGAACATGATAAATAAGCAGAACTCGTACGGAAACACCACATTAGTGAGAAGACACTGGACAGCAGTGCACTTTGCGTGGACTCATCGATAGGGAGATGATCGATAAGTACATTTCGATCGTGAAATGACACGACTGTGTAATGTGGCGACCTTGGAGAGCTGCGCCGAGGAACACGCCCAGGATCTGCCTGTTGAAGCCTTTTTTCAGGAGCTTTTGCATACAAAAAAAATCGTATGTTGCAGTGGCTACATGGCCATCTACCTGTGAGGTCCTCGCAGTTTTTTCTTGATGTAGATGTTCGGAGCAGTTGAAGGCTTGTTCTCATTAAACACATTTCCAGGCGATTTCTGTGAGATACCCTGGGAAATCTAGTGAGAGGGGACCAGGTGGGATTTATTTTTCTTCACGGATGTTCACTTCCTTTCTTCAGGAAATTCTTACAAACACTCTGAGGAAACACCATTGCATATTTTGCCGCATAATTCGTAGCCATGCCACGATATATATTTTGGTATAATAGAAATCATCAAGAAACACCGATGCCAATGGCATGACACGAAAAAGCATTTTTTAAAGTGTACTTGGGGAGTGCAGTATCTATGGTTGTACTTTAACAGAAGTGAAAAACAACCTAGATAAACTTTCGGAACTTCCGCGGAGCCTGATTTACTATTGAAGGCCAATTTTAGGAAATTCCGCGGAAACATGACGTCACTCGCCGATTTTTTCGCAAGTTCTGCGAAAGTTCCGCGGAAGTTCCGAATGAAGACGCAGAGAAAAAAGTAGCTTCGGAGCTTGACACTTTTCGGAACTTCCGCGGAGCTTCGAGACAGATAAAATGATCGAAGAAAGTACCAGATCAAATGATATGTTTTCGTCCAATTTTTATGGTGATATGTTTTTGCTTGACTTCAGCTAGCCGTTTAAGAAGCCGTGGTAGAATATTAAAATTTTCACGCTTTTTTTTCTTCGAAATTTACTTCGGAATGCCCCAATAATGACATCTGTAATGTCGAATTTTGGGTAAAATTATTATTTATATTTTGGGTGCCAGCTGAATGTGCCCCTGGGATTGTTCCCATAAATAAGAAAACTTAAAAACTTAACAGATTTTTACAAAAGAAGAATTTTTCCATGTTACCATCGAATTTGAAACTAGATGCCGATATGCAGCACAGTCAGAGGGCAAACTTGCTTGAGGCTCATCGTTAGGAAACGAGAGAACCATGTGCAGTGCCAAGTGGTGGGACGACCCCTGGTCAGGTTCATGGTCATCTTGGTGGTTTTACCTCTTTAGTTGAGGTATGGTTGACTCAATAATGCGCGGATTACGTCACTCTTGTTCGATTTCGGATGTACCGCGGAGCCAGCTCGGAATTTCCGCAGAGCTACTTCGGAACTTCCGTCGGGAAACCCGCGGAAGTCTGGGAAAAGAAAACACATCGTCAGCGCATTTCAAAGTCTTTTTTTGCTCGTAAACAAGTTGATTTCTCTCACTACCAGGATTGCCGTATACCAAAAACGTTAATGGGAACGATATCAACAAGATGAGTTCCCAAGAATGAACGTATCAAAAAGAAAGAAAAACGTTTATTGGCTACGTCCAGCGCTCACGTACAGACGATTCCAATTCTACCTGAGAAGAGATTGGGAACAAAAGTAAGGTGAAACGCTTGCTTAAACCGTGACCCCATAGGGGTTTTGCTAAACAGCTCACGCACGCATTAATCGTACTTGCAAGATTTGAATGTGGGCCGGATCGTCAAGACACCAACATGAGTTCTGATGACATCTCACGACCATAGACTAACCCTCTTTCTGATCGAATCTTAACGAGAGTCCTTCATGGAACTTTGTTATGAGCAACAAAAAAAAAACACAAAGAAGGTAGGGGAAGGAAAGAAAGTAAGGAATAAGGATTTTCATTGTAGAAAATTAGAGAGAAATGTTAACGCTCATCAAAGGACTTATCAGCACTCGACGCCACATTTATCAGGAAACAACACAGAACAGCTGACCAAGACATGTTCACTTATCGTTCACTTGGAGGTTTCCAGAAGACGGCTTAGCTGGCAGCTTTGAGATTAGTGATCATACATCGTAGCAAGTTCTAATTTTGCTGACTTCAACAAATATGTGTGTGTCATTTTCAATAATGTCCATCGTGACAATGCATACGATCCCGCGTTGAGTGAAAAACTGGTTGTGCCACTATCTGTGTATATATAAAAGCGAAAGTGTGTTTGTTTGTTTGTATGTTTGTATGTTCGGAATAGAAATCGCGGAGGATGAACCGATCTGGACCTAATTCTGCATAAAGGTCCTTCGGGGGCCGGTTATAGGCTACTTTGCGCCTGGGATTATCTTTGTCGATTATATCGATTATTATCGATTATTATATCTCAATGCGCTGAATACGAATATGACAATCATTTTGCGCCAAATTATCGATTTTTGATTTCATTGATTTTTATCTACTCTTGATTATGGGGTGGTAAAGACTTGTCTGCTGTGGTATCGCAATACGCTGATCACCATGACAACCATTTTGCGCCAAATTATCGATCTATTGATTTTATTGATTTTTCTCTATTCTTGATTATGCGGTGGTAAAGACATGTCTACTGGGGTATCTCAATACGCTGAACACGACTATGACAACCATTTTGCGCCAAATTATCGATACACACGGGTTGGTGAAAATGTGCCTTTTGGGATCTTTTGAAACGCTGAACGTAGGTAAGGCAAGCATTTTAGAAGGATTTATCCACCAGTCAAGCAACTTCACCCCATTTTTGAGGGAAGGGGAGAGGGGTGAAGAAGGGTCACTTAAGTTGGTAAGTTGATCACCAAATGATGAACATTTTAAAAGGATTTTTTGGTTCAACAAATGTTGACATCAGGTTCAAATTGCAGCGTGAAATTGAACAACAGAGCGAAGTCGGGTACGGCAGCAAGTTAGGTAGTAAGGAAATATCGAACGCGACCTAGAAGTGAAGTTTTAGAAGTTCGCTACCCCCTCATTCTGAAAGCCAGGTCAAGAATTTACACCACCTGCTCTGTCACATGTCTGAAAGCACTGTGCGTTTTCCATGTTTTCCTAGTTCTCTAGTACAGCTGACCTTGTGGATGAGGCGAAATACGGTTTTCGTGCTACCCAATTTCTAAGACTTGTTTCTTCCCTAATGAAACGAAAGGCGGATTTGATGTATCTCTGCCTATGGCCGGGGGCTATGTTTCAAGCACTCGTAGCCTATCGATCAGGAACGCTCTTCCAAAAAGATAGAGCTTTCAACTTTGACCAGGTGATGGTCGTGAAACGTCCCAGAAACAAGGACATCGTCCAGCATGCGGGAAGAAGATTCTGAAACAGCCAATAGGTATTTCAACAGTTAGATGAGGCCTAACTAAAGCACAGGTCGCTATGCATCATTGGATATTAAGTATTCAAATTCATCTCTGGAAGAGGTAGCTTTTTCTAGATGGTGAAGTGATGTTGAACCTCTTCAACAGGAGCTATACCTCGATTTACATGAGTTTTCTAGACTAAAAACATTTTCGCTACATGTCCAAAAAAATCTTCTGTCAGGCAAGAGTCTGGTCAACAACGCAGTGTTCCGATGAGAAGCACTGCCTCAATCAAAGAAATCTTTCCCGGTTGGATGTGGAACTAGGGTTTTCCAGAGCATGACGTCAAGAATCTCTTTTGAAGCAGTTGATATTATCAAGGAAAGAGTTAAGACATCCAAAATGAGAGATATAGGATGTGGAACGTGAGAATTTGCACGTCCATTAGAAGACATGCGCCTCCTCGGTCCACTAAAACTGAGCAAACTATCACCAGATCTTGAGCCAAAGGTCCAAATTGTAATAGGCGGAGCGTTTAGTGCTTGCTGCTTTTGGAATAATCTGGGTCATCTACGGTAGGTCATGGGATAGCTCTGCGGAAGTCCCGAAAGTTTGTCTGGGGATGGAAATATGAAAATTTATATAATGAAAGTGTTATAATAAACGTTAAATAGGTTCCAATAGATCCAAAATGCTGTGCAATGAGAAAATAGGAGTGATGTAGGAGATCCAATCCTAATAGAGATGTTCAAGAAGTTTTTCCACACTTCCGGTTTCGGGGCTAAGAACTAGACCAGTTGTGTGACTTCTTTGGTGCCTCCGGCTCCACGACCCTTTAATAAAGTGGTAGGGCAAGCTGCTCTCACGTGTACCGCAACGGGTTCAATTCCCGCTGCCAGGAAGCTGCTTCAGCCTCGAGTTCCTGCTCTTATAGATCCAAGCGACGCATGCATCAGTTACCAACAAACGCAAGCTAAAAAAATAATGAACCGTTGCCAGGTCGGTCGTGTAAGGTATGAACATTGTGACACTCTGCCTCTCCTGCCTCTCCCAAGTTCCATAACTATTCGCTCGCTCCTTTCGATTGTCAGGCTACTGCCATCTGGTTGTCAGGCTCAGAAGTTCATGACTTTGTGACAGCATGGCGGTGGGTCCTGGGATAGCTCTGCGGAAGTCCCGAAAGTTTGTCTGGGAATGGAAATAGTGTTATCATAAACGTCCCAACAACGTGACAGGTTCGTCGTGCTGCGGCGCTCTCGCACGCTTTACCATGCGAGTCGGCGCGAACTTGGCGCTACATCTCGAGCCAATCTCGTGACGTGTTGCAAACATGGCATTAGGACATAATGAGCGATTACTAACAGCCCTTTTCTAAACTCATTACAATCATTCGCCCCAATCGTCTGGTGCCCTAGCGTTGATGTCACATCTCCTCTTTCATTTGCTCCTTCATGCCCTCTGGTACGCACCTTATGGCACAAGGAAGTGATACTCTTCATCAACCTTCGTGTTATTTCTGACAAAATGGATTTGTTGTCATTCTGTAACAGTACGAAAATGGAAAGAACGACAGCTAGTGTCTAAATCGCGGAAATTCCTAGAACTCTCAAAATTAGGAATGTTTGTAATTTGAGGATATTTATCCAAGATCATTGAATCCGACGAGCAGTTAATGGCAAAAAGATCCAAACAAAATAAAATTACCCGACATGAAATCTCTAGTCATTCTGTTGTAAAGCTTCCTAGTTGGCGATCCACCCATAGAAACAGACCGTTGGGCGAGAAATCAACAGTTAAGATCAAGATCAGCCACAGCAACACGATCAGCAACATGACCTAGCTCAAAACAGCTCTACTAATACTACCTCATATTACGAGCACTTGTAAGAAGGTTGAACAGAACAAATTAGTGTGTAAAAAATCTCAAAAAAAAGCATATACAGTATGAGGCTCTCGGGAAGGAGGTGTTGGCACTAAGTGGGGCTAGCTAATGCTAGCGCACTCTCGATAGCAGCATTAAGCGCTCTTCTTCGCCCTGCGCACGAGCTGGTTTATCACGACGACATCATCGTTTTGCTATGACTGGCCACTGCTATCCTGAAATAGTTCCGTTATCATTCACCAGCGATACATTCGACCAACCAGCCATTCATAAGCTCATTTATGCTTATTTAGCTGTAAAACTCAAACACATCCGATCATGAACAACTTTCGTTGAATAGTCGGGTAGAAGACCGAAGTATTCAACCCTGGACATAAAATACTGAAGATGAACAACTTGTTCGAACATTCGATAATCTGAATCATCAAAATAGTTCTCTTACTGTTCAATCACATCAGTCTTTTGAGATACAAAAGGAAGGAAACCGCGTGATACTGAGAGATCTCCATTTTTCTTGTTCAATTCTGGATTTTTGATGAGAATTCAGGCCGATTCCAGGAAAACTCGAGAATAATGATCGAACATGACTTTGCTCATGTCAATGCTCATATCAAGCCTATAAAATTTTAGTACCTGCTGATTTAGGAAGATCACTATAGCCATTTCTGGTTGCCGTTGTTGCGTCTCTCGACCCTGTCGACGCTGGTTCATCTTCGGCATATTGATAACAATCATTTGGGCTTTCCCAGAACTACGACCACTCCCCGTCTGTACTCGAAACACGGCCGGAGGAAGTGGGGCATCGCCCAGTGGAACGATGAAAGCGTAAAACGTTATGAAATGTTTTGTTATGTGATGTTATGAAATGAAACACTGTGAAAACAAGCCTTATATGGGAGGTTCTTTGTGTCTTGCTCAGCTCAGTCCTCAAAACTAAATTCTGTAATGAAAAAGTGGAAGGGTTTATCCGGGATACGAGAGGAACCTTTCATAGTTAACACATCTCAGATCGAGCATATTCTTGCATGATGAGGGACGTGGCAGAAGGGTGTTTTCGTTTTTGATAATTGGGTCAAAATGGACATCTTTCATTCTACATGTTGATACTTCTACTGCTTTGCCAAAGCCAGGATGCCTTGTGGCATCCTGGCTTGACTTTGTGTCCACATACTAGATCTACTTTCACTAGTTGTTCATCAAACACTTTCATCTGAGTATCATTTCTTTTTCAAAGCACTTCCTCGTAACATTTGTGTTCCATTCTTTGCCTCTATGCCATGTTTTTATTTATTTATTTATTTATTTATTTACATGCACATAAGTGCGCTATACAATGGTGGATCACGAGCACAAGGAAATAGATGAGAAGCTCTCCAGATTCAGTTGAAAAAAAAATCAGAAGTTATTTCAAGGTCCCTGTTATGTTATTCCCTGTTACGTAAGGTATCAGTGACCGTATTTTGACAGAGATATTTTCTGCTCAGAAAATCAGAGAGGCAACACTGCAGTTCGCCCATAACTGCTCCCACGAACAGAGAGGATATCGAAAAACCCGTATATCCTTTAAACCAGAGCAATTCGAATCTTTAGCGGTATTTTTGCTCAAGTGGGATGAAAACGTGGGTTCCATCTCTGTCGGTTCCTTGCAGTATCCGTCTCCTTCTTGTCTCAAGATTTGCGAGCAGAAAAGGAAATGAATCTATAAAACACCAAGGAGGATGATAGGAGAGTACAAAAGGGGAACAGGGAGGAATTTTGGAGAAGAATGCATCCGGAGGACTCCTCGTACACAGAAAAAATCATAATAAAAGTTAAGAGGCAATCTCAGATGGTAGAGAAGAATAGTTCATCATGGATGTGTTGGCATATAAAGTAGTTCTGTTCTGAGACTGTAGGCAGATGATGTCTGATGGCAAACGATGAGCTGAAAATTTTAAATTTCTCTGACCCCTAAGAGGCGAAGGAAATTTATTTTTCTTAGTCTGGTTCGAAAAACAGAGGTAGACGGAGATCATAAGACATCTTTCGGTAACTGACGAAGCCACCTAGCACCTCGAACAAATAGAGTACTAAACATTCTAGTGCTAAATCTGTTGTTAATTCTCTTGTAGTGCAATGTAAACGTACCTGAGCGGCCATTACATGGCCTAAAGATCCAATATTTACTGGCCCTAAGCTTGCAATCTATTCGTAAAACCTTGAAGCAAAAAACAAGATCATTGAACGTGCGTCGTTGCAAAAGACTGTCGAGTTTGAATTTCTTAAGTCTCTCATGATAAGGCGGAATTTGATGGTAGTTATAGGAATTAGGTAAGCATCTGTGCAGGAGCAATCTTGTAAAAGTTTGCTGTACTTTCTCTAAGGCTCTTTGTTGTTTCACAGTAGAGGGACTCCAAACTTGTGAGCCATACTCAAGGAGTGGAAGTACGTAACATTTATATAGTTTAATCAGCAAAGAAGAATCATTCGAACGAATATTGCGAAATATAGTAAATAGTGCAGCGAAAGACCTATTGACGACATGCCTAATATGTGTATCGAAGGACAGTTCCGAGTTGAAATATATGCCCAAGTCTTTAATTTCCTTGCAAGTATTCAAAACCGTCCCATTAATAACAAATGGCATAGGATCACCTTTACCCACGTGAAATACGAGGGTCTTGGAGAGATTAAGAGGTATGTCGAAAAGTTCAGCCCAAGCTAACATATTTTCTATAGAGAGGGATAGAGCATAGTGTATTTCCGAATATGTTGTTGTTTTTATGTTGTTCGGTTCTGACAACTTTTTTTTAAAGAGACGGTTTCCTTTCACCATCGCCAGCTTCTGTTTTCACGTACCTTCCTGTTTCGTTTCAACCAATATTTCTAGTCCAGATCTTGGCGTGCCCTACAGAAGCATCCGAATAAATGAACAAATAAATAAGAAGATAAATAAATAATGCCTCAAATGCCCCATTTGGCCCCAAGGAAAATGTTTGTTTGACATGAAGAGAATACTTCGCATGATGCACCATGTTCATTATATATATTGTACGGAATTTGTTGATAGATTAAAGCCATCAGAACATGTGGAAAGGTAACTATCTCAATGCGATTATGGAACCCTTTTCGCTCAATGCATTTGCGGTTATAGCGCAGACGATCTATGATAGATGATCGACTTCAAAAAGTAGGCTAGACCCAGACGAGACGCACGTGTCAGCAATATTGATAAATCACCGGATAATCCGATTCCTGCTATGAAAACCGCGTCCCGCCGATATCTCAGGAAAAAATTCGTCCTTGCATAAGTGCGTCTGGCGCTCGCACGCATACACAGATCTACCACATATATATTTACTGCCCTCAAGTAAGTTGGTCTATATAAGAGTTCATTATAGGAACGAAATGTCACCTCAGCCTCTAGCTAATCTTTTTCTATAGATCCCGACCTCCATCAGGATGTGAAAAAGATGCCAAGATGCTTTTTCGATTTATTTATTTACTTATTTATTAGATTGACTCCTTCACAAACTTCTACCTACTTATCTCATTCTCAGATTAGTCAGATCCATGTATACCATATCTTAATAGATATTCTGCCAAATACTGCAGTAAGCGAGTGAAAAAAAAAACTTTTTGTTGCCCCCCAGATTTCTTCTAGAGATTTCACCAAATCCGAAATCATCAGAAAGGGTCGATCAATTTATTCCATGCCAAAATAGTGGAAATCCTTTGTGAACCTCGTAATTTTGCGAGGACACCGCATGTTCAGCCCTCATGAACTGTCCACTAAGTGAGACATGCATGGGAGGTTGTCTCAACTCACACTCATCCCCTACCAGGGCTCATATCAGGAATGTGGGGTTTGAGAACGGATTTTTAGAGCCATTGCAGGGGATCGAGTATCACATTGTGATAATTATATCCAGCAGGTTCCTTGAAGGATAAACTCTCGAAAACAACTCTGATGCTGGCGGCAAAGCGCATGGATAGCCAACGCAGCAATCTCGCTTGAAATTGGGGATTACTACGGACGTAATGGGTCCCTTCACGCACGCTTGCCCGAAAAAGATCTCTAATCGCCATAAGTTTGCGCGTCATACGGTATATGGTGGTAGCTCACATGAGGCCGCCACGATGGTGACAACCTCACCTGTGCCTCCACAGGGACAAGAAGCAAGATGTTCGGTCCACCATTTCAAGTACCGCCGCTGGCTCAAAAAAGTACACTCGGCGCCAGCAGTTGCGTTGCGTTTTTTTTGTTCCATCCCCATGAATTTGATAAATTTAGGTTTATCTAGAATCCGAGAAGATTTCGGAGATTTCAAATGATCAGCTAACCGATCTATAAGCCATTTGGCTACAAATTTCATGTTAACTGTGATGAGATGATATTAAAGGCTCACCTCATTCTCGTGGTTGAGCTAATAGCGGATTCTGCATCTCCTCGACACGCTGATTCCGTCGGTATTCACTTCCTTCCCGCACGGCCGCAGCGCTGGATGACAAGTCTTTGATAGCCGACACAGCTTGGTGCGATACGCCTCCCTGCTCCAAGATATCAGATCCACCCTAATAAAAACGGGACTCTGCGGCGAGCCACACAATGAGCGACGAACTTGTGGCAAAGTGAGCACTCTTAAAATTTTATGGTGAAGCTAAAAATTGTGAGCCCACCTCATATGGAATTGAGAATGGATCGATAATGGTTCTTGCCTTCGGTTTTATTTTGCAGTACTTTGCGTTTTAACAAATTTATGTAGAAATGGAACGAAAAGATCGCAAATGCGCTTGTCGAGTGTACTTTTTCAAAGTCAGCAATAGTACTACATTTTTAACATCCATTTTTAACATTCATTTGGTTTCTGCCTATTGCTTAGAACAATCTGTCTCTGCATTGTATTTTGATGAGATTTTTATTTGTTTGTATGATAATAAATCATTTACTCAAATTGCAGCAATTACATAGCATTGCAGAAAGTGTAATAAATAGCAAAACAAAATGAAAGATATGCTCTACAGTGAATAGACCTCTTGCTAAAGTCGTCCACAGAAACTGATATGTACATAGACATTTTTCTAAGGAAGACAACACTGCTCCTCCACCACTACATTTCACTATTTCACCCGATAGCAAAGCCCGTGGCCAAATGTTAAAGATCGTGTGTTCATTGTGCTTATAAAATGCTTCCAATGCCCAACCAATGGTTAGGTTTCAATAAGGATCTGTCTGAGACTCCTGATAAATCTGTGATGGTAACCTACCGACGATGATGGCGAAATCGCAGGCGGAGAGATGGAGTCCAAAGGCGGCAGTGGTGGAGGTGACTGGAATGCGTCTTCATTCGTGTTGCTTGGGGCAACAGGAATCTATTGAGCAGCTGGCGAATTCAATTGACTTCGTGGACTGCCAGATGCGGAAAGAGGGATAGGCAATGATGAGCTCGAGTAAGAGGAAGACGGAAAGTCCGACGCAGGCTGAGGGAGGGAATAGGAGGGAAAAAGACCGTTGCACAATTTGTGTAGAAATTCTTAGCACCGAATCGGTGATACCACTTGTCTTTTTCGAACTGAAACTGATGAGTCCTTAAACAAGCAACATACTCATGCTATAAACTTCATTTTCCAGAACAGAATGTCCTCAACTCACTTCAGAACTTTGGTCTTTTTCCTTTAACTCTAGTCTGTAACTTTCTGGAAACTTATAAGAGTAAACATTACAGCAAAGGTATAGAAGTATTCCAAACTTAACATCAGAATGGGTACAGAAGTAATCCTAAGGTATCACTTCAGAGGACCGATTTTACGGGACAATTTCAAAATCTAAAACACCAACAATGAAACTTATTCTCACAAGACTACAACACAGATCCCTCCTTAGTAAGGGTCCAAAATTTTCAAGGGTCAGACATGAAACTCTTGCGAAATCCCCGCTTATCCTGCCTGGCCTATCCCGGCACGTGATGCAGTGATTGACAATGGTGACGAGAGAGGCGCAGCTTTCAGACGGCCAAGCACTTTAGGGAGCTAGTCTAAATGAATCCGGATCCTTGCGGGACCCGTTTTGGCATGTGATTGTCAGCCAGATATGCCATTAACAGCCGATCGATAGTCAACGGAGATTTTTGCTCACTGCTGTGGATCTGGTTCTGAACGGCTCAACTTTTCATATGGTTTCGCATTATCCTCCTATTGCCATAGGTACGATAACCTGAGTTGAGAATATAGGCATGAGATTGCCTGAATTCTGGGCTTTGGCCTGGAATATCATCTTTAACTTAAAGAAGTGTTGCGCAGTTGTCAGACGGCACAATAATACGACATTACACAAGATGATGTTGGGGTGACAGAAATGCAGCCAAGAGTGATTGAGAAATCTTCTGAGACGTAAAAACAATGACATTCTATTTATCTGAGAAGACTGAATCTTGCGCAGTTAGAACTTCAAGCACTTCGCAGCTGATGATTGCGCAACACCTGACTTTTTGAAATGGAACAGATATTTAGCGGAGAAGCGTTTTCAAACATAACCTGTTTTCTGGGCCAGTTTCAAACAAAGGCACTTTCATGACCACTCTATGCGCGAGGATGTCACCAGTTAAATAAACAACTGCGCAACCCACAATTTTTTGAAAACAAGCGTCGCATTCCTTCTCTTGCAAGAATTCAACATACGTCGCATTCCACCTTCGTGCGCGGTTGCTACATAATTCTTTGACTGCTGGCGGCACTCCAAAAATACCGATCTCGGATCATTCCCATCCTGCGTGATTGACGCTTACGACGTCGTCGTAGGTGTCCGGAAGGCTGCGTCCAACGACAGTGGTGCGCCGATACTCAGTAGTGCTTAGGGTGCCGCTGGACGGGTCAATATCTGTGAGCTGGATGGGTCCACACTTGGGATAGAGGTTCGCTCAGTAATGGGGAAGATGTCGCTGGATGCGTCCACACCTTCGAGATGGGTGCATCGGCGCTCAGTATCGCGTAGCCTATACAATAATGCGAGACAAGCGATGCAAGCCTAAAAGAAACCTGAGAGTCCTGCGTTAGCCGGACGATCAGGCTGGTGACTTATACAGGGTGGCTGAAAATCCAACATTAAAGGACACAACTTCTTCACAGCCACATTCCACCTGAAAGAAGCGAAATGTGCCAAATGCCTCTTATCTCTTCATCGCGCCCCCACTGCTTCATGGGAGTTAGGGTGGCATGATAACTTCACTCGCTTTAGGAAATGGCTTCACTGAAAAATTATTCAAAATGGTAAAATGATTGTGGTTCAACGTTTTCCCGACTGCTCCGCAAACGTTCTTGAACCGTGACAAGAACGTATCTTTTCTATAGACGGTTTGAAAGCAGAGTAGATTTGAGTGTCGAATTTCAGATGAAAGCGGGAATTAAACAGATGAATTGTGGTGCGAAAGAGAAGTGTGAGAAAGGGAAAATCTCGACATTTTCACCTCGCCGTAGTTTGAGAAGAAAAAATGGGCCAAGAAATTCTTCTTCAGAAGTTTGAGTGTCACTTCGGGCGTGGAACGCTCTTATTTTGATTACCTGCAACATTTCCTAAGTCTAATTAAAGAAGCTAGTAATGAACGAGCATGCACTGAAAAAAACAGGCAAGCAGGCACACATGCTAAAAAAGTTGAGACTGACTCCTTACGACTTATTATATTTAGACAGGAAAGATCGAAGGGGGCTTTCCTCTGTTCCTTCGAAGCCAGGTGCAGCTCCGCTGGCTACGCCCATAGCCCGAAGATAGGCTCTCGGCACGTTGCAGGAAACTAGGTGACTTATACAGGGTGGCTGAAAATCCAGCATTAAAGGACACAACTTCTTCACAGCCACATTCCACCTGAAAGAAGCGAAATGTGCCAAATGCCTCTCATCTCTTCATCGCGCCCCCACTGCTTCGGATTTAGGGTGGCACGACACCTTCACTCGCTTTAGGAAATGGCTTCACTGAAAAATTATTCAAAATGGAAAAATGATTGTGGTTCAACGTTTTCCCGACTGCTCCGCAGACGTTCTTGAACCGTGACAAGAACGCAACTCTTCTATAGACGGTTTGAATTCAAAATGGAAAAATGATTGTGGTTCAACATTTTCCCGACTGCTCCGCAGACGTTCGCCAACGCGATCGCGTCGCTAATCAAAGATCATCAGATGTGTGCAGATGTATGTTCATAAAAGTACTGATTCATAGGTGTTTGGAGAAATGATTCAAGAGATACAATTGCAAGAATCAAAAGAATCACGGTAGCGTACCGTGGATCAATTCTCTTAAGGACTGCTCATATTTCGCAATGCAACATGTCAGCAGGCATGCGCAGAGTGGGTCCCGAAATGAGCGCGTGCACTGTGAGCTCGACGGGAAATACTCCTAATTTGTTATTCGCCAGAGAGAAATTTCCCATCCAAAGAACTCCAAAAGAAGTAAATCCTGAAACAAGACTTTTTGCCTCGTCGAGAATCTGTCAGTGAGCCAGCGTTTCCTGACTGTGATGAGATTACACTGTTTTCACACTAGATTTCTCGAACCTTGTAAATCTCGGACTTCAACTTTCAGATACTCAACATTTTTAAACAGTTCTATTTCTAGCTGTTTTCTCGGCTTTTCTACTGTGTAGTGTTGAAATCCTGGAACCAAAGGTCTGATCCAGATAATTTTGCTCTCGCAGTCATAATCACCTAATGAACTTGATAGCAAATGTTCATATGCATACTTTCAGTGGACGTCAATGACGGTGGCCCATCCGCGGCCTTGAGAAGGAACCTGCGCAATCGCGCCGTGCGCACCGGGATAGCTGTCGTCTGCCGCTGGAATGCTATTCCTAGGCGGTTTCCTTCCCTATTCGGTCGGAAATCTTTAAAACGGGCATAAAAGCTGCTAGAAATAGCACAACAACAGCACAGGACATCGGTAATGTCGCGCGGCGGCGCGGCATCCTCCTCGAAGCCGCAGATGGGCCACCGCCAGTGACGTCCACTGTATATATTAAATGCACAATCACAATATGTCTGTATTATTAGGTCTATATTATGTCTATACCAGTCTGGCCGTCCGGCTAACGCCGGACTTCCAGACTTCTGTTGGTGCTCGCATCGCCCGCATACTGCACGTTGAAAGCAAATACGAAAATGTAAATGGATTGATTAGATCTGTACTATCGCTCTCCTGAGAAACCCTTGATCCTGTAGGGGGTAGCTTCCCCCATAACGAAGATATGCTCTTCCATATGAGCGAATTTAGTGGCCGTGAAGAACTGAGTGTAACCAATTCAGTGCATATGTTATCTTGAAATGATTTAGGCTCAACTGGTTGTTGTGGTAATTCAAGTGATAAGGGTCCACCGGTGTATATAAACGGAAAGGAAGGAGTGGTTCATTCAGACACAAACGGAATGGGAAGAGGACACGGATACCAAAGGAAACAATGTACATCTAGGTGATTTAGGTGGGAGGGTCCGCCGAAACAGGATAAGCGTACCTCTCATGCAGAAATAGACCCGCCTAGCGAATTCCTATTACTTGTGGGAGCCGGTGAACCCTTATCACACCGTTGGACCCGATTCTAGGCGTTTCCCCACTTTTGGACGCCGGCGCACCCTTATCACACCGTTGGACCCGACTCCAGGCGTTTCCCCACTTTTGGACGCCGGCGCACTCCTACAGCAACAGTGGACCCGGTGTAGAACATTTTCTTCGCTCTAGGCCACGCCCTCGAATTTCGTTTCACACACACACACACACACACACGCACACACACGTGACAGACTAAGCCCTTTATTATAAGTCATGATATGTCTATATTATAGTTATTATAGTTATAGTCATGCCACAATATGTTATTTATGATCCATGGTTTTATTGCTTTATGTCGTTATGAAAGAAATGAGCGCGGTACCATCGTTGCGCGGTTGGTATACTAATATCATTCCGCCATTCAATGCTGTGAGATGAACAGTTGAACAGGTCACGGTGCATTGACAAGATCAAATGTTTTTCGTTTCACAACTGTGTTACCGCCAATCAGTTGAACAGATCAAGCCTCCATGTGACCCAATTGGTCTTTATTAAGCACGTCGTTTGAAGCAAGTTGTGAGAATCTGTATGGATAGTGAGGCTTCTAATTTGAAACGGATACGCGGTATCTTTAAACGTTTTCCTAGATTTAGGCCCCAGGTTTCGGCGATTTTTGGATGTTTTCTCGCCTTTTCTAATGTATAGTGTTGAAATCCCAAAACCTAAGGGCCGGTCCCAAAAATTTTCTCTCGGATTCATAATCATCTATTGAATTCGATTTAGGGGTTTCGCAATGGACCTAGGAACTGCAACCGCTGAAAACCGTGAGTTTCTGAGATGCAAAGTCTGAAGTTAACTGCGGTCACGCATTCGCTCATGTTGGATGAACATCGATATATTTTATCTGTACTTTATGAAAACACCCATTTATTAATTCAGAGATGCTCTTCGATGCGTACCGGTTGTATCTCCGGCATTAGCGGAAGAGCGAGTAATGGTTATAAATTTGTTCAATGGTGGCTCCAAGAAACGCTTGGGAACGGGTCAGAATAAGTAGCGGAACCTGGTCGACCAGGTGGGTTAGTATTGATGCGACCAAGTGATGGTGACGCGAGTCGGCAGTTGCAGTGGAGAAACACAAGGACATTATTAGGGTTTATTTACCCAAATATGGTATACACACGGGTATGGACGCTTCAGCGGTGCCAGAGAGGGGTGCCTTCGGCAAGAGAGCTGCTTTCCTTATTTTACGGATTTTACGGATCGTTTCATGAGAGCACGGCTTACGGTGAGGGCGGTGGAGCTACGGATGGTGAGGCGGCTGCTCGACGTCGGCTCACACAGATTTATCTGCCCAGTTTGTCTCAGTGGGCTTATTTATAGAGAACTGAGATGATGGGCTCCGCCCAGCGCTGGTTACCGTAGATCGCAAGGGCTCGCATTCGCGACAATGCGAGGGAGGGGAAAATTACGGATTTTTGATCAGTGCAAGCCGAAAATAATGAATTTCGGATTAAATGACGAATAACGGACTCCTAACGACGGATTGCGGATTGGCACGGATTTTAAGCACCCGCCTCTGGTAAAGCCTCGGCGTTTACAATGTCTTTCCTCATCTAGAACAAAGAATAACAATTATAGATGCTAGATTTCAGCCAAAAACCATAACAGTGTCGTGTCTGGATGTCCCGCAGTACGCCCTGAAAACAAAAACCATTAGAAAAAGCCCAAAAAAGGAAAGGGGGAAAAAGAATTTTCTCAGTTCACGAGTTAGATTTTAACGGTTTCTCATTAACGAATTGGTGAGTATTCACTGAGAATTTCCCTCTTCTCTTACCCTGTTCACAAGGCTGGCATAGAATTGTTGCCTCGGTTCACGGATGTCCACTTCACGGATTGCCTTGTTCAGGACACAAAAGGCTCGGTGATGAGTTTTTTCGCTGCACACTACACACATGCGGCCGTTCCGGCACTGTCCCAAGTGTCGTTTGAGGCACAAGTGGCATCGGCTCTCCTTAAACAGGATTTCACGCCTCTGGGATAACTTGTAGACTACAGGGCTTGAGCCAGAGAAATGGGTTTTGTCACAGCAGAAGATGCAACAGCTGCAATTCTCATTGTAGGCTGTCCTGTTCTTTCTTGGCCCAGAGCCCCACCTCATGCCCACGGATTGAGCCTGTTTTCGGGCGTGAACGGAGCTCATGGACTTGCGCGGCATGTACGGATTTTCTTTCCCTGCTGCAGCACGGTGTGTGGGCCCTGACGGCCCAGGCTGGGAGGACCGAGGCGGATTGAAAACGGATTCTTGAGCACGTACGGATTGGTTTTCACGGATTTCTCCTTCCCCAACCCAACGGATATTTGGTTGGGGCTTTGACTGTAAATACGAATTTTTGCTGCTTTCATCCCTAGTTCTTGCGCAAACGTAGATTTCCACAGCTGGAGGTGTTCGGGTAAGTTGGATTCAGGGAAAGGATGAGTCATCCTTTCCCCTCGGCTTCCCCAGAGGTAGTCTTTGTCCAGCTCGGGGAACGATATGTCGTCGTTCCTGGAGGCTTGATTCAGCTGGTACGTCTGGAGCGTTCGCACGTATTTGTGTGTGAAAGCTGTGGCTACGGATGAAGCTTGCAGAATCTCACGGATTTTTTCGTGCATAAGCGACATGGATGCATTAACCAAAGCTTCGCCTTGTGTGAAGTTTGGGATAAGATACTGATGGATTTGATCTTTTTCAGTGCTGATTGCCACTATTCCGTGAGTCATCTCGTCGAGTCCCGCTGCCAACACCGCGTAACTGACCTTAACGGGGTCAGTTAGAGCGACTTTAGCTTCTTAACGGGTTGTGATACGCGATTCGCCGCTATCTGATCGATTTCGGATTTCGGGTTGTCGGCGGCGGTGGGCTTCCTGTGGATGGCATGAGAACGGATAAGGTTGTAATACTCGTTATCCAAGTACGCCACGGCTTGTTGTAGCTGCTTTTTCGTGAGTTCTTCTGTCGTCGATCTTTGCTCAGTTGATGTGCTCGTACTGGTCACGCGTGAATGAGCAGTAATGTTGTCTAGTAATTGGTTTTGATTTTGCAAATTCTCGGATGTAGTACCTTGGCTCGCTTTCTTGATGGTTGATACTTCGAGACCATTCAGGTCACGGATGAGTTCTTCACGGCGCTTCTGCTCAAGCCGCTTATTCTTTTTAAAGTCCACACAATTTGAAAGAGCGGTTTAGCGACTTGTTCTTTTTCTTTGTTGCTGTCAATGTAACATTCCATGGGCATCTTTACCGCCGTAACTTTGGACGGTTTGCACTTCTTCTTTACGGATTTCGTAGCGGAAACAATGGATTCGACGGATTTATAGGTCTCTTCAGGAACGGAGTCAGGATGATTCATATTGACTTACGCCCACAATCCGTAGATGGTTGGCTCTTCCACAAAGGAAGGTATCTGAAAGGATTGTTCATTAGTCTCAGTTGTGGTGCCCTGTTTACTAACCTTAGACCTTACGGATTTGTTGTTCTCAAATGTTGTTGATACTTGTGCCAATGCATCTACGGATTCGGCCTTGTTCTTGTTGTTGCCATGGACTGAAGCAATCGCTTGTTCCTTGTTGTTACCGGGAACGAGTTCGATCGCCTGAGGCTCCTCCACTTCGATAGCTACACGGCTTGTCTCCATCATCACTTCGTGATACGAATGAACTTGATAGCGTTTCTCACCCGATTTACGCAAATTACGCGAGGGGGCGGGACTAGGTACGCGGACGTGTGTCTCGCGTCTACTAGCCTCTCGTAAAACCCGCCTTTCCAAGGCGAGAACGGTGTGATGAACTTCCATTTTCTCCTACAGTATGAATGAATGGACCAGCGGATTGTTCCTGTTCTTGGGCACTTCATTTGTTAATATTTCCGATCCCAACTTGAAAGTTGGGGCGTTGTCGCTGATTATCAAATCAGGAGCACCTTTTCGTGCTATGAACTTTTGGAATGATGAGGTGAATTTGACAGCCAAGTTGTCAGCGACGGTTTCCAAATGGATTGCGCGGGTAGCCATGCATGTAAAGAGGCCTACCCAAACCTTTCGCTTCTGATTGAATGGATCAGCAATGGCCCAAAGTTGTCAAGGCCTGTATTTTGGAAAGGTCTGCTTCTAATAACTCTCTGTGCAGGTAGGTCTGGTAATGTAGAATAGATGAACAGACTCCCTTGTATCTTTTTGCAGGGGAAATTGAGAAATTATGGATCTAACTAGCTGACGTATTTTAGGCATACAACTTCCAGGCAGGTCATCAACTTATTCCTTGTTATAGTGATTGTCAACCGTGATTGCACTGCAGAGGAGGAGGTAATGCCGCGTTTCGCGGTGCGGCGGGCCAACTGGACTCTGTGGTGTCGGGCGTTACGGAGATTGCAGCTGTACCCAAAAATGCCCACAATTCAGCAAATTAGCAGTGGAAGACAGACAAAACGGCAATCCGGCAAATTTTCAGCGTCCAGGTGATAGACAGCGCCGCCCAGGTGGTGCGATGCAGCCTCGTTTTCTGCCGTGCAAAAGCGATTGACCATTACTCTATTTTGAAGCGCTTTTTTCCAACATAAGAAAAAACTCTGAAAAATAAGGTAGAATATTTGCTCGATGATGATGTCCTTTATCAGTGGTCTTTTAGGTCCTTTCCTTCATCAATTGTCATCTCAAGTATTTTTGCCCACGGATCGGTGGGGAAGTGTCTTCTGGGGTTCCTCCATACGCTGAACACGAATATGACAACCATTTTGCATGAATACATCGATCCAATGTCACCGAAATAGCTTTGGTAACTTTTCGTCCACAAGTCGATGGGGAAGGGTCACCTGGGCTTCGCTAATATGCTGGTCACCATAATTATGGAGATTTTAATGAACTTGTTGGTGATAGTAATTGGCCTGAGCAGTGTGATATAGCCAAGGTAGTAAAACACCCGGGCGAAGCCGGGTACGGCAGCTAGTAGTGAATAAAGATGGACGCGATCGATTTTAGTTTAGAATCATTTCTATTATATCAGAATTCTATTGTAAATGAGAAATACGAAACTCACCGAGGTCGACAATAATCACATTTTCCTTTTTTCATTCCTTTTGTGCACTCCATAAGCCCCCTGCACGGCGTACTTCCATTCCTAAAAAATCATACGTGAACCAAAAATTGCATGGTGAGAGAAGAAAAAGACGGTAGTGAAGGTGGAAAACAATGATCAGGAATTGATACGATACAGAATTGTTTTGTGTAGCAAAAAAACCCAAGGTAGCAAGAAATCAAGAAAAGGAACAAAAACAGAATATAGAGGAGGAAGAACGGGAAGAAGTAGGAAGAAATAGAGGACAACTTATTCAACTGGGTGGAGCGGCCCTAATTCTATGGGCCGCCGCTCAGCCGTGAGCTACCCACGCCATTAACGGCCGTGGACGGCGGCCCTTAGATTTCCCGCAAGTCACCCACGCGACCGTAGAAATAGTGTATTATCACGTAAGACGCTAGACTACCCCGTCATCTTCAGTTTTTCTTTGTTTTTTCTTTGATGAATCTATTTATTTATGTATTTTTCTATTTATTTATTTATTTATTTATTTATGTATTTATTTATTTATTTATTTATTTATTTATTTATTTATTTATTTACTTACTTATTTACTTATTTATTTATTTATTGTACTTTCGAAGGTGTGCGCATAAGTAAAAGAAAACAGCAAAGTAAAAAAAAACAGCAAGCCAAACAGTGTTAGAAATTTGTTAAACGGGCAACACCCATGGTCTGACAGAGTTAGAGATGCGACGTTGAAACATCAGGTTTTGACTTCCCTGTAATGTTTAGTAAGTACCCCGTTTGTGAAAAGATCAGCGAGCTCGGTGCCAAAGGTTAGCTGACAGCACCCCATTTGTAGGAACTTGAGTCAAGCACATCCAAGAAAGAAGTCAAAACTCAATTTGCAGAAGGTGATGGCCAGAGATGGCTCTTACAAGAAAATTTCAATGTCACACGAGCATGTTTTAATTGTGAGAAACATGGTGGACAATGAAGGAAGAAGAAAATTCTAGAGTGCATTAGAAAAGGAAGGCCGAAGACATTGTTAGTATAACTCGCTTGTAGTAATTCATTTTGAAGCTTCTCCAGCCATCTTGCCGTTCTGACAAAGAACGAATTTATAAGAATGAAATTTACGGCTAACCCTCATATGCTGGAAAGAATAGATACCCAGTCTACCTGTTTTAGGTCTGAAGTCCAGTATCTGCTGGGTCTAAGCCTTAGTTTTAGTCTCATTACTCGAGAAGCAAGGCTTAGGTCATTCATACCCGAGAAGCAAGGTTTAGGATTCATTCAAAGCAGGATGAACGAATTTCGTGACACACAGACACACATTTGCACACACAGACTAAGCCCGTTATTATAAGTCATGATTATACGATGGCATGGAATGAGGATAATCAGGATTTGGAAAGGCTTTGTAGAAAAGTATGCGTGTAAATGTTTGCTGTGCTTTCTCCAATTCTACTACATGCTTTTTGAGATAGGGGTTCCAAAGTTGAGAACAGTATTCTAGCTTTGGCCGTACATACGATTTCAAGAGTCACACAAAAATTGAAGGGTCTTTGGAATGAACATTTCGAAATATGAAGAATAATGTTTTGAAAGCTTTGTTCATGATGCTGTCGATGTGATCGGAATACTTGAGCTCCTGGTCAATTAAGACTCCAAGATCTTTGACCACTTTTTTGCACGTTACCAACATGCCACTGACTGCGTACTCCCTCATAGGAATTTTTCCATGTGTAGAATCATACTTTTCTGGATGTTTAAAGGCAAATCATCATCGCGGACCATTTCATAATGGTTCTATTAGGTTGTCCCATGAATAATGGCCGTTTTGGAGGTGCGCATTCCAAGGTGCGTAACTCAGCTCAAACTTAAGATTTTCCCTTGGAATGAAAATCAGTATGATCTCCATTTCCTGTGCATTTTAGCAGTGCAGTGAAACTTATGTAAGGAAGAAAGCCCAAATCACAGGAGTAAACGAAGTGCGAAAGGTCATGTTTCAGTACACATTGATTCGGATGAATTTTGTAGCCGAAAACTGGATTCAGCGCAAACTCGAAAGGATACTATATTAGGCAAAAGTCTGGCCAACACAACATTATGAGCAGAGATCCAACGCCTCACTCAGTGAATTTTTTCCTATTAAGATGTGAACCTGTGTGCATTTGCCCGCCCCGCCAGTGGACATGCACTTCTTCGGCTCACCAGAACTGAGGCATTTTCAATCGAATCTCGAAGCTAAGCCCAAAATGGTAACAGGCGAGGGATTTAGTAAATTCCACTCGTGGGCTGGTCTAGCTACTGTCGAACACCTCGAGTAGCATTTCATCTTACAGAACAAGTTTCCGTTTCCTGAGATGTCAAAGTTCCTTGAATATATCCAGATCATCCTCAGCAATGCAAATAAACAAAAGTCCATTTTAATAAGCAAAATTTTCCAATTCGAGTAGTTCAGAACGTAGAATTTCCTCCAAGACCCTTTATAGGAGTGGACAGATGCTTATTGGTCTGAAATCAGAAATAAGGCATGCATTGGGCTTTTTCGGTATAATACTGACAATAGCCATGTATCTTCTTCTCTGAACCTGGGCATGACTTGTTCAAGATTTCTATTGCTGCTGTGCCAACCAGGTTGTTAGGTGGTAACGTTTATTGTTGGCCTGACGTTTCGACAGGATCGTCTTCTTCAGAGGCCTAAAAGGTGTACACCCAAGTATTGCTCACTTGTCCGCAACGACAGTCAGCTGCGAACTTTCCGCAATAACGGTGGGAAACGGGTTGGTTCATCCTTCGTCTTGGGGTCTTTTTGGGTAGCAAGCTTGGGGTAACGTGGAGAACTAGCTGGGTTGGTAGAGACGTTTGACGGTCTCGATCACAAATAACGAAACGCGAGCCACTTTTAGGTCTCTGAAGAAGACGATCCTGTCGAAACGTCAGGCCAACAATAAACGTTACACCTAACAACTGACAATAGCTTCTCTTCATAATTTCGGTAGTTCTCCTTCGAACAGCTATATGTTGAAAATATGTGTGAGGGCAGGGATGAGAGACTCTGCACAGTTTTTGTAAATTATCTGAATTCCGTCAATTATGGCAGACGTTGATGGAATGAGTGCTCTCAAACACTTGTAAACTTGGCTAGGATGCATGCTTAAGTTTGATGACTTGATCTGGATTTTGGGAGGTTCGGAAAGGTTAGCCATTTCGGTTGATGTATTTGCAGCAAAAACATTGGCAAAGTAGTCATCTAATGCAAATGCTGTTTGTGAATAGTTTATGTAGCTTTTTCCGAGATTGTCCACAAGAGTATTCATTTTTTTAACAGCTGACTCCTATTTCGTAAGTTAGCGTAAAGTGGCTTCATATTCTTTTTTGAGGGATCTCTGAAGTTCAGTGGCGACCTTTTTGGCGAGAGGATGTGTTTGGCAAGACATTTTACGTGTTAAAATCTTGCTTGGCAAGACACTTTCCGGGAGAATGGATCTAGAGTCTGTTTGGAAAGACAAATGGCAAGGGAATGTGTTGGCGACCCATTTTCCTGGTATTGCGCAAGAAAAATAGCAAGAGAATATGTTGACAACCCATTTTCTTGGACAGACACATAGGACGCATAGGCAACAAGGATGTGCGTAATAAAAACTTTGATTTTCATGAATCGTAAACTTCCCAAAAACGTCGTAAATCGTAAGTCGTAAACCGTAACTGAAGGATGGAGCATGAAAAAAGCAACAATAATTTCGAGCTTAATTTCCCCTACCTTTTAGGAGATGAAAGAAATTAACTGTGATTCATAACGACTTCGTAAAGCAACATACACTTGCCCTTAAAGGCTTCTTTATCCAAATGAGTGACATGTCTTAATCTAATCAAAGCCAAGAATTGCAACATTATGATGCAAAAAAGGAGCTTCTCAAGATTTTTTGCGATTAATCTTGTTCTGAGATCATTAGTAATTGTTCCAGCTGTTGAAAATAGTCTTTCCGATTTGGCTGAAGTGGCAGGGGGCGAAAGGTACTTGATGGCAAGACGTTTCAAGGATGGATACATCGAAGAATTAACATCATTACGCCAGGATTCGTAAGGATCGATGGAGAGTGATCTCTTCTGAGAGGAGTATTCCTCTACTTCCTGGAAAAGTTACAATATAAAAATGAATGTTTCATCTGAGAGAACTGCATTGGAGCACATTCACAGTTAGGGCCTTTGCACGAGCGTCCATTTTTCCGATAATTGGAACTTCTTCGCGATCTTCCTCATCGTTAAAAAAGGGAAAAAAGGATTACCCTCATCTTCTAACTGGTTTCTATGCTGATTGGGCTCGAACTTCCGCCCTCATATGCCTCAAAAGCAAGTACCTCAACATTTGTTACAAGCATCTCTCTCAAGAGGGCCAAAATAAGCATCCTTGAAGTGTGGGTCCAACATTGTGGCTAGTACAAGTTCATCTTCGTTCTCCCACCCACATATTTTTGCTATCAGCTCCTCACGGACTGCTTTGCAAATACGCGGCATCGTCCGCTTCTGTTCTTCTTGCTCCAGCTTCCGAAGAATCACTTTGTACAACGGTATAACTACAGATATTGGCGAGTGGAAGCGGCTCCGCACTGCGTTAGTTGCAATCAATAACGGTTTCAAAACTTCCACAATTTTTTCGATCAGCTCCCAGCCTGTGACGTCCCAGTTGTGGGTAGTTTGTGTGATCAAGAAGGAATAGTTCTAGAGCACGACAAACTACGATAACATGAGTGAGTACATCATAAATTGAATTCCAGCGAACTTCTATTCCCTACAAATTGTAGATTGGAAACTTTTACTTCTTCAATTCTATCCCAGTACCTTAATCAGGATCCTCTCCGGTAATGAAAACAAATTCTGACATTCACTAAACTGCTTGTTGTCAATCTCACTTTTTTCATCTTTCGAACAATTTTAAACACACGCCCAAGAAGCGAATCGGCCCCATCTTCAACACCAGACATAAGTCGCAGCCCATCCTTCACAGCCTAAAAACAGCTGCATGGACAAACAGAGAAAAAGGAGAGCGAAAGCAAAAAATAAGAGGCATACTAACCAACTACTAACCAACTACAACTTGTGCGCAAAGCAATCCCAGCTTTTGACGTTTAGGAGGTTAGTTATCCTGATCATCGACGAAGCAGAGTCACGGGCGAAAGCGTGGATTTTACCCTCAGGAATGTCGAACGAACTGATTGTCTTTGCGACTTTGCTCTGCATGTTTTCTGCAGTTTGGCGTTCCTTCAGTGGACTAGCTGCCATGACTACAAACTTTACATGTTCTTGTCGAAAAAATGAGCCGTTAGGCTCAAAAAAGAATGCACATTGTCCGCGGATGACCAGATGTCGCTGGTGCAATTGATGTGAGACGCTCTTGATAACATCTCCTTCACCTTCTTAGCATATTCGTCATACAACTCCGGAAGAGAAGCTCTCGTGAAGTGGGTTCATGACTTTATTTTGAATCGCGGTGCTAATACGGCGAGGAGATTTGTAAAGCCTTGGTTTTCGATGATTGACAACGGAAGAGCAGCGGTACAAATGAACTGCATGATTGCGCGAGTCACTTTCAAACTTTTTTCTTCATCTATGTCTCATTCTTTCAAAGCCTAGGTGATTGGAGGTGTTCCTTCATATAAACGAGGTGATTTGGTCAAAAAATCTTTTCAATCCTTGCTGTTTCGATTTGCATAGTTCTTCTCCATTTCGATTTTCTTCTGCTTCTCAGATGTGCAGAACTCTTCGGATGCCTTTGGATGCTTCGTTTTCAAGCGGTATCTAACTATTGCTGCTTTTGCATCATCCTTTTTCTTTGGAGTTCAGCTGCACTGTTTGAGATTATGGTTTCGGACACAGTATTGAAGTAGGGATCGTATTTTCCCATCTGGAAACACCAATGTTCCTTAGATTGAATACGCCCATGTTTTCAGAAAGTTCTACATATTTGCATGAAAAACTGAAGCGAGTGAGGAGTGTTCACTTCAGCAACTCTACATGAATTGAAAAACCTTTAAATATTCTCAGAGAATGCGTGAAAAAAGATATTCGATTCCTCAGCGGCCTGGTAGCATTTCAAATCAAACAGTGAATGCAAGATCGATTCCACTACAACTGATGAAGTGAAAAATCGAAAAAGCAACCAACAGATACAAAGCTGTGAGATGGGATACCCAACTATATAAGGCTTTGCACCTACAAGTAGTCCAAAAGAATAGTTATTATGAAAGCGTCGTTTAAATGTCCAGCAAAGTTTATGCAAGGTCACGGCGATAGGTCTTAATTATATCATTTCAGTTTTGATGATTTCACCAAAATTTATCTTGTCTGCCAGAATCGATTTCATATTCTACTAACTTAAGAAAAAACGTTTTCTTTTCCTTTGACCCACTTTTTGGAAACGAAAAATAGAGAGCAAACATTTGAATCAAAATGAAAATCAAGGCTGCCTAAAACAAGAAGGAAACGATGATGACGGTCTGCACCTTTAACGCACGCACGCTTGCATCGGAGACTTCCATCGAGGAATTAATGATGCAGGCCAGGAAGATCAGGTACGACGTCATAGGACTGAACGAGACGAGGAGACACCGGCCACTGAACGCCACCTTAGACGCTAGAGAAGAATTGTTCCTTGGAACCTGCGACAGTAGAGGAGTTGGCGGAGTTGGTGTCCTCGTCAACACGAACTTGTTCATGAACATCGATTCATTCGAACAGCTAACAACCCGAATCGGACGTTTGCGGTTGAGAAGATGTGGATCAATACCGGCCTTGACAATCTTCGCCACCTACGGTCCAACATCCAGCTACGAAGAAGAGGAGATTAAGGCCTTCTATATGGACTTGGAGAAGTTCTATAGGGAAGACCACACATTCTAAAAGATCATCGTTGGCGACTTCAACGCCGAGATTGGTCCTAGGAGAACGCCTGAATAACTTCACATCGGTACCCACGGCCTGCAGTGGAACGAACAGGGAGAGAGCCTCTCTGAGTTCATCATGACGACGAAAACCATCCATGGTAACTCACAATTCCAGAAGCCAACCTCCCTACGCTGGACGTGGGAGTCACCCGGTGGAGAGTACCATAACGAAATTGACCACATCACCGTCAATCCAAGGTTGTACCATAGTTCCTACACCGGATCACACCATCGCCTCCTTCGTGCAAGATTCTTCTTCTCGAGAAGAGAAAAGGAAGCCGCGAAGTTTAAGAGGAGGAATCCCAAACCCCTCATCAATTGGGATCTTTTCACTTCGTTAGCCGGCTTTTGGGAAGACGCGGTTGTCGACAACATCGACGAAGAGTAAAGGTCGGCTTGCTCAGCATCTCCACGACAGCGCAAAGAGCGCTGAGGGTTCAAGAGTCACCAAGAGACGACTGTCTTACGAGACCCTCGAGCTTATACGTCAGCGTGGAGCCGCGAGAGCCGCAGGGAACTACCAGCTGACATCCGAGATCGCAAAACCGTGCAAGGAAGCGATAAAAGAAGACCTCAAGGAAAGACGAGCAGCAGTGTTGGCCGAAGCCGCAGAGGCAGGAAAAAGCATTCGCAGCGCCCGCCGATTCTTCGCCAATCGCAAGACCAAGATGTCCGCCCTCCGGCGCCCAGACGGAACAATTTCTTCATCAAGACGGGTAATGAAGATGGTCATCTACGACTTCTACTCGGATCTCTTCGATAGTAACGTCCACCTCCCTCAATGTCATCTTAGGGAGGACTGGTATGTTGTCCCATCGGTTCTCCTTTCCGAAATCCGACATGCCATCAAATCAGTGAAGAATCGTACAGCACCGGGCCCCGACAGGATTCGACAGGAACATCTGAAGAACTTCGGTGTGAGTTATGAATTTAGTAGCCGTACACGAGGTTGTTAGTAAATTTTATTGGCCAACGTTTCGGCGGCTTCGCCTTCGTCAGGGCCTGAAAGGGTCATTGATCTATGAGAGTAGCCGCGCAAACGCCTCCTCAATCACGCATCGAAGAACCAGGAACTACTCCATAAACCACAAAATCCTTACGAAAGCTGAAATCCCACCTCTGCAAGTCCACCGAACGGGTGGTGTTATTGACGACCGAACGTGTTGGACTTGTCAGTAGAATGAGGCAATCTGCCACAAGCCGTATCTCGACTTAGATATCACATAGTCTGAGATATGGATAGAGTTCGTTGGTTATGGTGGGGCACTCCTCTTTGCGGTTCATTTTCGGATTTTTGGAATGAATCCAAAACGCCTCAAGAGTCTTGCGGGCAGAGATCTCAGTTTCAATTTCAAGGATTGTGGTCTCTACTTCGTAATCGACACCGTTGTGCACTCGCATTCGATGGCAACCTAGAGGGGTAGATGTACGAGAACTCGATTTTCCCTCTAAATGCTCCTTGATTCGAACACAGAGTGGCCGTGCAGTTTCACCAATGTATTCGTCACCACATGCCCTACATTTTATCATGTAGATGACACACGATTTCGTGCAGTCGCCTTCTCTGCCAAACGGACAAATTACACAATCGGGTGTTGTGCAGAGACGGTCGTACATGCGGTTCCGAACCAGTTGGTTTTTCAGGTTCTTTGGTGGTATTTCTACAATCGTGACCAAATCGTCCAAATCTGCTCTCCTCAGACAGAGTCGTGTGACTCTGCTCACATCATCGGAGATGAACGGCATGCAAAACTGGATTTTGTTTTGCGGACTGGTGTACCTCTTTCGCGTTTGATTGCCTCGTCGCCAACTATGAGATCCCCCCGGTTCGTAACCGTTAGAAATTGCGATAGCGGTAGCCAAGTCGAGTGACTATTGCCTCTCCTCGCTGCCTGAACAGACTCTCGCGGCGGTCTTGAACATGTTGCCAATGATTGCTTTCTTCGTCCGTGCAGGATGAGCAGAGGAGCAATGAACAATGATGTTCTTATTACTTGGCTTTCGATACCACTTTGTTCGTAAGTTACCCCCAGAAATGTGGATCTGTACGTTTAAAAATGGAAGCCAGTCTTGCGTTGGTATTTCTCTCGTCAGCTTTATCTGCTCTGATTACGGCTACTTAATTCATAACTCCCACCGAAGAACTATGCCGAGGTTCAAAGACGACCGGACTTGGGAACGAACATCTGAAGAACCTTCCGCCAGTTCTCATCACCACCTTGGCTAGGCTTTTCACGCGGTATCTGTCGGAATGCAAGGTACCTAACCAATTGAAGACCAGCAGGATCGTGTTGCTGTACAAAAAGGGAGACCCGCAGGACATTGGCAATTATCGACCCATCTGCCTACTGTCCGTCTTCTACAAGCTTTTCACGCGAGTGATCTTCAATAGGATTGAAAGGACACTAGACGAGGGTGCGAGCAAGCAGAGATTCGAAGAGGATTTAGAACGATCGACCACACACACATCGTCATAAGACTCATCGAAGTATCGCGAGAGTATAAGATGCCCTCTGTCTCACGTTCATCGATTTGGAGAAAGCCTTCGACTCTGTTGAGAAGCGGTGTTGGAAGCCCTAGTCAACCAAGGCATCCCTGCTCAATACATCAAGGTATTTCGTGAACTCTACAGCAACTTCACGACCAGGATTTCTCCATTCTACGACGACATCACCATCGACGTCAAGAGAGGGGTTCTGCAAGGATACCGTTTCCCCAAAAATTTTCAGCGCCACTCTCGGAGACGTCATGCGGAAACTGGAATGGGATAACATGGGAGTGCAAGTTGATGGCCGGCGACTTAGCCACCTTCGCTTCGCTGACGACATCGTTCTTATAACACCAACCATCAGTGAGGCGAAAACAGATGCTATGGGTCCCGGATGCCCCATTCTCGCTCAACGGAACGACCATATCCAAATGCTCCAGCTACGTATACCTAGGTGGGGAAATCATCATGATGAACGACCTCGCTCCAGAGCTGGGCAGGAGGAAACGAGCGGCTTGGGGAGCTTACAAGAGCATCGAGGACTTGGTGAAGAAGACGGAGAACACCAGGCTCTGTGCCCACGTCTTCAACACAACGGTTCTCCCTGTTTTGACGTACGTCTCAGAAACCTGGGCGCTGCGCAAGCAGGATGAGAATGCGGTCAGCGTTGTCGCACTCCATCTCCAGCTCCATCGAGAGGGTTATGCTAGGAATAACCCGCCTCACGCAAGTGAGGGCTGGAATACGGAGTTCCACCCTTCGTTGAGAATCGAAGATCAGGGACGCTGACGCTTACGCCAAGTTGAACAAGATTAGGTGGGCCGGACACGTGATGCGTTTTAATGACAACCGTTGGACGAGAGCCGTCAGTGACTGGACTCCACGAGACTTTAAGCGCACGACAGGAAGACCACCGAGCCAATGGTCAGACTTCTTCACGAAGTCCTTCAAGGATAGATACGATGCTTTCCGTGTCCCTCGAATGGACAGAATCCACTGGACAACTCTGGCTCGCGAGAGGGACAAACGGAAGGATTGCTGGCGCTCGCTCGGTATACCCGAAGATCAACGGGAGTCAAGGTGCTCAAGGTGATGCTCAAGAGTAAAATAATCGTGCAGGAGCACGAAAACCTGAAAGAACTTGAGGCTTATTCACGGACTAAGCAATACCAAAAAAAGAAACATGTCACCAACATGAAAAAGAGTAACGTTTCATCATTTCAGAATAAAAAATTAACTAACCGCAATGGAGTAACAGCACCACGGACTGGAGTGCTTAGTTGTCACAACGATTGATCACGATGATCTGAAAAGGTAAACTTACAGACTTACTTACTTAGGATACTTAAGCGACCCGTTCCTCAGCACGGCGGTTGGCCTTGCGCGGGTCCCAACTTCTCTTCCACAAAGATCGGTCTTGGGCCTTAGTCGACCAGTGGACCTTAACTGAACCGGAAGCACCGCTGTTGTTTCGATAAGCCAACGAATCGTACCACCTTATAGGAGGTCGGCCGCGCGGTCGCTTTCTGTCGCGAGGGTACCATCGCAGAACTGCAGAACTCCATCGACCATCCGAGCATCGCATGAGATGTCCTGCGTACCGATGTTTCGACTATCGGCGTGAAGAACAGCGTCATGGACCATCGACATTGCTCTAATATCAGAGTTATGTAGACGACGCTCTCGCTGCTGGCGCAAGGACAGCCCAAGCATGCGACGTTCAAGTGAGACCTGGGCCGAGCGAAGCTGAGTCTCGGCGATTTTTGTCAGCGCCCACGTTTCGCTCGCGTAGCACAGGGCTGGCAGCACGGTCGAGTTGAAGAGATCCGCGCGTAGCTTCTGGTCCTTGGTGTTCTCGAGTACGCTTTTAATCGAATTATAAGCGGCCCAGCCTGCTCGTCGTCTCCTCGCGATCTCGGGCTTGATGTCGTTCTCCATGTTTAGGAGGCGACCAAGATAGATATATTCGCTGACGTCTTCGAGGGGAACACCCTGAAGAAATACCGGCTGCTGACTAGAAAATGCTCTCCTCATGACCTTCGTTTTAGTCGTGTAAACTTACAGACTACAGAACACAAAAAAAGCGTAATGCCGGAAAATATAATCAATGGCTGCGAAACATCGTGAGCATAAGGAAGAAGAAAACATTGAATACAATGAAACTAGAGAAAACCTACGAAAAAAACAGTCCAGAAATGAATGATTGCAGAACAGACACGGAATCAAGGACGTCACTGTCGCTGTCTGGAAAAAACATGCATAGGCTGACTCTAACAAGTACCACAGGTGACGTGAGAACGAGAATCGGCGTTAACGGAAGTATAAAAACATTAAAATTATCATGAAAATACGAGAGTGGCAGCAGGTTCTGCTAAAATTTTCAAACGATGACGATCTACGTACTTTTGCACAACTATCGGCTGCGCTGGATTTCGGAACTTCCGTCGGGTCACCCGCGGAAGTTCCGAAATCAAACAAGAGCGACGTGATTCGCGCATTACAGAGCTAATTATAACTCGAATAACAAGATAAAATCGGCCAACATGGAGTGATGAACACCTCCCCGCGGTCCCAATACCAAAAATCGTCGGACCACGAATCCCTCTAAAGATCGTTCCACCACATAGCACCAATTACACCTCTAGCGGCATCGTTCTCTAAAGATGAGCCTCAACCAGGTTTGTCCTCTGACTGTGCTACGTATCTGCATCAGGTTTCAACTCCAATGATAATTTGGAAAAATTCCCCTATGGTAAAAATCTCTCAAGTTTTCGTTTTGATGGGAATAATCCCAGGCATACATTTATCTGACATGGGCTTTACCCAAAATTCGACATTACAGATGTATTATTGGGCATTCCGAAGTAAATTTCGAAGAAAAAATAGCGGAAAAATTTTCTTATTCTACCACGGCTCCTTCTATGGCTAGCTGAAGTCAAGCAAGCATATACTACTAAAAAAATTGGACGATAACATGCCATTTGATATTTTAGTTTCTTGGATCATTCTATCTGGCTCAAAGTTCCGCGGATGTTCCGAAGAGTATCAAGCTCCGCGGAAGTTCCAAAGCGTGCCTCCTTGCACGGAATCGATGGATGTCATCGGTTGAACTGCTTGAGGAGATACTTTATCCAAACTTCTTCCTGAATCTGACCATCAAATGTAAAGCTTGAACACTGTGATAATTTTAGAGGCATCTCCTGGCATTGAGAGGGAATAGGAGTAGGTGGCGAAATCTCACGTACAATGTGGAGGCGCAATTTTTGCATGGCGACCTATTTGGCAAGATTTGTCTGGCGACCTGTTTGGCAAGGTTTGAATGACGACCCATTTGACGGGACATCATGTTTGGCAAAACATTTGGTGGAGTTCCCGTTTCCTAGGTTGCCATACAAACCTCGCCAATAAACTTAAGAGAAGACGCTTCTCCCAGGAATATGCGGATATAGAAGTCAACGTCTGCACATACTTTTCTGTACAAACTGCTTTCTTCAGGATTCGAGGTAGAATTGCATAATCTTTCCTAATGAGCAAACAGTGCAGTGATATGTAAGGGATAGCGAAAAAAGATGAAGCTCTTTTGAAAAGAGAAGGAAACAAATATTTCAAATGCTTCATAGATAACAAAATCTTTCGTAGACATCATCTACTGAAGTATAGTCAGCAAATACTGTCCACCTGTCGACATTGCCAAAATGAAAGTTTAGACCCTCAAAATCAGCTCTACGATAATCAGGCATTGGTAGACATGTCGATGAATGAGAATGGCATTTTACATGAAAAGAAACCACATTGTGGTCAGAAGAGGCAAAGCGTGGTAGTGGAGTGACATTTTGGATCACGCCTTCCGAGAAGAAAATGAAATCAAGAGTAGATTCAAGGCGGGTAGGAAATGAAACGAAATGTCTGAGTTCAAAACTCATAAAAAACTGAGATATTTTATTAGCAGACGTATTTTTGGGAAGTTGGTTTCTCCAATCAACGTGGATGCTAAAATCTCCCAAAATAACTACAAGGTCTTCTGGAGAACATAGCTAGTTCAAACACTCAATCAGATCATCACCACCTTCTTTCCGGTTGTTTGGGGTCTGTAAACCAGAAAAAGGCGAACTTTTGTAGGCTCATCAGATCATAGAAGAATATCAGCAGGCAGGCTACGACATTCCATCTTTGTAGAGAAAAAAGATTCCCTAAAGAGACAGAAAACGCCGCCATCTTTCAAATCACTCCGGTCGAGTCTACGTGAAACGTAGGGGGTGTCAGCAATGATCTCAGCATTATTGATTTTCGCATTGAACCATGATTCAGCCACAAAAAGCAAATCAGCGCCTTTCGTATACATATACAGGAATGTAAATGGTGCAATTCATTGATGTCGAGTCGGAAGTACAAGCCTTGCCCGAGTCGAAACATACTTTTCTATTCTATAATGTTTTACTGGATGACCCTCAATGTCAAGTGTGTCCAGTATCCTTGTAACCTTTTCTTCTAAATCTTTCGGCAGAAGGATGCCGAACTATTTGGGGAAGCCTCGTCTAACTCAGCGACCACAACACTGCGTTTACATTTCTCGTCCTCCAATTTTTCAATCCTTGTATCGATTTTATTTACATCATCAGGAGTGATCTTGCCTATCAATGCCATCAACATTTTACCCAAAACTAGATTCGAATAGCGAGTTAAAATAGCATTAAGCAGATCCGGGAAAGATGGATAAAATCACTACTTACTCCGTCTACAGTAGAGGCTGCATTTCTAGTAGTGACGGAGGAAGACTGAGAAACTGCTGAAACTGCAGTTTTCTTTGATGCGCTCCCAAATTTTGCAGATATGATTTGACCAAAATCGATTTTGGGAGGAAATGGCAATAAGAGAAACGCGTAGAATTAAGGAACAGAGATTGAAAGAAAGATTTTTGCGAAAAACAAAATTTGTAGCTTTAAATAGGACCAAATATAAAAGAGCCGAGGATAGGAATTGATTCAGATATAGGAAGAGCGACAAGAATTTAAGAGGCAGGGACACCAACCGCAAGTGGCGACACCAGATATAGGAACGAATTATTTTGACCGTTTTACTTTCGTGAACTACGAAAGCTTCAAAATTCGCAATGCCAGAGTGATCTCGAAATCTTCGAAGCTACGATCCAATTGATATTCAAAAGGTTTCAGATGCCCGATGTTGTTGCGCTTTCTTCTCTTTCAATATTCAATTTCGCATAGGGATATTGTAGATATGGATAAATGCAATTAGCAGAACTAGCCGAATAGTGCCGAAAGATTTGATACACAGGCTCGAGCGGCTAAACTTATGAATTGAGCATGTCAGTAGCAACAGATACCGAATCAGCAAAACGGAGAAGGCAAGAAGGAACAGCTCACTCTCTGCTTGGCAAGGGGTGTGTGCTAGCTTCTCCCTTCGTCTATACTAGTTTCATGTTGCTGTATTTTTTACTCGAGAGGCTTTATAAACACACACTGCTGTCTTTTCAACTTAACTTCAAATGTCTCGATTCATCATGTTGCAGATGCCGATGTAAGAATGCTGACTTGTCTGGTGATGAAAAGGTGCCCACTCAATTTCGAGAGTAGGCCACATGTCTAGGACAAGCTCCATTCCAGAGGAAGAGAAAATGGTTTTCCTCGGCATGGTGGTGAAATAGGTCAGCCACATTAGCTGAATCAGATTAGCGTATGTACACATGTGTGAGATTCATGCCTTGTCTTGTATACATCTCCGTAAGTGATCTGTTCACAGTCACGAGGTATAAAGCACGCCTCTTCACAAGCGTAGAGCGAACTGACGTGTTAGGACGAGAATCCCTTTAAAGGGCGAGGCTAATTCCGCTGTATGGTCCCGACGCGATTGTCTGAATCAGAGTCTTCTTGCTTTTTGCCGTTTTGCTGATTCCCTTTCTGTGTCAGTAGCAAAGGGAAGCTAACGGATAAAGTTCGTGGAAGCCTAAAGGTGAGTGCTGCTATTGTGCCATTACTTACTATTACTCTGTTGCGAGGTAGTATTGATTACATTGATTATTTGATTATATTATTGATTCTTATTGTTTGCTTCCCTATTGTTTAGGCATGAATTCGTAATACTGTGGACACTTTCCTTTTAGGCTAGAATTTCTTTTAAAAAATTTATATCATGTCTGTGTGGTATTTTTTGCAATAATAAATTATTGCATAGCACAGAATTCATAAACAGTAGACCAAGAGAGACAGAAAATTCCTAGCTCGGATGCACCCCCGAGCGCGAATCGATTGACTTGCCGGAAGGTGGCAGCGTATGTACCGGTCGGCCGATGGCTCCCAGCGACCGGGCGGCGATGGCGGCGATAGCCTGGCCGCTAGTGGGTGTGCCGCTAAATTGTCTGAGAAAGAAGAGTAAGAAGACAGAGAACAAGAAAGAAAAAGCATACAAAGATCATGAATTAATGAACACTCCGAAATCTTTTTGAAAGGGTTTCGATATGATTGCGTGTAATCATTCAAGGAACGATGAGGAACCTCCACTTTGGCTATAAACACCAGAAGGGTGTGGGTCATGATGAGGCAAAATGGGGCGGCGCCTTCCCGCCCTTTGGCTTCGACTCGTCCCCACTCACACTCAGATTTGCATGGGCAAGTATGATGAAATCGCGCGCGCATCAGTGCGAGTAGGTCCTGAAGGGCGGAGCGAGGGTTTCATTGAACCAATCGCGGACACATCGCCCACCCACTTTTGCCTCATCATCACCCGCACCCACACCAGAATTTTTGCTACAAGCGCTAAAAATTTCCACTGCTTTGAATACTAGAGCAAGCAGTAGTGGTAGTATTTCTTTTTTTTCCGTTCCAAACATTGTACATTTATTAGAAGAAATCAATACGAAAGAAAATGATGTTGATCGGCGATCTTGTGACTCTGTATTCATAGTATACGCTCGCAGGCATAATGTGCATCTGCAGGACATGGATGGTACGTACAGTTATCAACTCGTACACGGACCCGATCCTAACGCTTGCTAGCCAGATGGATGAGCGAAATCTGTACGGTGGGCGGGGCCTCAATTGTATTGGTGACCTCTTGATGGCAGGTTGCAGAGGGGTGCGTTGCACTAGGCGACAAAGAGACGTGTCTCGGACGAGATCTGCAAAACTCTGTCATCTCTGCACTCTGCAGGGTGGCAGTAAGCGCTCGCTCGGATGGCTCTCGCACCTCTCTCGCACCTTTAATTACTGGTACATTGGAGCTGTCTAGGTCGACGTCAGGAATGGTGAGGTTAAATGCTCGTATATCGATCATCTCCTTGCGCAATTTTTTAGCAAAAGAAAAGAGAGGGAAAATGCTCGTCAGGGAACTGGATACAGTATTTAAGTGGGTAATTAAGGAAAAGCCAATATGGAGGATAAATGTCTACCCACAAGGTTGTTTGCTTTTCCTCTCTTTTCGAACCCGTGAGGGAATAGTTCTATTATGTGAGCAGCGTTTCTACCGATGTTAGCCTAAAACAGGATTGGTAACAACACTCGTTTTGCTTCTGAAAGAGCATGTTCTGCCTTGAAGTCTAATACAATGGGAAGATAGTTTCCGAATGTTCTTGCGGGACAGTGCTCAAGCGCTTAGCATTTAGCAGGTTCAGAGTGGGGGAACATTAAGTTCCAGGAAATATTGGCTGCTTCAAGTGGACACGTCAGTGGTTTCAGAGAAGAGCAATAAACAAGGAACGATGAAGAAAGGTTGGATATAAATGAAAACAAGATTTAGATATAAATGAAAACAAAAGTAGAAGTTATTGTTGGAAAGGTTGAAAAATCTCCATTTCTTCATTTCGTACCTGACTTTAGTATGAAAGAACAGTGTAGGACAGTGCTCTTCCAGAAGCAAAACGCGTATTTCTACCCTTTCTGTATTAGAAACAACGGTAGAAACCTTAAATGTTAGCATTTTCAAACAAATTTTTACATCCCGGACTTTCGGGATGATGCGTAATGCATACAGAGAGTGTAGTATGCTTTGCGACTCCGCTAAATCCGTACGTAAATTACTTTTTGAAAATTCCGTGAAACGTGGATAACTGAACCGAAATTGATATTGCCAATCAATCCATCGGTCGTATTCATTTCCTAGTTTGGATGAGAGGTCCTGCATATGATCACTATATAGCCTAGACTTGACACAATTAGAATGCTCTGCGTTCCTATCGATGACACATTTTTTGGAAGAGAAAAAGCTTCAAAACATTAAGAAAGCCAAAATTTGTGTGGGCCGCTATTCCGACACACTGCGTACCGAAAAGAGCATCTGCTCCTCGAATGAGGGATGGAGAAGGACCATCGAATGAGGAAAAGAGTACCTCTCTAACTAAGCTGCTGATTTTATTTTACTTTTGTAGAGGTTTGGTTCATCGAAACGTTCGTTTATATTTTCTAAACCTTTCATAAAATCCACAGCCATTTGCATGATTGCTAAATTTAATGTTGACTTATTTTTCCCTATTCCTCACATTATTGAGTTATTTCTACTATTTTTTAATAACACTATTCTGGCAAGGTAGCCATAGAACTAATAGGAACACGCTGACTTTGTTATTCTCAGTACGACCTGGTCGATGGTGGCAACACCTGTGGACCTATCACATTCGCAGGGCCAGGTTGGTACGCATCGACGCTGGAGCTGGCAGGATGCCAGCAATGCCTACGTCTATGCTGCTGCCATCGAGGTATCTCGTACGGGAACGCCCCCTTTGTCGCCTAGTGCTTGCCGTCCCTGCAATTAGCGCAGCAACCAGTAGGGCACTGACCCAGCAGCACTCTACACATTCTCGAGCCTGCTGTTCAAAAACTCCGCCTCCCCCTTCTCACAGTTTGTGGGTTCCGATAATATTCATCTTTCCCACTCAAGCTTAGAAAACTTGTCCATATCCTCGCAAAACTGATCATACCCTTGAACGCGGCAGCCATGACGCGCACATAAATCGACCAATCACAGATCAGCAGTGTTCCTTTTGTCACGCAGCAGCATGTTGGTGATATCAACATATCCTTGACTTTTCTCCATGTTGGTCACACCAATGTAGATCAACAGGCACAAAAGCAACGAAAGCCTTGTTTTGAAAGGGGTGGCTACATCTTGGAGCCGGGTCGCGGATCTCTCCAAGCTGTGCTGGCTATCCGCCACGACCGCAGCGTTGGCCAACGATTATTGACGTGCTCAATCAATAAGATCAACAGTAAACATTATCATCCCCAAAATATATATATATATATACCAGTCTGGCCGTCCGGCTAACGCCGGACTTCCAGACTTTTATTGATGCTCGCTTCGCTCGCATACTGTATGATGAAAGCAAGCACAAAAGTGTAAATGGATTGATAAAATCTGTATCCTTCCACGCAGTTCTTACGCTATCCTGGGATGCCCTCGATCCCGTAGTTGTTGCTTTCTCCCATATGAACGAAGTTACGCCCTCTCATATGAGCGAAGTTAGTGGTCATGAAGAATAGAGTGTAACCGATCCAGTGCGAATGTTATCTCGAAATGATTTAGGCTCAACTGGTTGTTGTGGTAATTCAAGTGATAAAGGGCCACCGGTGTATATAAACGGAAAGGAGAGAGTGGTTCATTCAAACACAAACGGAATGGGAAGAGAACACGGATACGAAAGAAAACAATGTACATCTAGGTGATTAGGGTGGGAGGGTCCGCAGAAACAGGGTAAGCGTAACCCTCATGCAGAAATAGACACGCCTAGCGAATTCCTATTACTTGCGGAGCTTGCACACCCTCATCGCACCGTTGGACCCGACTCCAGGCGTTTCCCCACTTTTGGACGCCGGCGCACCCTTATCACACCGTTGGACCCGACTCCAGGCGTTTCCCCACTTTTGGACGCCGGCGCACCCTTATCACACCGTTGGACCCGACTCCAGGCGTTTCCCCACTTTTGGACGCCGGCGCACCCTTATCACACCGTTGGACCCGACTCCAGGCGCTTCCCCACTTTTGAACGCCGGCGCACCCTTATCACACCGTTGGACCCGACTCCAGGTGTTTCCCCACTTTTGAACGCCGGCGCACCCTTATCACACCGTTTGTTTCACACCGTTGGACCCGACTCCAGGCGTTTCCCCACTTTTGGACGCCGGCGCACCCTTATCACACCGTTGCGACCCGACTCCAGGCGCTTCCCCACTTTTGAACGCCGGCGCACCCTTATCACACCGTTGGACCCGACTCCAGGCGTTTCCCCACTTTTGGACGCCGGCGCACCCTTATCACACCGTTGGACCCGACTCCAGGCGTTTCCCCACTTTTGAACGCCGGCGCACCCTTATCACACCGTTGGACCCGACTCCAGGCGTTTCCCCACTTTTGGACGCCGGCGCACCCTTATCACACCGTTGGACCCGACTCCAGGCGTTTCCCCACTTTTGGACGCCGGCGCACCCTTATCACACCGTTGGACCCGACTCCAGGCGTTTCCCCACTTTTGAACGCCGGCGCACCCTTATCGCACCGTTGGACCCGACTCCAGGCGTTTCCTCACTTTTGGACGCCGGCGCACCCTTATCACACCGTTGGACCCGACTCCAGGCGTTTCCCCATATTTGGACGCCGGCGCACCCTTATCACACCGTTGGACCCGACTCCAGGCGTTTCCCCATATTTGGACGCCGGCGCACCCTTATCACACCGTTGGACCCGACTCCAGGCGTTTCCCCATATTTGGACGCCGGCGCACCCTTATCACACCGTTGGACCCGACTCCAGGCGTTTCCCCACTTTTGGACGCCGGCGCACCCTTATCACACCGTTGGACCCGACTCCAGGCGTTTCCCCACTTTTGGACGCCGGCGCACCCTTATCACACCGTTGGACCCGACTCCAGGCGTTTCCCCACTTTTGGACGCCGGCGCACCCTTATCACACCGTTGACCCGACTCCAGGCGTTTCCCCACTTTTGGACGCCGGCGCACCCTTATCACACCGTTGACCCGACTCCAGGCGTTTCCCCACTTTTGGACGCCGGCGCACCCTTATCACACCGTTGGACCCGACTCCAAGCGTTTCCCCATGTTAGTTCACCGCTCAATGAGATTCGGAAACTGAATGGACTAATTTCGTAACGCTCTGACACACACGTACACTCACAGACAGACAGACTAAGCGCGTTATTATAAGTAGTGATATATATATATATATATATATATATATATATATATATATATATATATATATATATATATATGTAGATTAATTGCGTTCCAACGTTTCTACAAGATGAGTTGCAACATAAAATGAACGGATGCTTTCACTTACAATCACTCTCTTCCTTCATTATCATACTTGTTTTCATTCCGTTCCTTCCTTCAGGTCCTTCCGCTTCAAGCCCTGACAACTCGGCCATGTAGCAATGAAAACAGCCTTTTTTGTAGGATCTCGAACACTGCGTTCGTTTTCGCTATACCGCTAATCCTATAGATGTAGGAAAATCTGTGAGAGCAAGATTCCCGTGGACACTGCCTTCAAATAAGCTTTCGCCGAGGGTTCCACAACTTTTGTGGAAGTTCCTGAAGTACAAGCTTCTTCACAATTATGCCCACGTCTCATTTTTCGAAATGCACGTATTTTTCTAGTTCTGACAAAGGACGGAGCGGCTGCCAAAAAAATAGCGGGTATCATCGAGAATTTATTACAAAAAGTAGAAGTGTAAAAGATTAAAAAGTGGAGAACATTTGGCAGAGCTAAACATTTTGCTTGACTTCATGCCAGATTTGCTTAGTTGAGCCGTAGACACCATTCTGTTTGTATTTCTTTGTAATCCTCCGCACATAAAACATTATTATACCATACTAATATACCGGAAATACAGTTTCTGCAGTTATGTAGTGTCCTCTCCTTGAATCTAAGAGGATTCTCATCGAAGAGACGACGAAAACATTCCATAAACAACCTACGCAGGGCGTTCTTGCGCTGACGGATGAATTACGGTATTTGCTCGGCACCGAAGTGAACCGTGAAAAGGCTGTTAGAATACACTTTTTTACTCATGTCGTGCAAGTGTTGTTTGAGAAATTGGCTATGAACCAGCAATTAGTTGCTCGTCTCGAGGTCATGATTCGATGCAATTGCAGCACCCTTACTCATCAATGACGCTCTTAAGCAAAAGAGCGAATTCGCATATCCGCTACGAGTTTCAGAACCTCGTATCCAACAATCAAACTTCGGTTCGGTGCCCTTTACATGACAAAATCGGTCTGGAATTTTGTGCAGTAGTGCAGTAGTGAATGGGTTGGTTCTGTAACAGATAAGGAACTGAATCTCCATTCCCATCGTATTCATATACGACTATCCGAATGCATAACTTTTCATGATGGTCATCATCCGGACTGCATCTGGTCGCGTGCTCGGCTCGTCTTGATGAGCGACGTCAGTCATAGGCAAACGACCCAGAAACGTAAGCTGTCGCACAGCCAGTCCAATCTTGCCCGTTGTGCTTTTTAAGTGCCCGATAGAACATAATGTTTGTTGCTGCACCCAGCTTCGCTGGACTCAACTACGCGCAAAAACAAAACGGCTAACGGGGATAAAAGGAAACGACACTCTTTCATGGGAACAATGCTGCCACATGAGCTATTGCTCCTGTTCCACGTATTTTGCGTACTATACGCTAGTGGACAACGCACTAAACTTTCCACTGCTCAGCGCTTGCCGAAGAAATTCCGAAGTCGAGAGCCCTATCATCCAGAGTTTTCTCTAGACCTCCACCAAAACTTTAGATCTGTGAAGCATCGTCGGGGCGAAACTCCTGGGAGGTTCCTACGGCGATCACTGGTGAGCACTTTTACGCGGTTTGTAGTGAATTCCGATTTTGCTGTTTCCATCTACATACGTTCGTAGAAGCTTGACTCTGACAGTACAAAGTGGATTTCGTTAATTACAAGTTGCATTGACAATGTACTGTTAACTGTACGAGTACAGATGTTCTGTCTCTAAAAGAAAACGCTTTTTCCGTCACTTAACAATTTTTCGCGATTGGGAATAGGCCCGTTATGCATCTGTCTTTGCTTGAAAAGTAGGATTACGCTTTTTGCACTTACAAGCGCCGATGCACCCCCTCCTTCACTTATGAGGAACCCCTTTCTTAGCATTTTCCTCGTTACGGGACATCAGCGTCTCGTTCACCAGCAGTAAGTCAGTTTGTTTTCATCTCTTCTCCTTCTCGGCACCGGCGCGCTGTTCAACCGCAAATGTGTCAATCCGATGACGTCTTCCACATTGTCGAGAGCCGATGCATCTCCCACTTATCACTGGATCCGTTTGCGGCCATTTACACCACTTTCGGCTCAGCAGCACCTATCATATGCTAGACTCGTTGACGACATCTTTTCCCTTACTTAGTGTCGATGTTTTGGACCAGTTTCATAGCATCCTCCAGACTACCGCGAGCCGAGGCTACTTGCCCTTGATGTTTCCCTATTATCTGCCTTCTCTGACAGTACCCTACCCATATGTAACCTCTTATATTGAAGTTAAAACAAAAACTTGCAACCTTTTCTTATGCTAACTCCAAGCGCTGAACACAGTGATGGACTTATCATTCAACGAGAATGGCTGGTCCTCCTAAACGGAAGTACGCAGACATATTAAACCAATTAATAGAAAGCATCTATTATGTATCTATCAGCTTTGATGAAGGCCTCGCAACGTGTAAAGAATTTTTCGATAGGACGCGCAAGCTGTATCACCGATCCCATTCCTAGCCATACGAAGCATTTTCTTCACAGCGTTCAGAATCCTTTAAGTTTTGGAAAAACGTTCGCCCACAAACTAACCCCTGAAACGTATTGAATTCAGTGAAATCTGGCGACTATACATCGCGTCTAGCGAGCCTGCATTTTCAAGTCTTCTGTATATCGTACAATACTTTTAACGCGCTCTTCTACAAAGATTTATTCCAAACCCTTTGCAAAGTCGATTTCCTGGACAAGCCCGGCTAGCTAAAAATGATGCTCGCCAAAATCCACTTGTACAAATAGGTGTCCGCGTAGCAACGAGGGTATACAAGATCCATTCAGAAAGATTTTGATTTCGAAGAAATGAGATACGCAAACCAGCGAATGCTGTTAAAGTAAGTTTTGGCCAAACTGCACTCTTAGCGAATTGATTGAGTACACATATATGAACATGAACATTAACAATCTTGACTGTGTTAAGTATAAAGTTGAAAACGACGACGATTATCTCGGAATGAATTTTGGAGAAGTGAGTACAATTAACGGATCGCTGCAATAACAATCTTCCCCTAAGATGCCAACACCAGAATACGTTAAGTTTAGCTTAACCATCTGCTCCTCACAAGGTTATTTCCTCTCACTCTCTACCTTTTCAATAAAATCTTGCGATGAGCAAGTAGAGCGCGGAATTTTTAGTCTGTGATGTCAATGCTCCTATGACGCCATGATAAAGGTGACGACATGACCGCACCTGCATTCCGACATCATTACGCACCGCAAATGGCAGCAATTAAAGAATCGTGTCTACTTCGAGAACCGGATCAGTTGCAAAACGAACGTTAATAGTTTGAGCCTCCACATTAAAAAGACGAACATTTACGCTGACTAAACGACAAATTGGTCAGCATAATGAAGAAGTAGGAAGTGGTCAGCTAGGACTTACAATTTGAAGACTTCACGCCTCACGTGTACACTGACTCGCAGTTGAAATGACTACTAGAGTCAAGCTTCCAACCCAGCCCTGGATCAAAGACTCGAGAGATGGATAGGAGATATTAGCGAAAATTCCCGGAGCATGGATAGTTCATGGATAAGGTAGTGTGGCCAACACAGTAGAAAATGCAGAAATTTCCTATGCATCACCAGGACAAATAATGTTTGGACACTGTCATCTTGTGAAAGTCTTAACGCAATAGGCTCCCGTAGAATCTCCAGACGTCACATACAGTGCCTTCGATCCGCCGTGTCCTCCCGCCGCGCCGCCTGAGATCACACGCGGCGTCTTTCTGGTAGCGTTCCCGCAGCCAACCGGCTGAATATCGATCGCCAGCAGGACGCCATGTGTGATTTCAGGCGGTGCGGCGGAAGGACAGGGCGGATCGAACACACTATATGGTCGTAAGAATCTCTGACGGAGAAAGCCAAGGCAGCTAATAAATAGTGCCACTCCAGATGATACATTCAGAGGAAATTTCGTGTACAGGGAACCATGAGTTTCTCCGAGACACTGCAATCCAACAAAGGTCTAGCCAACCAACCCACAGTGGACAACACTATGTACCTATGTGTAACGTTTGCAACAATTTTTCTTGGCAAGTAATTCAGTAATTCATTCCCATACTTGCTTCCTCGGGGATGCACCATCCTTAGCTTTGCGTGATTCAATCCCCGCACCTCACTGCATAGGGAAACTTTGTATAAAATTACGCTCTCTCTTCAGAAGAAGTCGAAGAAGCCCAATTGATCCAAGTAGTTGTCGCCCTTATAATCATTCGCTGAGATGGGGTCTATTTTTGTAGTCCTTGCCGAGAAGATAGACGAAGTGCGCGTGCAGTTTCGCAGCGTCGCGGCTACAGAATCGCGGCGGAACCTACTCGACCCTCTCACTTGAACCATGCTTTCTCCGCTCATCTAACCCTCCATCTTTTCGAGAAGGGCTGTACATGCCGGCACGCTTAGAAACATCTTCCTCAGCAAAAACTTAGCTGTGAAGTAGGTGCTGAAATCAAGTGCTTGAATTTGCTTCTCCATATGTATTAACTTTCGTTTCCTGCCTACAACAATAGTCAACAATGTATCTTCTCCTACATAGCTGCACAAGTAGGATGAACAAACCGCATTTCTACCGACATCTGAAAATTCGCATTTCAAAATGCGCTCACCAAAACGAGTGCTCTGAGTCTAATTCATCGCCAGTGCGGCGTCCCTTTTTAGTTGTTCAATATTGGGTTGCCGATAAATTATTCTGATACTCTGGACTCTACTCGGTCTTACACTTCTTTCCTATTGGATTTTTGTAGAAGTAACCACCTATCACCCGTAGCCCTCTATCAGGGACAGCCTAAACGGTGCGGGGTGACAAGTCAGTATATTGCCGGTCGAACCAATTATCAGTCGGAGAATCTCGGAATTGACGGACTGCTGCTCTGTCACGAAGAGCTTCAGCGACCTCATAAGATGTTAGTCGGAGCAGTGAAGTTGGTCGAGAAAGGCTTTGTGGCAGCATGGTCTAAATCTGCTCCTCCTGCCGAGAATGAGTCAATGAACTCATAAGAGCATGCTTTTTATCTAGCAAAAGGTGAACCTCGACACGGTGAAGTCTTTTTGCTTAGGTGATGACTGCCGGAGCTCCCGAACTGACAACTGTGAATATCCTTGTTGGACATTATATTGTTTGTCAAAGCATATGCCGCTCTGCTCGGTAGGCCACCCACTAGTAGAGTGCTTTAAGGAGACGTATCGAACGAAACGAAGCATAAGAACCAATGGTTCACTGTAGCACGACAGCCAAACACTAGACCAGATGCTATAGTAATGTTTCTGCCCATCTAACTCATGCTGGTGATACGTAGAAGTTCATGTAATAGAACCGCTTGAACTGCTCCTCCCACTCTCGTGCCCTGCGCACTATCATGTCGCACACCCATGAAAAACCATGAAGAGGATGCTTAGAGGGCAGGGTGTCACATATTCATTGGCATTAGTCATGTGGGAGAGATATAAGGGAGAATTTCTGGTGGAGTGTCCCAATCGTTTGCGACCAACATAATACGACCAACATATGTAATACATACTTTAAGACAAATTCAAACAAAAATAGACGTTGAAAGTGGGAAATGCAAATAACTCAAAAACGTTAGAATCCTACCGCAATTTTCTATTCAAAAAGAACTTTGTGTGAAAAAATTCTTTTCTAAGAAACATCCCAAATGCTACAAATAGAAAGTATTAGGTTGTCGGGAAAGTTCTCTCGATTTCTAAAGAGTGACTTCTTCAATCCCTCGCAGCCGTGTAGCAACCTGCCTTGTGTATATATAAGGAGGACTGGTATGTGCAAGTTCATTAGTCCTGCACAACCACTTCCCGGGAAACAGAGCTTTCAAAACATTACATCTGCGGCATTTTCGTATGCGACTTCAATTATGATGAATCAGCAGCCGTATCCGGTCGTCGCATTGACACTGTATTTGGGAATGGTGCAGCGTCCGAAAGCGCTGCTGAATATTGGTACAGACGTCTTTGTGTTGGCGTTTTAAACCCTAATGTTTCACATCCAGAACATCGCGGATGCGGACGCGAACGCGCATCCGGAGTCGACAATGATCGACTGTGGCAGCTGGCAGGTTCAGATCGACACCAAACTACGCGTGAAAGGGCACAAATCTTGGCAAATCTTGGATGCGTCCTTTACCACAATCGCCAATCACCTGCGTCAGCTGAGCAAGGTACAGAAGTCATCATAGTGAGTCGCGTTGATCTGACCGAACGCGATCTCTAGCGACCGCAGACGTGTCCACTGGATATCCCTCGCACAGGCGCATAGAGAACTGACTGAAGTCCATCTTTACAAAAGGTAAGTATTGGTGTCTGTACGTCAAAATCAAGCCCCGAGACACTGGATTGACAAGTACGGGCAGCCTGAGCAGCAGCCGAAGGCGGTCTTCACCCTCTGAGGATAATGGTCAGCGCTTGGTGTGGCTGCAAAAGCATCATCCGCTACGAGCTACTGTCCTGCTACACTGCCCTTAGTCAATGTACAGCCTTGCCACCTTCTCCTATCGCTCTCTAACGCCATACAAGGAAAAACGTTCGATTGTGAATGTGACAAGGATCGCTGCTTGAACAGCTTTTTCGAATCAATGTCAGAAGAACAGTTCCACACCGAAGGGATCGAAAGTCTCCCCGAAAATTGGCAAAGAGATGGGACGTGATGGTGATTTACTCATTTCCTAACGTGTTTTCTTTTTTTAGAAAATCATTTCATGCTACAACACGTTCGGTTAGAATGCTGGCACACATCTAATCTCTTCATATCTTGAAAAAATCGATGTTTACAGCGGTGCAAATTTATAAGTGTTGGACCAAGCGCTGGATATTAAAGCTAGCAAAATATCGGTCATGGAAATCTCTGTAGGTGTAGCCTTCCTTATTTGCTGATCGATTGAGTGTTTTTCATCGGTTACCATTATTGCAGAGGGTAGTAGATGCGATGAACATACTCAGACATTCGCACAGTTGGTGAACAGGTCGAGTCCCGCTTAGTTTTTTTTTTGTCGCGATGGAAGAAGGATTTAGGATTTACTCTAAGAAAAAACAACATATACTGCTATAACTTCGCCGTACGCTCCCTATCATTCCAGTTGCTAGAAGCGCTGAAAAATTAATCAATGATGGCAGAGATGTGGGAGGCTACAAAGGGAACTCAGATTGTAGTACTAGAGAAAGAAGCGCTAAAAAATTTAAAAAAGTGTGTCAGCAGCGAAAATAAAAGAAAATAGTGTACTGATGTCCAATTTCTACTCATCTCTTATATCTTTCTGAAAAATATAGAGGTTTTTGAAGGTGCTGATCACGAATATTGCCGCGAACTTGCATTACAACCTCGATTTTGTTGGTTTTCTCCAAATTCTTCGCCTTAGGGCATTATAGTTTCCGACTATGTTGGAGTTTTCCCCACTAACTGGACCATTTCATCAAATTCTCTACAGATATGTACATAATGCAAACCAGAAAAAGAATCGAATTCTAATGCTTTTTTAGCGGCCAATCAACGTCAGTTATGCTTATCATCCTGAATGTATCGACAGTGAATTGCTAAGGCTACATACGCGAAAGGTAGGCTCTCACTTTTCAATGCTGTATTCGTTATATTAGGGATTTCACACATTTAGAAGCGTCGTTCAAGGCGACGAAGGTTGTCTCGAGAAACAACTCCTTCGAAGATTCTCGAAAAACTTCATCTTCGTCCTCCGCCATTACGCACAGAAAGTAAAGGTAATCGAAAGGTCTAATATTAGGTGCTTTTACAAAGGAGCCTTAGAGTATCGTTCACACCGAACACTTGAGACCTCTCCCATACTTTAACGACTCATTAGGGCAGTGTTTCCCACAACGACAACAGGCTGCGCTCTAGTCATTCGCTACGAGCCGCGGAACGAACGACAAGCACATGTCTTTTGCGACGACAGAAAAGTATTAATCGCTTTCAGGACCACCTAGTAAGCGGACGAACCTGGATACGAAAGTTTCGGCGGGTAGGGCTGTTCACAACACGGAGGACGTTTATAATATTATAAGGTAAATTCTAAACAGTTGTAAGACGAGGGTCGATATCTTACGGTGGGACGCAAAGCCGTATTAATGGAGAGGGAAATTTTGTTTTAAAGGCAGCAGGAGCTGAAATTCTCGTCTCTGAGCTGAGCTGCGGGTGGTGAAGTACAGACTCAGCACATCATAAATGTGAAACGAACACAGACAATGATGGCTTACCTGCAGAGAAAATGGAACATTCGTCGCGAACACGCCTGGCCGTGTTCGTGCGCGGACGAGTTTTCCCCGGCGCGAAAGCCATTGCGGCGCGTGGTTTTGGCCGAGTCCCGCCATGAAACCCTGTGAATTGAATGCATTTCGTTTTCCCTTTGCGCCAAACCACGCACCGCAATGGCTTTTTGCGCCGGGGAAAACTCGTCCGCGCGCGAACACGGCCAGGCGTGTTCGCGACGAATGTTCCATTTTCTCTGCAGGTAAGCCATCATTGTCTGTGTTCGTTTCACATTTATGATGTGCTGAGTCTGTACTTCATCACCCACAGCTCAGCTCGGATTCGAGGATTTCAGCTCCTGCTGCCTTTAATCATCATGATTTCCTGTCACCATTCTCTCCACTTCTATCTCTCCTATATAGCTGTTTCCCTCCCTTGACATGTTTCCGCTAACTAGCAGATAGCGGTACCGTCAATTGAGTTTTTTTTCGATATTGGACTGGAAGTTTACGCTTTCCACCACTAGCAGTCTGGCAGAAACTCTGAGCGAAAATCGGAAGAAAAGACAAAATCGAGATATAATGTGTATGCAAGGTAGAACGATAACTGGCAACACATAGTTGTCAACTAGGAAGCAGTGCTTCAATATTTGTGCATTTGTTGCAGCACCCCTATTAGGTGATAGATATACACGCGCTACAGAAACAGGTGTTTGAAGTTTCTTCCACTAAATACTGATTATGATATGATTAAGCAGACATCAGTAACGCAATGACGCCGCTTCGTACAACGCTAGTCGAACTACAGTGGACGTCAACGGTGGTGGCCCATTCGCGGCCTCGAGAAAGACGCCGCGCATCCGCGCCGCGGGAGCCATAGCCGATGTCTTCTGCTGCTCTTATGGTATATCTAGCAGCTTTTCTACCCGTTTTAAGGATTTCCGACCGAATCGGGAAGAAAGCGCCTAGGAATAGCATCCCGCCGGTAGACGACACCGATCCAGGTGCGCGCGGCGCGGTTGCGCGGCGTCCTTCTCAAGGCCGTGGATGGGCCACCGTCTTTGACGTCCACTGTATGTACAAACTGGCTCAGTTGAAGTGATAATAGTTCTGAAAGTTGCCTTTTAATAAATTTGGAGATCCCCTGAGAATGAATGTGGCAGATCATGTTTGTACATGATCTTCAGATGTAGATATATAAGGCTGATTGCTCTCGTAAAAGTACCACTGTCACTTTTCTGCCATGGAAGACCAACACTCAACCATCTTCGCCCTCTTCCGCTCTGAAAAGAAACCGCTCCAAATATTCAAGAAGCTAAAAAGTGTTGGAGTTAGCCAGAGCCAGGTGTACCGAACTACCAAAAGATACCTTGAAACTGGCTCTTCAAAGAAGCGTCGCGGAGGCGGCAGAAGGAGGGCTTTACGAATAGCAGCCAACGTCAGAAGGTTGAGGAGAGGACTGTGGGGGAAAACTCCGGCAACGCTCAAGAAAACTTTCGAAAAGCATTGGAATTCCAAGAAGCACTGGTTTGTGAAAGAAGAGTTAGGACTCAGGCCGTTCAAAAGGTTCAGGAATTATCATTAGCTCAGAAGGGAAATAGGCTAACAAGATCCGGAGCACTACACAAGCGGGTTGCCAATGGTGAACTGGAAAACATGATATTTTTTGACGAAAAAATATTCACTGTGTAGCAAGTTTTGAGTAAGCACAATGACAGATTATGGTGGCGGAGAGAGAGCTTTGTCAGTTCCAGCCTCGTTCAACGTCACTCGCAAGCAAGACACTCTCGTCTGGGACAGAATCACTGCGTCAAGCCAAATCCCGCTGGTTTTTCATTCAAAAAAAGGTCCAAATGATTGCCGAGCTGCATTGATCTTTACTTCTGGAAACGCCTCTGAAGCCGTGGGCCGGGAAGCATTTCGGGAATGCAAGGTGGACATTTCAAGAGACTCTGCTCCTTCTCACACGGCACTCTCAACTCAGAGTTGGCTTCTGAACAATATACCGAACTCCATATCGCTAACGCAATGGCCGGCCAGCTCTCCTGACCTAAACACGATGGATTTCAGCATGCGGTTTATTTTGGAGTCAGAGGCCTGTTTTACACCGGACCTAGCGTAGAAGCCCTGAATGTTCGACTTTCAGGGCTTCTACGCTAGGTGCCGGTGTAAAACAGGGCACGGTTCAATAGCTCAAAATTCCCCAAAACACTGCGGGCAGCCTGTCGAGACAGGAGACTGTCGCTTGTGATCAAAGCCCATGGCCATTTTGAGAATTCCCGTTGAATTGTTGTTGTTAACATTATGTTTTTTGATATGACAAACTTCCAACAAAAAAAAAACAAAAAAACTTGCTTAGAAAAAAGGAAGTATTAGGGTGGTAAGAAAGTCTTGAGCCATTCTGGACTTTTTTTGCGCTTTATTTTATTACTCAGCCCACAGTGGAATTTGCTCAACAATATAGTAGCCACAGTTAGTCACTGCTGTATCCCACCTAATGGGCCGGTCAGCGTTCCCCTTCTCCCAGAACTGGGAAGACTGGAAGCCAAAGAAATCGCTGACCTCCGTTCCAACATGGTCAACTTTGGTGAATTTTTTCTTAGCCAGGAATGCTTCGAGGGGATGAAATAAGTGACAGTCAGAAGTGGCAACGTCAGGAGAATACGGTAAGTGGGGAAGCGTGTCCCAACCCAGCTCCTCCTATTTTTCAGGGGTCCCTTAAGCAAAATGGGGCCTAGCGTCACCATGGCGTAGGTGTACAAAAAACTCGTCTTGGCCGTTTTTCTCAAACAGCATCCGCGACCTTCCGGAACTGATTGGCGTATGTGTTACTGATGACCTTGTATGTTTGCGGGAGCAGCTTACAATACGACATTCCTGGCGAATTCCAGAGGTAGCAAAGCAAACACTTGTTTGGGTGGGGGTGCGATTTGGTGGATCTTCTGCTCGACGGAGCCACATGGCAAGATGTATGTTAGAATCGTAGAGGACACAACTCTCATCTCCAGTAATTAGTTATTCCAGAAACTCCTTTCGGTGTGGTCAATGAAGGAAAAACTGATCTTGGGTAGGAGGACCTCTTCTGGAATTGACGTCGTAATTAAAGTTAGGAAAGCCAATTCGGCTATATATGCCTATTATGGAGAAGCCCCGAGTTTGGTTTACGACTACCACATGGTAGGTCATGGGTACCGATCAATAATCGAAAGTTCTGGAACTTTCAAAAAAATCGGCTCAAGACTTTCTTACCACCCTATTATATTATTTGTCACTTCAATTGTACCACCCTATAGTTCTATAGTACTCCTCACAGGAGGTCAGAACCCGACGGTCGCTCCGCCAAGTCGCCGCCGCTTTGTCATAATTTCTTTATATCTGCTCCAATCATCTAAACAAGGTGCTGACCATTCGATTCGCCCAGACGAGCTTTTCTAGAGACTTACACTAGGGGGGGGGGACGTTGGGCTGAAATTTTTATTTAACAGTTTTCTTTTGGATAATCGATACACCGATTTATGTCGCATTGCGAATCACAGCAAGAGGAGCGCAAAAACGTTTTTATAACTTGATTTCAAGCTCAACTTCGTTCTCTTAGGCTACATTAAGGCAAGCGCAATCAACTGAGGCAAACAATCAATTTATCGATTGCCTAAAGAAAAATGATAAACAAGAGTTGTTTAGAAAACTGATGAACAAAAGTTTTACTTCAACATCGTGTAGCTCGTCAGAAGGAGCTCATTTAGACTAATCGAAATGTGAACACGGTTTTGATTGGAGCAGATTCAAAGGAATTGTCGCAAAACGAAGATGAGGGACGGTCACCCAGCAAAACGACCGTCGATTTTCGTCTCCCGTGAGCAGTAGCTAAACTTTGGCGTGTTTACATCCATCCTTAAGCGCAACGGTGTTTTCTCAGTAATTTTCGAAAGTGAGTTCATTGATGCTTCTACAAATGACCAAATGCTGAACAAGACAGCTGAAGTATTCAGATTCATAACACCATAGAGTTGCTCCAAAGCTTTACTCTGAACTTAGGTTAACATTATTCATAGAATTGCGCACACTCATTTTTCGCGTTCCAGAAAGCCATATCGTAGCCGTTCGCCACATTTTTTGCCATTATTCCGCAAGAATGTCCGAAAAGACCTGATCGTCGCTAAAGTGCACTCGGTTGGTCCCCATCACACTTTTGTGGCCAGGCATATATAGTTAGCATCAAACTCATCATGTAGATTTTCATAATTTCATTTATACAGGGAGATGTGAAAATATCCCACGCAAAACTCGTCGAACTCAAAGAGATCACAAAGGTGAGCGGGATCATTCCCTTTTCCTTCAAATTTTCATTACTTCAAAATCGAATGAAAAAGCCTGATCATCAGGAAATAATCAAAGCCCTGTGCGATGCTTGGTTTTGTGCTCACAAACGTAAAGGGCGCCAACTCGCTTGGGTTTTTTACTGTTGAGATGGATGGTGCTGTCACTCATAATCCGAAACGTATCAGCTGATCATAGAAACTAGAGAGTCACCAAAGGGAGGAATTTCAGAAGTAATCTTATAAAAAATTACATAGTTCCAATTTTGAATGATTAAGAAAGAATGTCTCGAAATATAGAAAAGGAATGATGGAATAAAAATGAACTAGTACAGGTTTTTGTCAATTTTCTAGAGCGATTTTGAATCTGGTACCAATCCTCTGAAGTTGGAGGGGGAGAACTTTGACTTTTTGGGATATTAAAGACCTAAAAGAAATGTCTCGTTTATGTTCCTCCTCAAAAGTTATTGTTGTGAACGTTGTTTCCAGGCGCTTAATCTGTGAATTTTCTGCTTCGGATCTTTCCCTGGTGATGGGGTTTCAGTCGATTTCTTTATATTGCCGTGAGACAGCTATAAAAAAGTGTTTTGCTCAAGGCTGGTCAGAGTTGGAACAGTACGAATGACACCTGGGGACGATACTCAAAACATATCCATTTTGAGTGGACCCTGTTTGACTATACGCATAAACTGTAAAAAAGGTGAAAGTTAATCCATGTAGGATTATTCGCAAACTAAAAAAATATCTAGTAAATAAGCCATCTAGTGCTATAAACAAGCTTAATGATTTCAGAAAACGTCCAAATCAGAGGATAATCGTGGCGGCATAGAAATAAATGTACACCAAAGACCAACAAAAGAGGTTCTCAAAAGGAAGTCAAACACATCCGCTGCCCAACCCGTTCAAAGTCAACTTATGGCAGTCACCACACCCCGATCCGCTCCGACCACAACGACGTCCAAAACTTTTGTCATTGATCAGGTACTGCAATTGATCACCAGCAAGTACACCTTCGATGCGAGTGATTTGGAAGTGGAGAACTCGCAGCCACCAAACGGCGGGACAGACTCAACAGCAAGGAAGACTAGGACGTCCAACATCATGAAAGGCTCAGAAGCGAGGCCCGAGGTCGCTGGAGAAGCGAAAAGAAATCGGACAACAGAGGCAGCAAAGCAGGTCGCAGACAATCTAACGAATCTGGACTCTGCACCAACTTTCAAGGGGGTAATTCTCCAAAAGAAAGCAAGTCAAACTAAGGTGCCGCCTCATATTCGCAATGAACTTGCCAGAGCTGCAAAAAGAGCTGCGAGCCAGAAACCAGCAGAGAACACGGAGATGCGGGAAAACAGTGGCGAATTACCTGTGAGTTACCTGTTTAAATACGTATCTGGTTTGGTTTTTGTTACGATCACTCACAGCAGCAGTTACGTAAGACTGCGCAAATGTTTATTCATTTGTTTGTATATTTATTTATTTATCTTCTCAATGCAGGAGTGACAATCCATCTTAAAGAGGAATGATTTGTGCGCTTAAGTGACAGAAAAAACAGAGAGGAAAAAGCATGAAAAGTCTTGTTGATAACGCTGTAGAGCGCTACTTGGTGGAAGCCCCGGAATGTGAGCCATCAGCGAGCAAGACGAAAATTTTTGCAGTGAGTCTGAACGACGAAGAAAATTTTGAATATTTGGCGATAAATTTAATTTTCTTCCAAGAATTCAAGCGGGGAAGCATCATTGCATCTATAACGAGAACCATTTCACGGTTATAGCAATTTTTTTCCTGAGAGGACATGCACGGCTCACCGCTGTTGACGTTCTAAGAGCTGCAGAAGTGTCATGTTAGACACACTGCTAAACTGATAAAGTGTGAGGACTGAACTTCCAAACTGATTTTTGTCCCCATATTTTAAATTGCGTTTTACTTGCACTAGGTCATTTAGCCCTTACTTTGTGGCATTCTTAATTCATCCAAAATATTTCAATTTTTAGGATGCTCATATCACATTTGAAGTGATTCAACTGCCGACCGAGGAGGCATCGCCCAATCTGGAAGAGATGCTGAAGCGGCGGAAAAGCCGACAAATCTCAAAAAGAAGTGGCAACGTCAGAGCAGCTTGATGTTTCGAAACCAATGAAGTAGTGCTTCTGCGTTGTACATACGTAACTGTTGCTATATTCGTTGATTTAATTCATTTCATTGATTGATCAGTTGCCACTTTAGAGAATAAAGCAGTAATTATTTACGATACTTTGAAAAAAACTGCATTCAAACCTGAGTTCTTTTAAAACGCCATCAGTTTAAATTGTATTCAGCGTGTAGTAGAACTCAAGGCTCCTGCTGACGGTGCCATAATAGGAGTACAAAGGGTATCTTCGGAACTCCACGTCTAAGCCCGGCCATTCTCGCCATGGTCGCATGTAGCTCATCAAAACGCGGAAAAATAGGGTGATATAGACCTCGGGTTGAAGTTCTCTGACGCGAAATCAGCAAAGGCTCTTCAACTTATTCACAGAGGACGATCAGCTCTAGATCGATCCCCGGCGCCTTCAATAGATTTTTGCACGGGTCGGAATCACTTCAGAATCAAATGTGGGGTAAAGAGGGTGAAAATGTTAAAAAATAGAGTGTGGGTAGCGAGATCAATCGGTTGCACATGCGAGAATTCACCTGCAGGGCCCGTCAGGACGTGGAAAGGTAGGGTGACTAAGACCTCGTGCTGAGGTCCTCTGACTCGAAATCAGCAAATGCTTTTCTATGTATTCATAGAGAACGACCAGCTCTACCTTTTGCCAGAGCTTTCATTTTCTAGATCTTCATATGTTTTTGGGACTCGATGGGAAATGTTTCAAATTTTCGGGTCTCCGAGGAAAAATTTCCCTCACACTTAAAATATGGGCCGTACTACTGGGAAGCGCATGAAAGGCGATGTGGGGCCGCCTCTAACAAATAAGGCCCTCGTCCATGGAAGAGGGAACCCTTTCCCTCAACAGTTGAATGCCGGCGGCAGGCCGTGGTGACAGGCCGACCGAGGAAGACCCGCGTCACGTCCAGGGTCAAGCGTCCGATGGGAATTTCCCATGAGGGGGTCGTAAGGGAGGGGACTGAGAAAGGAGGGTCGTATTGGAGAGGTGGGGGAGGGGTAGCTGGCTTGACTATTGAATGTAACCTTTCTACCTTTTGCCAGAGTTTCAATTTTCTAGATCTTCATATTTTCAATTTTCTAGATCTTCATATGTTTTTGGGAGCTCGATGGGATTTACATACATGGCGAGATTTGTGAACGTCAACTGGAGCGCATTCAAACGCAGGGCAGCATCCTGGATTTCTTCTCGTGGATTTATCGCGTGCTTTTTGCTATATCATCTAGACACGAGTCTCTTCCATGAGAATCCCTAATGCGATGAAATCTCAAGCACGAACATTGGGTTAGTACCATGGATGAGCGGAATTCCGACTTTAGGAACTTACGATATTCCGGTGTTTTTTGTGCTTCCGACTTCAGAAAAAATTATGAAAAAAGCCGGAAGTTTTCGGAAATTTTGGAGGATGACCAGGCATACATTAAGGGCAGCATAGTATAGAAAAGTGAATTGTTTTCAAGAGACAACTGCTCAACATTGAGCACTTGGTCAAATGGTTTATGAAAATTTTCAAAATCGTCTGTTCTCATTAAATGTACGCAGACGCAGCACAGGATTGATCCAGGAGTAACGCGTAGCTCCTTCAGACCGTAGGAGGGGCATAAAAGTTATTCATGCTTGCGGCGCGTCAAAGTTTACGCGCCTAGACAAAACTCCACGAAGTTTTCGCGCCGACCCAAAGCGGCGAAAATGGAAACGCAGTTTGTTCGCGCGGCGGTCGCAACGGCCAAACTAGGAACGTTGCTGACCTGCCATGATTTCTCTTCTACCTCCCTCCTTTGCACTGTGTATCGGTGCGTAAACTTTGACGCGTCGTAAGTATGAATGACTTTGAAGAATTCTGTGCAGAAGATATCAAAGCTCCAGAAGGTGCCTTTCTAGGAGAAATCACCCTTGGGCTGAAGGAATGGGATGAAAATGATGCTAATGTTGCTTAATATACTTCACTATAAACTATGATTCTGGGAGCAATATGATGGCGGCTAGACTACCAAAGAAAATTTGCCCTCCAACTTTAAAATTTGCTCTGTCCGACCAGAGTTTGCTAAAATCTTGTTCAAGCACTTATTCTTCCATTAATCGGACACCTTTTTTTCTATTCTTTGATTCCTAAGTGATACCGCTATCTACGAACGCAACCATATAAGGTTTTTCAGAAGAACCCTCGTCAATCTAACAATACACTAGCTCACACCCCACTCAAGTCAGCGTAGGCACACATATTGGCTATTCTGTACTTGTGACTTTCGACTTCCTGCACTTCCGATATTCCGGGTGTTTCTGGGGCTTCCGAGTTCCGAAATTTTGAATCTGACTCCCGCTCATCCGTGCTACACTGCGAACTCTCGCCCCATCGTCATCTCGCCGATCTGCAGGTGGGCCGGCTACTGTACCTCGCTCACATGAGGCAATGACGTCATTCCTTCACTATTTTCGTTTTTCTTTTCGCTTAGTCTTGCTCATTTTTTGGATTCCAGATTTTTTGGATATTAGTTGTGCTCCGCATTTTGAGGCTTCCATCTCATTTCGGAAAGTTTCTCGTATTTCTTTACGTTCTTTTCCATGTGCTTTCTTTTGTTTTAATCTGTGGACGTTGTCATCTGAAAACTGGATGTATTTTTTGAGACGTCTTCTTTGTTCTGCATCAAATTGGCTAAAATTTTTCGAGAAAGTGCTTGTAAGATGAAATATGATTCCTCTCACACGTCATTTATTCGTGATGATGTTTCCAAAAGTCGTGTTCTTTGCATCAATTACCAGTGATTTTTCTTTATTGCAGAGTAATGCCTGGTGGACGTGGTAATCGTCGTGATGTTAAACATTTATCTAAAAACCGATTCTCGCGGTTAGATGCAGATATTGCGAGTTCCTATGTGGATGATGATGAAGGTGATTAAATATATTGTTATACTACATATCCTCCCAGAATTACTTTTTTGGCAATCATAACAGCTTTTTCTTTCAGTCTCTTTCAGACGAGGTAGAGCTCCGGTTTTGAAGTAGCCGTGCTTCTTCAATTTCACGAGTATCTGACATGTATTTGCCTAGTCACTTAATGCTATTTTAAAAGTTCTAACTTATGCTTATTGGATAACTCCAATTCTAAACCTTTTCCTGTTAGAACCTTTTTTTCAGTCTTATTTGTTTATTTCTAGAAGAAAGGCCGCGACCAAGACAGGGCACTGTCAGCCGCGTCATTAACATGTTGGCCGGTCGAGTAATGCACGGAGCAGGGGGTAACCGAAGAGGGAGGAAGGACGAACAGACGTTACGAAGTGCCGGAGGAGTTTCACGACACACTGAGATGGTTCATAAAGTTAAGGTGCGTCTAACTTCATCTTGAAAATTTCGCGGAGCTTTCATACTTCCCCGCTGCATATGCGTGCGACGAGACTTTCATTCTCCATAACAGCACCAAGCAATTAATATAGGATAACAGCAAGCCACAACACCAAAGTTCCAATACTAACAGCCGCATACCAACCATTATAAGACACCGTGCACGCAAAAGTGTTATTCGGCATATTGTTGGCTTGCCATTCCTTATCCAAACTCCCCGAGCAAGGTAGCAGGATGATGCAGAAACAGTACCATAAGGAGTGGGCTTGTTATTCCAATTCTGTGATTGGCGATACAGCAACGTCGTTGTCCTAGTTTTAATCGTGAACCATTTCTGCTTCAAGAAAACGAAAAGATCTTTACCTAGCCCATTTTCCCAACCTCCTGGGCTAAGATTCATTGATGCAAATCAGGGGGAACCAGTCTAAGTAACCAGCCTTCCTTTGCTGCGTCTCCTGCGATGACTAGTCTAAACGATAACCAATCATGCTGACCATCGTTGCTTTGCGTAGTTGTCGTTTCATGAATTCCAAATGTGATCAATATCAACCTTTGCAGATACCATTTGGTCGGAAATTCACTGTTCCTTGGATAATGAAGCAGCTTCATCAACAAATTGAAGACATCAAACCACTGCTAGTAACAGTCACTCAGAGAGGAGACGTGGAGTTCTTCCTGAAGGTATACCGATACATATTTTCCGAAGTGGTAGATGGAGAACAAATTGGCCATTTTCACAAGTATCCTTCAGAATGAGGATACAGCTGAGGCGTGCAGAGCAATTTCACGCCGTATTGTCCACAGAATCACTGGTGATCGAATGCATATAATCGTTGACAAGGTCGTTGCACCGTGGACTAAACTGAGTAAGGAAGAGACAGCAGTTATCCAGGTTTGTTTCTTTTTCTCCCTTCTTCTGCTTCAAATTCAACTTTGTTCCCTTTTAGGAAGTTGTTGACAGCCGTTACAATCAAGATTCCCGCTCCCTTGATCTCAGCGAGTTTGCACTGGATCAGAGTATGTTTTGTGATGCCTTCTCCAAAATCTGTTATTCTGTAATTTTTCTTTCCAGAGTTCAAAGACCGAGATCTTCATATGATGCTGAACAAAAACAATGTTATGTTGACGGTTGTAGATCGGATAGATGAGCGATTTGGCTCCATAACAGCACTCAGCCTTCAGGTGGTGTCCATGTTTTTTTTTCCTCTTCTAAGACACTTTTCTGTGAGCGATTGCTCACGAAGCATTTCCCTGCATGTGCCATTCGCTAGAGCCAAGCTTTGCTTTTCGTTTTTTTTTCTAATCTCATCCCACCATTTCCTGCAAATCCAGTTTTGAGGCGAACTGAAACTTCACTTCAACTTGAGCGCATTTGAAATTCCACAATGAGTCAACTAGTCGAATGCTTTAATTAACAATCACTTGTGACACTTATTGAGTTAACATTTGGTATACTGTTAATATGGGAAGTGTTTCAAGTAGGAAGCGTAATGTTTGAGAACTTCTACTTCTAGGATAAAGAGGCGAAACGGGCTAACACTCAATTCACACTTTGTCCAGAATATTGTATTCGTAATTTTTCATCTATTCTACAGAATAAGACGTGGAACCACCTCTTTTCTGTGTAGTTGTGTAAAATCATACTATGACTCTGAGAAAGAAAACTATTCCTAACGCTCTGTGAAGTAATGTAATGCCTCTTATTCCAGGGCAATCGATTGCGATTCCTTGACTACGCAGCTGTGCTTGTTAGTGTTACAAAGTTTTTGAAAGTTCTGGATTTGTCAAACAACCAAGTAAGTATGAACCCTGCTTCCCATGGTTACAGATGTATGTCAAACAACGAAACCACGTTTGTTTACAGATTGATAAAATCAGTGAGCTGGAAAAATTAAAGGGGCTCCCCGTAGAAACGCTGTTTTTCGAAGGAAATCCACTCGTTGAACAACTGACGACAGCTTCGGGATATCTCAGGTCTATTGTCGCAAGATTTCAGAAGCGTGCCATACTAATCGCTTACCTTTTCTATAGTCTGTGTCTTAGATTCTTTTTAAATGCAGTATTTTTGTGTTCTTGGCATGTTTGGCTGGAATTAGTTTTGCCACGATTTTCTACCAGGGCAGATCCTGGTTGGAATGCGGTGGTTTCGCTGGCCTTCCAGTTTTCCATTAATGAGTACCATTTCATACCATAACGTTCAGCGCCGTTCATCAAGTGTTCCCGAGGGTCTGTGTTCTGGTGAGTATTGTTTTTACATTTAAATGGCATTTTTATAAATGCTACATGTTTTCACATGCACCATCTTCAGGATGGATCTCCTGTACAGCCCGCAGCTGTGCACGTGCAGTCATTGGACGACGATGAGATAACATCGGAGCCTCCGTGTAGGGTAAGGTCATATGTGTATACGATTTGGCTTACGGGGGAAATGTACTTGTTTAGCCTGGTTTTTACGGGACAGACAACTTACGAGTACTTGTGGAGCGGTTCCTTGTCGAGTACTTCAAGTTATACGATGGCGAAGAAGGTGGAGTTACGAGAAAGAACCTTGTGCAAGCATACGATCAAGATAATGTACGTCTCAGTTTCTTTTTTTTTTTCAATTTTCATGAGTGCCGAGCTAATTGATCCCACAATTTTAGTCTTCGTTTACGTTGACCATCGCTCATTTGAAAGACATGTCGCACGAAGGTGGACCAGTTCGTTACCCAAATGAGTAAGTATTCCGGTATTATTTCTATTACTAAACATTATTTGTTCGATAATTTAAAACGGCATTTGGAGTTTTATGTTCTGGGTTTTGACTCTTTACATTTTTTGTAATGTTAACTTCCTGGATGGTGTTTTTGCGGCTACCACAGTTGCTGTGTTTCATCACTGGTTATGTCCTGCGTAGTACTATATCACGCTCTCAGATATAAGGAGATAATCATAACTAAATTTAGCGCTTGTTACAATCTCTATATTCGCACTTCTCATAATGTCCTGTGTGAAGAACGGTGGTCACGGAATCGTAGCATTCGAACGTATCGCGGTGAGTAGAAGAAACTTATTGAAATTTTGCACGAAATGGGCTTTAAATCTTGATTTATGATTTTCAGGAGCAATGGATATTGCTGTAGCGCTATCGAAATTACCCATAACAAACCACTATACGGAGTCTTTTATTGTTGATACGCATTTGATATCGGTATGTGGGATTTGTCAGTTCCTCTTATAAAGTCTGTAATTCCATGATATTCTGTTGTATTTTAAGGAAGAACTTTTGGCGTTCACTGTACAAGGTCTATTTGAGGATGGTAAATTTGCCAAACCCGGAGAAGTACCGCAACTGAGCTTTTTCTCAAGGTCGTTTGTAGTATCGCCACGAGCAAATGAGTAAGTTTCTCAGTATGAATTTTTGATCTTAATTCAACACTTTATCACTAGTTCAGGTCAATAGCCGTAATATCCGACATGCTGTACTTGACGGGAATCACTCCAGCACGGGTAGCTCGGTACAAGCTGATGTTGAATAAGGTTTGTTTTTCTGTTTTCTCTTATCATGAAAAGTCTTAAGTGGGGGAAGACAATTCCCTCTGTTCAGGCGGCATCTGCTGGATCTGCGTCTGTACCGCTCGCACCTGCCGCACCAATCAATCCGATAGCACAGGCCACTAATGTGAGTTCCTCCGATCAGATGCTTGTTTATATTCACATGGGTTGAAGGTATAAATTATTCTACATTTCGCTTTTTGAGACACTGTCGTCTCTTCCCATTGCGCTCAGTCTCTTCTCATTGCACTATTTTCGATCATAGAGATAGAGTGTCTCCAATTGATTTTTGAAAAATCGCATTTAATATAAGAGGATGAGCAGGATTATTTTTATAAGACCATTTGTTGCAAAAATCGGAGAAACTTTGAAAATTGTCCAGTCTTGGTGAATATCATGTGCAGCCCAGGCGGAATAGTTAAGCGCTTTTCGACGTCAATGAGTTGCTTATCTTTTTGGTGAAACCGACAAAGGAGTATATTTTGATTTTTCAGTCTATCAACGGCCTGCAGATGTCCGCTCAACCCTCTGATGAGATCAAAAGGCAAATGGTTGCGCAGTTCTGTAAGGACAGTGGAATGATTCCAGCATGGTCGGAGAAATGCCTGATAGATTCTGACTGGAATTATCAGGTGAGCAGCAACTTTTCTCTTGAGGCATTTTTAGTTTTCAAGTCTCCTTCCCTTGATGCTTGCTTGTTTAGCCTCTATTCCTCTAAAGTTGTTTTAATTTTCAGGCGGCTGGAGAAGCATTCCTCGCTAGCAGGGACAGTTTACCTAAAGAGGCATTCGCGGCTACGTAACGAGTCAGTGCGCTCAGGATGAAGGCTTTATGTACAGTTCCTCACTTTTTTTCCTCAGTAAGAGTAGTTCAGAAGTTATTTGTTATGATTAGTTGATATGTTGAGTGTACCAAGTGATTGTGCTATTTGTTGTGTTTGTATCCAGTTTGTTGGTCTACTAATTTTGCTGCTATTGTTCAAAAGGGTATCTACTTCACAGCTAAATTCATCATAGTAACAACAGTGTGCTGGTAGGTAAGGCAGTGTGGCAATTTCCCTCCTAGTGCACAAGCGGCATTCCCACCTCTTCCCATGCTGATCTGCATAATTTTCTTGGATCAGCTGGAACCGGCCTGGTTCGTAGCACCCGTCTTGCCAACTACATCTGAAGTCACAGGCACCTGTGGACCTTCACTGGCACATGTTCTTACTCAAAGAACCGATTGGCCGTTTTTCTTACGGAAGGCAACTTGTGCGCACTGTATTAGTCACTAGCCATTTGAGCTCTGGCCATACCAGTCGGCGCACTAGTTATGAAAACAAGTTATGATACGTTTTGTTTGGATGAAGTAGATCACCGTTTTCATCAAGTGAACTGACCATTCATCATTGTTGTACGTTTCGTGGGGACCGGTTCACCATTGTACTTTATTCCACTGTGAACTAATTAATGAAAAGTTATGTAAAACTTCGTAACTACTTTATAAAACATGTCTGTGTTTTGTTCATGAAGAGAGAAAAAGTAAATGATTGTGCTAGTCTGTTCATTACACTGTCGATTCTCGCTGATCGCAGTTTCTTTCTACCATGCGTTCAAATGGCGATGATCGGCGTTTATCAGTCCGTTTTTTTTTTTTTTGTTTGAATGAGCTACACAACTGACTTTATCCCAGAGTTATAGAGGCATTCAATGTGCGTATGTGCACAACATAGTGACTTGTGGGAGGCACCTGATATATGCAGTCAGCTGTTCATTCTCTAGCTCACTTCCTTGTTGTCAGTTGATTGGCATCCGGGTATGGAAACAATAGTTAGCCCGGAGCGGGGCCGTCCTTTTGCGAACTCTGCGACTGAACCACCGTCCTTTGGGGAACCGTGTCACGGCGCAAGATGTAACTTCACTCTTCGCTTCACTACTGGCCACTGCTTCTCCAGAGCTGGGAAGTGATGCAGAGCGTGCTCCTGACGTCAAAAGTCTACCGCATGGGTGCAAGAGTGTTGATTTCGGACTACTAGTTAGCTGTGAGAAATAGCTTTACAGGTTCATATTAGGAAAATCAGGAATGAAGGCACAGCAAGAAAAGAGAAAAAAGAACGCAGAAAAGTGTGCAGAATGAGAGAAAAGAAATGTAAGAGAAGTAGGCTAACTGCACAGATACTCAACGATTGTCGCATTTGAAACAGATTATGTATACCAGAGGAGCGCGAATGCGTGATTTTTCCAATTTTTCGAGTTAATTCAGGTGCCGCGAATGTACTGGTCATCGAAAACGAATACAGTTACCGAAGATCTCAACAGCACAGTAATGTCAGACATTTCTAGAAGAGTTTGCAAATTTTCTGAAGAACAGAATAAAACAGCACAGCTCGAGCCTTCTAAGGACGTTACGGTCCTGGGCAAACATAACATACAGAGAACTCCAAACGGACGCAGTCAAGAGTCAGGATCGCGACGCGGCTCTCTTGGGCAGAGTAACGGGAGCTCAGCATAGTGTGCGCCTGCGTCTCCGCCTGTGAGAGCCGCGCCGCGATCTCGACTCTTGTCTACGTACGTTTGGAGTTTCCTATACCATTCCCCCTCATCATTGTGTCGTACTTTCACGAACAAATATCACGGTGCACCAGAATTAACAACGCAGAACAATGACAACTTTTATACAAAACCTAGACTATTTCGTGAATACATACTAACCATAAGTCCGCTAAATAACAACTCTATACATTGTGCTGTAGAATAACACAGATAGATAATTAGGAAAGGGTTTGTTTCAAAGCCCCTACTCATTAATAAGAAAAATTAATCGTTACCGCCGTCCTAACAGTCGCAGGAAACGTACCATGTTCACTCTGAGGGCAGGCCAACAAAGAGCTAAATTGCGATGGTACCATTCTCTGAAACAAAATCGGATTGAGCCGGCCTTCTGCAACAATCAATTTCTTTGAAAGTTACGCTTCACTGGAAGAAGTTGGTTGGTGGACCGTGACTGGTCCTTGATAAAAGAAATTGCTCACTTACTTGTTATAAGCCATCAAACTTGCATGTTGTGAATCAAGGAATTCCTTGTAGAAAACTGAGAGATCATTTGCAGACACCTGTCCTAATCGCCCGAGTTCTTTCTTCCTCTGAAACTTGTTTCATTCAAGCTGCAATAGGGAAATAGGAACGATTCATCACGGAAATTCAATGACTTTCAGCTGGCAGTACATAAGAAACCTAGTTGTTAAATACAGAGACCCATAATCGAGTACTACATGGCTTTGGACTGAGATACAAGGCTTCGAAAAAGGCCTAAAATCGGCTCCACCATAGTACTGCGCTAAATGCTCAGAATCGAACGATATGCGTTATGAACTAACCTTCTCAATAAACTCGGCCTTCTTAGCGTCAAACAGGGTATTATGTGCTGCCCAAAAGGCGGAGTTCCACCTAGAATGACCTTTTTTAGTTTGGCATTGAATAAACGTAGGTTGACTAGTACCTATTAAGTTCTTCCCTCGCTTCTCTGTATTCACGCTCCAGTTGAGTCTCGTTATCTACTCTGCGTAACCTGCAGCAATATTTCCTAACAAAAGCCAAGCCATGACACAGTTAGTAACTTACTTTATGGGCCGAATCTTAGATATGGGGTTGGGTGGGCCCACCCAGTCATATCGACGATCCATGCGAACTTGGTCGTCAGTTATATTCATCTTCTAAGCACAATTCTAAATCAAATTAAAGCTTTCACGAAATTCTTGACATACCTATATGGGTTTTCTTAATACAACAAGTTTGGAACAGCCTCATTTCGGTAAGAATAAAGTGAATAAGACACATAATGAGAACGATTGGAACAAGGAACTTTTTTATCAACAGCAAAAAATCAACAATCAACAGTACTAGTCTTTTCATCCAGGAACAATAAGGTTGTCAATTTAGATAAAATGAAAAAAGGATATATTATACGAATCAGATCACTCATAAAACAATCATCAGCTCAAACAACAATAACAACAACGACTTCTCGTTCATGATCTTCTAAACTTCAACAATTTCTTCACAGTTCGTCAGACCGCATCTAGTTCATCTATAGTGTTCCTTATCAATGAGAACATACGCTGGTATTCCGTCACATTATGGCTTAAATAATAAGAATCCGCTTTTGGAACGCCACCCTTAACACTAAGAAGGCTTATCAAAACTCACATCACGAGTAATATCGGACCCAACAACTCTTTCGTGTTTGTTAAGTGTCGCAAGTACATCCTGGTGTAATTTTTGCACGTATAACATTCACACGATTCGAATAGCTTGTCATAGTCATCAGCGTACCTATAACAAATAGGTGGTGCCAAAATGATGGAGTTAAATCGAGCTGAGTAGGAAAAAATCAAAAGCATACAAAAACATACTTATCGTCATTGAAATCCACTAACTCAAACAGGGATGAATGTGGGTAATCATCTGCTAACCGAAGAGCTTTCGCCTTAATTGAAAGAGTCACAGAACTCTAGATGGAATGTGGAAATGCTAGACAATCCGAGACAGTAAAATGTTGAGCCTAGACAAAGGGAGGTGAAGGTAGTAAAGTAATGGTGGGAAGAATTAGATAGAAGGGTTCCAGCATGAAAAAATATGCGAGATTATAACAGCCTAGCACTTAGATGGTAAAATCAAAGTCATTCGGATACATAAAAACTGTGGTGATGATAAAAAGTCGATCATCACACGATCCCCCCCCCCCCCTCCCGTCCTTCAGCGTAAGCAACCCTTCTGATATGGCAGAATTATGATCAGAAGGGGTGATATAAATGACGGAGAAAAATCAGTGCGACCGCTCTCACGACCCATCTCACCCCTACAGGACCGTCGTCCTCTTATCCGACAAAAAAATCGACCCCCTCTACGCTCCTCAACCCACCCAACCCCATACAACCACTTTTTCAATACCACCTCTTTTCTGCTTGCAAATCCCTTCTATGACCCTTTTAACTCCATAAGACACAATCACATGAGAAGTGTAGAAGTACAAATATGAGACAAAAGTAACTAGCTAACCATCTCAGCCATCTTCACTGGATACGATGAATCGAAAAAGTCAAACCCCAGCTTGGTCAAAAGCAGTACCATAGCCGGATCAAATGGTCCAGCGACAAAGCGAAGCCTAGTTGGTGGCAACGGAGCCTAGTGAGAAGCAGATTACAGTGAACTAACAGAAAAAGTTGATTACTGATAGGTAACTCACAAATGTTTCTTCCACAAGTTTTCGCAGTTCTTCATGGTCGACTTCTTTTCCATCTACAAATTCCCGTAAATCCACCTGAACCTTATATAATTAGACGTTGGATATAGCTCACAATTTTAGAACAGTTCAGATTAGCTACCGAATATCCATTACATCTCTTGTTGAGCCCAATATCAACAGCATATTTTCTGCGATGGTAGTCACTAAAGCCGCCGCCTAAGGAAACCAATACCGCGCCCTGCAACGATAAAAACTCAAATTATCGAGCATGCAAACGGTAGGTATCATACACTGGCTGGCTTGCCATGCTTCGGCATGAAAAGCATTAACATGGAATTTGCACACAACAGAGTGGCAAAAAATTGTGGAACGATTCCTTTTCGTTTTTTTTTGCATTACATCGTCAGAAAAACTAAACGAGAATTGTGTCCTCTATCTTCACATCTAGAATTGAAAAACATATAACCATTGAAGCATTTAGAAGAGTTAGCACACTTCAAGGTTCTCCTCATCTTCGTTGAATAATTGGTCATAAAACGACTTTGTCCGCTCGATTCCTTTGGTTAGGCGCTTATTTAGTGATCCTCTTGGTGCATCATAGTCAAGCATCGTGTCGAAGGAATCACACAGGAAGTTTCGAATTATTTCACGATGCCATGGTGCATTCAGCTGGAAATTCAAGACGATATGGGAAGTTTGACAACGCATTAAGAGTATTATGGTAGCAAAAGCGTATATCAGATCACTCCATAACCAACCATCTTCTTGCCGCCCTTTGTGAAAAGAGCGATGGACTTCGTGTCGTTGAAGCCCGAGCGCATTTCCGCAAGTGGATCAGTGATATGAAGGTGAACTGCCGAATCTTTCTAGAATCAGTGATTCCTGAACACGAATAAAAGAAGAGTAGAACAACAACACCCAAATTCGGTGTGAACAAAGAAAAAACATATTAGCCAAATTTGGACTGAATAAATCCCCCTGAACGAAATTGGTTCAGCATTCATTCAGGAAACCACGAAGCAACAACTTTAATCCGTTTGTGCGTGAACCAGAATGATTTCAACATATTTTGCTTCGAATACGCCCACAACAACGGCACAAATATGCAGAACTTTTAAATTATTATACTTGACCCCTTGGTAGATGGAAGACTCACATACAGGCATTCCACAAAATGCAGGGGCTCCTTTTCCAAATTTTTCAATCACTTTCGAAGATTCAATCCTGGAAAGTGGAGGAAATAGGACTCAATGCAATATTATGGGAAAAGTGACAGTGTATACCAACAGAGAGGGCAGCGTTAGCTGATAGATGGGAATCTGATCAAGCTTTAGCCAGTTCTGCGCAACTTCCCATGTAAGATGTGGGATATGACCGGCTCGGAGGTAAACCATACATGAAGGGGTGGCGTGTTTCACGAGATGACGGCCTAGAATGGTCTTTTGCTAAGCTTAAAAGAGCAATAGCGAGTTGTGCAGAAGTCTTGTACGTATGTACACATATAATTCAATTAGTCGTACTCAGAGACCTATGTCGCGTATAGTAGCTAAGTTTCAATCCAAAATCAAATGGAACTTACCCCATGACTCTATTATCCCAGTGCGCCCTAGCGCACTTTTCTTGCTTACTACGAAGTCGACCATTTTGGAAGCCACCTGTAATTAGAAATGATTTGTTCACAAAACAATATTTTACAGTGTTCTTCTTCTTCTTTGAAATACCAGCAGTTCATTAGTTACAGTATCCGAGATCCAAATAAAAGGGATGAGAAAGCAGACAGATATGCGGAACCATCGTGATGGTTAGCAAAAAAAGCACTGAGCTGGAACTTCTGGAACACTAACCAACCAAATGAATGAATGTGAATGATCGGCTATCTAAACTACTACGGAAGCTAAAATGCGCAGGACGTCAAACTCGATTTCCGACCCTGCCTATGGCTAGTTCAGCGCTTATGCATCCCAGCTCTAATGTACTGTAAAATACAATGACTATTATAAGACCTACCATATATATGCTTCCTTACCGATTGTTATGGAGAAAACACTGTTCATTTATCAGATATCAGAGTGTCTGCTTACAAGTAACTTTTAGCGATGTCAGCGCAACTGGTATATATTTATCAGTATGAACAAATTGTTTACAACAACATCACCCTGTCAAACTTCTGCTCAATGTATTACATTTTGGAGAAACAGATCTATTGTAGGAATGACCTGCTGAGTGTACAAACACCCAGGTTTTTGAAAATTCACTCACAAAAACAAAGGAAATACGAAAGGATACAGAATATAGTACGGAGAGAATGATTACTTATGAAACCACTGGTCTATGAATAGTTTCTTTGGAAGGTACCTGCATAAACAACAAGAGTTTCTTACAATCAAAAAAGTCACTTCACCGTTGAGAGAAAAAAAAAAACGAGAGAATGAGGTAGGTAAACACATTTACTACTTTTGCACAGCATAGTCTCGATACTCTGGTTTCAGCTCCCACATGCTCTTATGAGGCGGTGCCGTGTTATATACAGCTATTTCAGTCAACAATTCCTTCACATATCCAGCTGGTTGCTGAGTCAATTGTTGCAGGTCTTGTAACCTATAAAAGCATGAATTTTTCATAAGAAACTCTCAGTGAGAGCCAGTGGAGTTTTGAACCTCACCTGTAGTACTGATGCTTCTCGAATGCATGGAATAGCGCTTGCATTAGCACGTTGCGATCAGCACGAACAGTCTTTGCACCTTCTTTCTTCTGCTTGATACGCATCATATCTTCTGCATGCGCAGCGACAGGTTTGAATTTAACAGCAGCCTGCGAAATATTTCAATTTTATGAGAAACAATCAGATACTAAAAGAAGACGGACTCACTTTTTCCATCTGCAAAACTTGCTTCTTTGGTTGGCCGCTGTTTGAAATCTGAGCAATTTTCATCTTCAAGTAGCTGTTTGAAGCTGGAGGGCGACATTCAGCACGTTTAACAACTCTTCCTTCTAATGATAACCGTCCAGATCTAATGAAAGAACATTAAGCACTATAAAAACTAAGAATTACAAAAAAGCAAAACTTTGCCGCCAGCAGGGGTCGAACCTGCGACCTTGGGCTTATTAGACCCACGCTCTAACCGACTGAGCTATGGCGGCACGGATGCTGATAGCGCCCGTTCACCAGTCATACTTGATCTCTGCGTCCTCGTTCAGACCGGTTTTGTCTTCCGCCAACACTGCCATCGTCTGATTTAGAACGTCACCAAGGATAAATGAGTGCTCATCAGGAATTTGTGCAGGACCTAGGGAAAGAGTAGGATGATGAGGAGATGTAGATAGCCGTCAGCATTAAAGTGTGAGGAAAAGTGTACCCTTAACAGTAGATGACACTGACTGCGGCAATATAAGACCTGGACGAGATTTTAGCTTCACCTGAAACAAAAAAAAATGCGGAGAGAGCTGAAGCTCAAAAATGCATTGAAAATGAGGAACACGCCCTGACGTGATCAGTTTAATACAAATGGGTTTCTTTTTGTTGCTGAAATATTCCCTGACCCTTTACGAATCATTCGAAACATTTATTTTCGCTCTTTAGAAATATTATAATCGATTCCCCTACAACATCAATGCCTTCAAATTTTATATCTAAGGAATGGTGTATCGAGTCGACAGCAACAGTTTCCCTGGTCAAAGACTTATATAGGAAGCTCCGAATGTCCGCATTCAAGAGGGGCATGGCCACGGCGCGGCTCCCTCAGGCACGAGCGCTCTCTATGCCGCCTCTGGCTTCTCTGACTCTGCAGACAACCAGTGGCAACATGCAGAGCGCCCGTGTCTCTGTCTAAAGCCGCATCGTGGCCACGCCACTCTTGATTGCGAACATTTGGAGCTTCCTGTACCTATGTAGAATAGAATAGGTTACCTCTAAAAGAAATGCACAGTTCCACTTAACCTCATGTACACTCCCATTTATAAGAAATCCTCACCCCTTTCCCTTCTCATCTTTTACAAAGGACTTAAAATTGCATGCAGAGAATCACACCGTCGAAAATATCAACATAAAATCCATAGCTTCGTCACTTGGATGGGGAAACAGCAGAAAGGATACAGAGAATGGGCGAAATCAAGTCCTACTGCTCCAACATAACGCATAGTCCGCTTTTCTAAGATGCAGTACTGTGGGAGTTGCAGTGGTTCCGAAGATATCTCTAGTTTACATTCCACTGATCTTACAGCTTCGAAGGACATTAAAAGCATTTCAAGACCGACTAGATGTGGATAAAAGGTTTTGTTTTGTTTGACTCAAGAACTCATTTGCTAAGAAAAACAAGAAAATGTTTTTTAGAACCCCAAGAATAGCGGGAAAATTGCAAGGAAAGAAAGGCTCATTTCAGCAAAATTCGACGATTTCTCAGAAAATAATTTTAAAAAAGTGCAAACATCGGAATCGAAGAACATTAAGCATTGAAGGAAAACTCAATTTAAAACTTGAAATCTCAATGTCCGCGTGAAAATTCTAAGAAATCGAATGAGGCTTCGTGACGGACGAATTTTTCGAAAAACTCAATGGTTGAAGGCGTAATAACTTCGCCAATTCACTGCAACAGCGAAAAAAAAAAACATAGAATTAGAGTGCAATTTCTGTTAAGTAAGACCTCCACAGTGAAGAGTTGAAGGGAATGGGCTTCAGAAGAAGAAAGCAAGCAAATATTGTCTTCCATTCCAGGATCTTCGCCGTGTGGTAATTATGAATAATTCAAATTTTTAAACTTTCCACTGTATTAGCATTGCGGAAAACTAGAACTTTTGAAAAAAGCTATGTTTCAGACGCAGATTGTCATCGGTATTTTTTGATGGTAGCGATTCGATGATATCGGTTTTTAAAGAGCCTCGGAAATCAAAGACATAAGTAGCCTGTAGCCTCAATCACCGAGTCACATATTTTGAATGTGATAAACGAAAGTATAATGAAATATGGTCGTGCCCTCAAATTTAATGTTTGAGAAGTCGGCCGTAGTGAAGCGTGCAGTTATCAGATTTACTTCAGGAAACCACACACGCATGACCGTTTCTGCATCACACTTAGATTACTTTCTATTAGGTTGTTACATAAGTTTCCGCTGTTTTCGCATAGGCATTTTTAAAGGCTCCTAATAAATGAAAACCCATTAGATTTCGCGCATATCTAGATACCATTTTAAAGCGCATGATCTCGCAAACACTCGGCATTGTGAATCATATTTCTCCGTCTTGTTTTGAAAATCTAATTAATTTCGGAGTGAATCCTTCAAAAATGCAAATTTGGTAAGCACATGCACGGATAATAAGTGGACCACAACGCTGCATGACTCATGCAGCATGATTCTAACCAAATTTGGGTTAAGTAATCTTGAGGCCATTCCTATTCACCTGGTACTTTCTCTCCCCATTTTAGTGCCGAGCCCTCTCAAGCACAGACACCAAACTTGGTAACCCGAAATTTTAACTATGCCGTTTTTCTCTCCGAAACTGAGGCGAATTGAAGTGGGGTTTTTTCTACTGTAACTGGGAACATCAACCATTTGAGAACAGTAATCGGTAGCATTTTATGGAAGGTTTCAAGCGATCAGTGGAAATCACACCACTTTGCCACACTGTTTCGGGCACCTTAATGTTGTTTTTGGAATTTTTAATTGCGCATTATGTAGCATAAATCTAGCTCTAACCATGCGCCAGTTATCAGATCACAAGAATGTCTGTTGCGCGAGAACCGATCTGCCAAAGTCAGTGACCTCCAGCACTGCCCGTCTCAATTCTTTGCCTCGTAGTCCATAGATTTCTAGACCAGCGGAGTCGAGCTGTTGCCGTGAAAACGGTAGGATCGATTGTCACTTTTAGTTACTTGACATTTTATAAAACTTTTTTGTCACAAATTTCAAAACAGCGGAAACTTATGTAACAACCTAACATTACCACGAAACCCTCATCAAGCCAGCAATCCGTGAGAAAACTACACGTGGTTCTATATACTCCAACTACCAACGTGAAAAATAATAAATCGAAGTCTCTGATTTCTGCTTACATCGAAAATTCTTTGCGCTAAACTTCTAGACAGGCAAGTTCGAAGGGGTTAACGATAAAAATGTGGTGGGAAACAGACGTATAAGGAAAGTAGGATAGAAAGCAAACGCCATTTAAGAAATGATCGAACTAGAGATGCTATTGGTATTGCACAAGCAGGAAAGAAAACAGATTCAGAGATGATCAAATATGAGCGAACCAAGAAGCGAGGCTTATAGCGCAGAAAGAACTCTTTAACGATAAAGCTTCGAAAACGAAATGTTCTGAAACAACTCACATCGCCTTTCCCATTCGCACCTTGATGAATCACCAATCGACCGACATCCGTGCCAGCGTTTGCCTCCCACAGATCTGATAGATAGCGAGGTACCTGGATGCACGTAGTGAGGTACCAATTATGCTCAACGCCTAAATAAACATTCCATTTCGCACCTTCACAAGCCAGACTCCTCGTTTGGCCATCTCACAGTCTACGGCATGTTCACGCTTCCGAGACATACCTGAACTGAACTTGCAGTGATAAAGATAACAAATAGTCCTTTCCAAAAATACTTGCCTCACGCTTCGCCGCCCATCTGCTAAGCCGCACCGCATCACCAATGTATTATCATACGTGGTGTGACGTGGATAAGCCGACGGGGGGATTGAGCGTGAGGCAAGAATTTTGAGAAGGACTGTAAACCATTGAACTTGAACTGAAATGGACTTATCACAGCAAATTTATGTTTCCAGAGTAATTTGATGGAACTGACCAAGCTCACAGTGCATGGAATATGACAGCAATATTTATGCAGCTATAGAAAAGCATAATCGAAGAAGAAAAGATAGAATATATGAGAATATCACAGGTTTCTAGACGAAGACTGATAAAAAAAAGGGCAACTATGAAGTGAAGGCTGGCAAAGCATAAAAATAATAGTTTCAAAATAATGTACAATGAGACGTAATGCCTCTAACAGAAAAATCCAAACAAAAAAAATAAAAGAAATGCTTGTGTTACTTAGATATAAAGTATTGTCTCAAACTCCCAAAACTCGTAGTTTCTCTTTAATAATTTCGTTCAGTTGGTGATCATCCAAATTAGCCATATGCACTGGGGCAGGAAGTGTGAAACCAGACATCACAGAACGGATTGTCTCGATCTTCTCTGCAACATGAATTGTGACTTTAAAAAAAAAGAAAGAAAAAAGACTTCGATCTGCAGCTGATTCACCTGCATCTAACGTGATATTGGTGGGCTGATGTGGGATCACTTCGTCAGGCGAAGTTCTCGAAGACACAGAATTGTCCTGGAGCAGCTGAAAAACAGCACAAAAGTAGAATAGATGAGATTCATCAGAAAACACCATATCAGAAGATGGAAAGTTTGGCTGTGACTTCGTATGATTACAACGACATGATGGACTGATTAATTTAATTTGGTAAACTTGAATCAAATGAATTATTGTCAGTTCTGGTCTTTTACCATCACGAGCGAGAATGAAAAATACATACATACAGTGGACGGCAATGGCGGTGGCCCATCTGCGGCCTCGAGAAGGACGCAGCGCAAGCGCGCCGCGCGCGAAGGGACCGTTGTCGTCTGCTGCTGGAATGCTATTTCTACTCGCTTTCTTCCCGATTTGGTCAAGAATCCTTAAAATCGGGCAGAAAAGCTCTAGATATAGCATAACAGCAGCAGAAAACATTGTTTACGACGCGGGCGGCGCGGTTGCGCTGCGTTCTTCTTGAGGCCGCAGATGGGCCACCGCCATTGCCGTCCACTGTATGTGAACGCTCAAAACTTGACAATATTGTGCTATCGAAGATATTTCACTAGGTCAAATTTGGCTAACCTTTTCAAACTCTTTTCTGATAGGAGGGCTCACAACAGCAGTGGACGTGGAAGTGGACTGAAGCGCTGATGAATTAGAACTTCCAAAACTGACTCTCTGAAAGGGCAAAATATGATGAATTGATAGGAATCCAACTAAACGTACTGACTTACACTATTCTCTAAGTCTTCTTCACTACAAACAGAATTTTCCGCAGGTTCCTCTACTTGCATTGGAAGTGTTCTATATTCAGCATAGGGAGAAGCTTCTGTGGTTTGGTAGCTGTCCACAACGGATTCATTCTCAGAGTCGGAGAAGCCTGAAGCGAGTGGGTAAGAGCATCCCGCAACGAGGGGAGCAGAAGAAAACTAAACTCACTCGAATCGTCATCAGTTCCACTTCCACTATCCTCTACGAAGCCGACACCATTCATTTCGACTTCATAGCCGATCCTCCACCCATCAACTTCGTATGCTCTCACTGAAGTTAGTCATGCTGAGCCTATTTATTTAGGAAAAACAGTGTTTAGAAACACTCCTTAAGACGACAGCAGTAAAAGTTCTTTCTCAAAGGAGTGAGGTGATGGAAGTAAATGTGGACTAGGTTGTCAAAAAGTAGGCGGAGCTTCTCCTTCGCATAATTTCCCTCTATGCTCTGTTGGATCAAGTTTCCACAGCTGTTCAAAAAAAAAAGGAACTGCTCTCGCTCTACAGGAATGGCGTCACAATTTCCTGAGTCACTCACTTTATTTTACAATTCCAGTCAGTCGTAATGGAAACTCCAGATGGCAAAAGAAAGTCGTTTTTATACAGAGCTTGGTCCATTTCAAAAAAAAAGAAAAGAAAAGAGATGGCATCCAGTCAGTGAGGGAAAAATGAACAATGGCATCCAGTCAATGAGGGAAAAATGAACATACTTTAGAAGAACTAATGGTGTGGCCTATGAAATGATAGAGTTTTCAGAATACTCACAGTCTTCGTCCTCTCCGTCACCATAATTATCTCTTCGAGGAGTCATTGAACAAAAAAAAAGTGGAAGTTTGCTCGTGTCCCAGGATGAACTGAGTGGTATTCAATAACACATGCCTGAAATAAGTCAACCTTCTTCGTATTTTATTCTAAGAGACTCATTCGACAACCAACTAGCCGAAATTTGAGAAAAACTTCCAGTACTTCTAACTCAACTTTACAAGCTCACGTTAGGTCGGATGCAAAAATTTTGTTCCGTCGGTTGCGTCGCGGCGCTAGTTTGGGGCGCGCCAACCCATCCGAACTTGAACTGCAAGGATACAGGGGACGTATCATAATCGCGATTTTCGTGATCAGTGCATCGAATAACCCCCTAAAGGGAGGTCCGGGCTAGAATTCCTAAAGAATGCGAGTCCGATCCCGGGTCACCTTTTATAATTCTGTCATGGAGTACAACACCAGCCTTAACTGGATAATATCTCATCTCATCGCACCTTCCCACAGGCTTTGATGGTCATAGCTACAACATCGATTCTCTTCACTGCTGTACTCTCCGTGTTTGAACAGGACTCCGTTCCCCCCATATTGTCGTGTGCTGCCTATAGTGCTGAGTCCTCTCATTTCTGTAGCCTACCGCCATTTCCTTGGCCGTCTTCCTTGTTCTTTCCAACCTTAAGGCTGCCTCCTTCGTCTTTTCGTGAGCCTGCCCCTTATTATTGGCTTCGAGAGCTTCGGAAAGGTGGTAGCTTCCTTCCCAGATGGCTAGTTGGTTGAATAAAATTTCCGCCTCCTGTAATGATGTCGCTTCCGGAGGTACATCTGGATATGCCTTGGCTGCCAGCCTTTCTAGCACCAGGCAAAACTCGCCTACGGATTGTCCTTCTCTAACTGTCAGCTTACGCAATGCTGTCATTGCCTTTACGTGGGCTTTGTTACTGTCCTCCATCAACCTCTCTTTCATTGCTCTGATAACTGCATCAAAACTGTCGTTTTTTACTGCCTCCGGCAAGGTCTCGAAGACCGTCAATGCATTCCTCCGTAGAAATCCCTCAAATAGCTGGATAAGGCTCTTGTCGTCCCATAATCTCCTGGGGTATTTTCCTAAGAAAACACTTACAAATCGTCTAAAGCTTTCCCCTTCCCTTGCGCTATATGGCTGGACCTGGGGTAGACTGCTTGTCTTCATGTATATACTCCAGAAAATTATCCTCGCACTGCCTCACTTGCTCACCTTGCTGCACACTTACTATCGGTAGTGAAGACTCACCTGTGTCCAACATATGTGACGTTGTCTCCTTTGCCCTTGCGCAGCTTTTCCTGGGCGACAGTAAGTAACATGTGTGGGTTCCAGTCGTCCAATCTAGACAGATCTGGTTCTGCAAGTGAATATCGTTGTATTCGCCAAGCGACTCGAATAGTTTCCATTTACTTAATCTTTCCTGGGAGTGTTCCTCAAACTCACCTGACCAGCTGATGCGGGACCGTCGTTCGGCTGACCCAAATGTTGCACCCTCTTCATCAGATCTGCCACCTGTAACTCACAGAGAACTCCAAACGGACGCAGTCAAGAGTCAGGACCGCGGCGCGGCTCTCTTGGGCAGAGTCACGGGAGCTCAGCATAGTGTGCGCCTGCGTCTCTGCCCAAGAGAGCTGCGCCGCGGTCTCGACTCTTGTCCACGTACGTTTGGAGTTTCCTATATATTGATCAATTTGTGACTGCAACATTTCTATCTTGTTATTTTTCTCCCTCAGAACTTGTACCATCTCCCATACATTTTGTCCAAGCTCCTCAGGTCTACAGTGCAAATGTTGGCACATCGTTCTCCTCTACTCAATCATTCTCACTTTTTCGTCTGGACATTTTTCAAACGTTTCTGTTGCTGTCAGATGAGCTATTTTAAGTATATCGACAACTCCAGGTTCAACCTCGTTACCCCTCTCTGTGTTCCCCTTTTGCTTCTCCATCATAACTTGTTCAAAAATGTTTTTCACGCTCTCACACGCCAGCATTGCCTGGTTCCTTACTGTGTCTGAGACCTCGTTTCTTACGGGGTCGTTTGAGCGGAACTTGCGAGCTAGTAAGGACTCGCACTCTATCCCAACTTTGGTGATGTATTTATTAACCAGCTTCATTAAACGCTCGGTTTCTTTAGCATCACTCACCCCAGCATCCGTTTGCGATTCTGTCTCCATCGCATTCTCCAGCATTTGCTGTTCATCGCCAGGCGAGGCCAACAGTTCCTCCTCAGTCAGCTCGCGCGCGGTTGCTTCCATCTGCAATTGTACGGAGTTGAAAACGCTGCCTCAACTCTGAACGCTGTACTATAACGACGCGATCAGTATCAATCAATAAGCATGAGTAGAGAGTGAGGACCTTAGATGACTCCAATCAATACTAGCACGCTGCCAGTATACATCTAAAACTCGATCGATGTGTGTCAAAAAGGCTGTCGAGCCCCTTAAGTCGATACTGGCACCGTGCCAGTACCCTGATCCTATCGACTACTATCGGAAAGCGCGGGATCCGAGTACGGATCACCTGCAAGCTCTGGGGTGTACTTTTCGTTGAGGGAACCGTAGAGGTTCCCTGCTTATCGCTCTTCTGTGCCGTTCACAGGAACCTTTGCAGTTCACTGTTTTGGAGGTTGCTTTCTTTCGCAGGAGCCTATTAAGCTCACTGCAGACTTTTCTGCTCTATCGGGGGAACCCTCGTTCACCTCCGACCTTTCCTTCCAGATCTCCAAGTGAGCTGGTTCGGCCCCCAAGTAATGTAGCCTTCAAGGCTCTTCTCACTTGAACGCTGGAAGAAAAGGATCTAGCAAGAATAGTTTATTAGAAAACAAATAAACGGTTCAGTCAAAGGCACGAAGAGAACAAAAAAAAAACACTCCAATACTCCCTAAACTGACAGTGATGGCAACCTTTATACGCGCCGGTTTCCCGCGCGCTCACAAATCAATGATCGAGATCTATAGGGCAATTTATACTGGGTGCGTGCGACTGACGCGCGTGCGTCTATATGATGAAGAATAGGGCCCAGTCGCATAGCAGTCGCATCGCAGTCGCAGCTCAGACGCACGCGTTTACTGCCGCACGTTCTTTTCATTGAGGATGTACATGCCGCGTTGACCGGCCTTCATGGAAAATCCCTTACAAATGGATGCGTGCGACTGATGCGCGACTGACGCACGCAGCTAGTATAAATTGCCCTTATTGGAGATCACACCGTTAATGATGTAGATTAGGACAAGAAGAAACTGATATTACTAGAGATTAGGATAAAGGAGTTATTCTTCAAATAAATCAAATGAATGCTATTAATACTACTCTCTGTTACTGTATTCACTCTCCCTTATCACAACGGTGGACCCATCTCCCCCCACTTCTGGGCGCTGGAGCAGGGTCGGTTCTTCCTAGTCAGGAATGGAAGGAGATGAATGGGGAATGTGATGTAAATTTACGTTCAAGCATAGAAACCTTCTACGGAATAAAGGGTCCCTCACACTCATCATACAATATGGTCCAACTGTGCAGAGTACTCCACAAGAGTCATATCGGCGAACCCTGCAGTAGACGGGTTTTTTTGGCCGAGAATTTCGAAAAATCTCGACCAGTTCATTCATTCCACAGCAAGAGCTTGCTGAGGGTGCGGCATGGTTTTTCAACACGGAAATGGTTGTTTTTTCGATAATAGCTGCTGCTGAGAAGTTCACTTTAATGTGCAATCTTAGCTTCTCAGCTCTGCTTTTGCTAGCTTCCTAGCAAGGGAACTCGTCCGCTCCTATATCTAATTTTGCCTCAAAAGTAGCGGTTTTTGAGGGTGTTTTCAGACATCAAGCACATCATTGGAATCAGCGCCTCGAGCTGCACCTGAATCTGTGGATATCTCTATACCCAATATGAGGTGAGACACTGCCTTTAAGAGGACCGGGAAGCCACTCAAGTTGGCTTTATATCGTGGGTGCAGCAAGTTGAAAAAAATATCAGAATACAGCTATTTGATAGCCGGTTGATTTGATACAAAGCTTGACTAAAAACATCCAAGTGTGAAGAGAGGCTCATTCCTAGGTCTTGTATGCTTTTAACCTCCAACCTCTCGGACGAAGAAATCGAAACAGAAAGGTTTGTTCAATTTATACATGTCAATTTAAGCAGGTGGGTTTCAGTTTACGGTTTCGACTTTCAGCAACGTGAGAGCCCCAGTCCCAAGCTTGAGAGACTGCTCTTGGTTGGGTGAAAGGGAACCCCAGATGAGCCCGCTAAGATGAGACGTCAAAAGAAGAGTTGCGAGCTCAATTCCCACTAATCGGACCAGAGTCAGTGGCTTGCGCCTCCCCCTCGACTGATTTTCGGTACAGCTACGAGCACTACTGGCAGAAGAAGAAGAGGGTTCCCCATCCCCGGGTGGGTGATGGGTTCTACATGTCCTCTTGTTTTGCCGGGGTGTGGACATTTCCGGAAGAAGTGCCGTTTGGACAACTTTGCCTGGGTGCCCTATCATTGATTTACATGTTTTGTCAAGAATTATACCAACTGAATCCCATCTTAGGACGATCTCGTTTTCCCACTACTGGACATCGGCGCAGTAGTCCTGCGGCGGCGCCAAGTAGTGGGAAAAGAGGAAGTATCTCAGATACCAGAAATCCACAACGCCCTTGCAGAGGAACAGATGATCACTCTAAAGTGGATTCATTTCGGAGAACTGATTCAACCGCTTGAGTCGACAGTCAGTGCTCGGATGAAGGATTACTATGAATTCAGCACAACAAATGTTTATTGAGCCAGGCAAAGTTGTCCAAACGGCTGATGCCCATTCCCTTTGGATCCGCTACTACTGGCAGGTGTGACAGTTCCCCCTTGTCGAGGGGTGTCCTCACCTTGGTGAGATCCGCCACTTGTCCAGATGACCAGTCCTGAGCATCTCCGCTCTGCAGCGTAATTCTTTCCATGATGAGTGTTCGAAATTTACAACGCTAGAGAAGTCAACTCGCTCAAACACCGATCTCGGTGGGAACGTTGTGCGGCCACTCAACTGACGGATACCACGAGAATGCTTAATTTCTGACACAGTCTGAATGAAAAGGGGGGCGGGGAATAGAGTTGGGGGGGGGGGCCACTTGGTATAAGTCGATAATATGTCCTGTCTTTCACGTGCTGACTTATTAGCTGACACGTCCAAAATGCTCTGGTTTGTTAGCTCGCCTATTGTACGGTAGTTATCTGAACTGCAGTCAAGTCAGAAGGTGTAGAAGAGGTCATATTACGACTTATACCAAATGCTCCCCCCGCCCCCCAACTCCATTTTACCCTGAAAAAGGATTTGCACAGAAACCGAGTACTCTTTGAAACCTCACTGAAATACAACGGAAAAGCTCTGAGAGCAAACCACGAGTGGAAGGTAATTGCGACTTAGACCATCCGAGAACTTTGGACTAGATTGGGGGTAACATGGAGTTGGGGGATACACCAATCTGTCCATCCGGCTGACGCCGGACTCCCAGACTTCTACTGATGCTCGCTTCAGTCTCATACTCGACGTCAATTACGAACAAAAATGGTGCATATGGGTTTAGTAACCTTTCGTGAGCACTCGAATCCATACTCTCCCCCACTGCAATGTTTTCCTGAAAACTATCAAATCCATCAGCTATGGTTTTCAACCTTTTCGACGAGGCAGTGCTTTTTGGATAGCGGCTTGGGTATGTATAACTGGATATAACCGATTTCATGCCAGTGATCCCTTGAAATGATTTATGTTAAGCTGGTTGTTGTGCTCCTCCAGATGATAAGATTCAGCTGATGTGTTTAAACCGAAAGCGGAGGGTTATCCATTCAGACAGGAATGGAATGGAGTAGAAGAATGGAGGAAAATGGCGTTGGCCTAGGTCATGTGTGTAGGGACGAAGACAGAAATGGGTAACGGCGCGACCCTTACCCAGGAGTGGACCAGTCCCGGGATTACTGGACTTTTGACGCACGCTTACCATACCGCTGTACCCGTCTGCAGGCCTTTCCCCACTTTTGGACTCGTGCACACCTTCCACACCGCGGTGCACTCACCGCTCTCCACTTTCCCATCCTTTAGAAGTTTTCTTCATTCTTTGAACCTCACCGTACCTAACATTTTGTTGAGCATCACTGACTAGTCAATGAATTTCTTTCTATACATACATACATATATATATATATATATACACACACACACACACACACACACACACACACACACACACACACACACACACACACACACTACCAGCAGAAATCTGAAAAAAAAAAAGAAATGGGTGTTTTTTGGGACGAAAAATAAATTTAGAAAAGATGTCACAGAGGGTGAGACGCTGGGCATCTGTCAGATCGTAGAGTGTGCACTTCCGCACCTTTCTTGTCAGGTTGGTTTGAGTCAAATGTTTTGAAAATGTGGTACCGTGAGCATCCATACCTGCCCTGAACGTCCAAATGGTAGGACCCAGTTTAGATTCCACGACTTTCCTCAACGCTTCATCGTAAGCGAACAACCTGCGGTCACGACCATGGTTCCCTTGGCAAGCAAAATCGACCGAAGAAAAATCCGCGATCCAATTGCCGACTGCCCATTGATAAGGCGATTCTATGCCAAAACAAACACAAGAGTGCCGCATACCTCCGACAAAGGCTGATCGAGTTTGAAGTCATTCACCATGATTAGCCGAAAATCGCGTCGGCTCATCATTAGTTCGCGACTTCATAAAAATTCTTAGGAAAGAGATAGCCAGAATATTCAAGAAGCATTCGAAAGAGGAAGAAAAGCCCCACGGTTATATAAGTCGGGCTGAAGTTGCTCAAATTGGGCAGAAGAGAGAAGTTCAGTTGAGCATACTACGGAACGGCAATTAATTTCGTAACAACCTGATAGATATATTAGGTTGTCGGGAAAGTTCTCGCGGTTTTTGGAACAGCATATTTTCTTGACTCTTCGAAAACAGGAAAGCACATTAAGAAATGTGTAAACCACCATTACGTCCTACCACTCTCCGCCCATTTTCGCAAACGTTTCGATGCCCTCGGCGTAGAACTGTTCTGGCACAGAGATGGAGAATGGGTCCGTCGTGGCCAGTGGTAGGGAAAACGCCAGGATACGAGTCCAAAGATGGAGAATGGGTCTGCCCTGACCCAATAGTGGGGAATACACCAGTATGCGGGTCCACGATGGTCCGATGGAGCGGGTCCGTCCTCGTCTAATAGTGGGGAAAGTGCCAGGATACGGGTCCACGGGTGGAAAATGAGTAGCTGTGGCCCAGTAATGAGGAAAACGCCAGAGTACAGGTCCACGGATGGAGAATTGAGTGCGTTGCAACAGTGAATGTGTGTCGGTCTTTGCTACTGCGTCCACACAGGAGAAGCTTTCTCCGTCAACTCATCATTGCAGATGAGATTTGAGTGCTGCATGTTAACCATGCACGAGCGAAAAGTTGACTCCTGCGTAGGGAACCATCTCGACAACAGCCGAAAAGAGAAGTGCACGAGAGAAGGTTCTGCTACGTTGTTGCTGCTATTCCGAGAAGATGCTGTGTTGGGAACTGCTGCCACCTGTGAAAACGATCACTCAACTCTACTCTTCTCCACTACAAACATTGTCGGGTGCAATTCGCTTGAAGCACGGAAAAATTGACCAATTTGCTCTGCTTCATGATGATCCCCGGATTGGAAAGCTTACTTGCCAGAAAATTATCGAATTATGTTGGGGAGTTCTACCACATCTTGCTTATTCTCTTAACTTGGCCCCATCTGACCATCTCTTGTTTGGAGCACTGAAGCTGCATCTACGTTGGCCATACCTCGCGGATCATGATGGTGATTATTTTATGGATTGATATCTACCCACGATAACGTTAACATTTTTTGAAATATGTTTGAAATTAGGTGCAAGACTTTCGGACCAACCGGGCTAACAAGTCAAAGCGTTTTGGACTTGTAAGCTAGCAACACAGAACAGAACGTGCAAGACAGACCAATTTATCGACTTATCTCAGCTGCCCCCCCCCCCTCCCCAACTCCATTTTGCTCGAAAACCATTTACAATAGGCACTTCTTAGGCAATAACGCAGGGCTACCCGACGGCGATTACCCGGTGACCCTACGCGTTATCCTCGGGTCGCTCTGTAATCGCCATCGGGTCGCACTGTAAATGCTGTCGGCTCACCCGCACTTCACTTGGCAGTTAAAATCAAAGTCAACCCTACCTGCGTTTACCTGCTCGTGGCAGCTTGGAGACAAGCAGATTTCAACATAGAATGTTCGGAAAGGAAAATGCAAACTTTTCGACCCCCAACCAGTGCTTTATCGCAGCCATTTCAACCTTTAGGATTCGAACCTGTCCTTCACACCGAATTCTGTCTTCGGAATCCGCTTTCTTATCCACTCGGCCATTCATGTCGACACACCATGCCGTTTTGACTTCAATGTTGTTCTTCTCATCACTCCTCTGGGACACGTCAAGGATGTGGAGGTCCACCTTGCGAGAAAAGCGGGTCCGTTTTAGGAATTAGGGTGCTACGGTTCCACCGCTATCCATTGTGAACGCGGGGCCCTGCACAGTAAGAAATCCTAGAGCAATTGATCCATCTCGTAGGCATTCTGAATTTTTTGCTCATTGCTTCTTCTTCTTAGCCAAATGTATGTTTATGGAGATCAGTCGCCCGGATTTGCTCACCATCCCACACCTTAATATCAATCAAAAATGAGAACGGCGACGACAGTGAAACGTACGGATGCGCAGACAATCAGAAGACCAAGAAGAGCAATTTGCTGTACAGAGAGCGGTTCCGAACCACTCTCTGTACAGCAAATTGCTCTTCTTGGTCTTCTGATTGTCCACTGAACACTCCTACTAGATCAATTCCATTCTTTCTCGATTTTTTTGAGGATTTCACAAGTCATAGCATAATCCATGTTCAAATTCAATGAGCAACCAGTGATTTTGTTAGTCGGGGCTCATTCAAAAAACTTGACTGGTCTCCCAGTAACCACTTTTTGGAAAAATGCAGAAGAATAGCATCTAGCTAGCATGAAAATCTCTTCTCTAATGCAATTTGGAGATGCTTTCTCCACATGCCTTGAATTCCGCAGGCTTTGCCTTCGGGTCGCCCGATAATTTTTAGTATTCCCTCGGCCCACCCGGTGGGTTCCTATCATGCCCTAGGCTCGCCCGGTATTTCATCCAATGTCCTCGGGTCGCCCGATGCTTCACTTAATTCCCTCGGGTCGCCCGGTAACAGGCCACGCCCACAAATTTGGTAGCTCGGGCGGTCCGCCCCGGCCAATTTGGCCGTCAGGTCGCACGGTGTTGTTGCCTGAGTTCTTATGCGCCGGCCCGAATCCGGAAATCACGGGCAAGGAACCGAGCAACTTATGGAATGGGGATTTTCCAGCACTGCAGGACCCTTACGCTATTGCGCTAATTCTCACGCTTACGCTGTATGCTAAAGCTTACATTATACCCCTCGACTTAGGTTTGTTACATAAGACCTAAGTTTTTATGAGTGACCACTTAAGATACCAAGATAAATATGTCAACTCCCTCTCCTACCTGGACTATTGGCACGCCGTATGGAATCAGTTAGGGAGTCCTTCCCAATTTAGGCTAGTCTAGTCCGCATGGGTACTTGCGACACTGCAAGGATGGATCAGAGCAGAACTACTCCTACTCCAGTCGAAGTACTGCCCTACAGGTTGTCTATACGACGGGTAGGTATACGACGAATCGCATCCAATTCCTTCCACACAGTCCTACGAGCATTTCCAACTGATCACAAGATGTTGCAGTGTCGAAATCGCCAATTAAGCGCTCGGCGTCCAGAGCAATACGTTCAAAGCCTGGACTGTTATTGGCGAGCTCTTATATTGTGCGGCGCAGTGGGAAACCACGCCAGAGATCGGCGAGAGAGTGCAGCGGCGCGAGAGTTCTGCCAGATAGGTAAGGGAATTTCGCCTCGTATAAGGCTCGTGAATGAGTGCACCAGAACAAATGCATGAGAACTTGGCTATGGCTAGAAGGATATAGTACAAAGGAGGATCAAAAGACAAAAACAAAACACTGCACGGACTTAGGTAGCCGCTATACTCCTCGAGGAGTATAGCACCTTGCGTCGCCGTAGCCGGCGACGGCGGCCGTCAATGTTGGCACCCCTCACAATCGATACGCACCAGCGCCGCAGTCGCCAATATTGGTGGCCGCCGATGTTGAAGATCGCCAGTCGCCAGCGACGGCAGCAGCCGCCGCCGCTGCCCACAATCGATGCGTATCGGCCTCACAGTTGCCGGCGACGGCGACGCAAGGTGCTACAGTCCTCGAGGACTATAGCGGCAGTGTTAAGACGAGGAAGATGACGTGTAAAAAGGGATGTGATATAAATGCAACGTCTTGCATTTATATCACACATCACATTGACATACGTAGTCCCGAACAAGGATTCCGTGGGCAAGGTTTAAATAAATTATGCTGCGTTAAGATGAGAAAGGCAGCATCAATGGCGTTTACTCCAATCGTAAGCTGTCGATAAGAACGAATGCCTACAGACCGAAGCATTAAGGAATTGTTTTCCACAGTATCACTCGTTGAAGGTTAGCTCAATAGACTTTTTTCAGCTGACGATAATCTAGCAGCAATGTCAAAAAGTGGTCGGCAATCAGGTTTGGAAAAAAAGGGTAGAACGCGGTTAAAAATTCATAATGAGGGAGATCCTGCTGTGGTAAGCGTACAAATTTGCAGGAAGCCCTGTAGTAGCATTGATCCTATGTTCCTTATAGGACCCGTTTTTCAACGAAATGCAAGAAGTTGTTGCACGCGGTTTCACTGCAAGTATGGAGGTGGAAAACCCAGATGAGAGGCCTGTACTCCCATTCAATACTAGGATAACTACCATGACCAATTCGTAAGTTAAACAGAGACGCTACGGCTTTTGGAAGAATAAAAAACAAGAACCACTTCCATCGTTAAGGTGCTAGGCAGATTATACATAGAGCAAGCTATGACTACATTTACCTGATCGTGGCTACTCGCTGCAATCGCGCACGACTTAGGTAGCCGCTATACTCTTCGAGGAGTATAGCACCTTGCGTCGCCGTCGGCGACGGCGGCCGCCAATTTTGGCGATCCCTCACAATCGATACGCACCGGCGCCGCAGTCGCCAACATTGGCGGCCGCCGATCGCCAATGTTGGCGACCAATCGATACGCACCGACGTCACAGTCGCCAACATTGGCGGCCGCCGATGTTGGCGATCGCCAGTCGCCGGCGACGGCGGCCGCCGCCGCTGCTCCACCCACAATCAATGCGTATCGGCCTCACAGTCGCCGGCGACGGCGTTGCAAGATGCTAAAGTCCTCGAGGACTATAGCGGCAGTGTTAAGTCACGTCAACATAAATGCGCTTTCATCTGCGTGCACGTTTGAGTCATCTATTACCATTCTAGCTGTTCGGCTACCAGACTTCTACTAATGCACGCCTCGCTCACATACTCCGCGTACTGTGCAAACAAAAATGTGGATGAGTTTACTAAATCGTTTGTGGGATTTGCATCTTCCCACGTAGGTTCATCGATTCCTGGAAAGCCCTCGATCGCGTCAGCGGTAACTTTTTCACAGATAAGAGAATTTATTCCTTTGGTTGGCCGTAGTGGTCGTGGATAATGTGGTCTTTCCCATCGATTCGACCTTTGTGGGGCCTTGGATCAACTTCCGTGATCAACAACTGTCTCTCCTCCTAAAAAAATGACATTGAAAGCTTGGAAAAGCTGAAAATGTTAACTGAAGTTGAATTACCTGTTCCATGCTTGGGATAGATGAAAAGCACATCCTTGCACTATGAACTGTGTAAAAACGCTTTTAGCAGCGTTAATGGATGCCTTTTCGAAGTCGAGCACTACTCGAAGTCTCTGATGGGGTCGTGGGCGGTAACGCTCGAGAATAGCCTGTAGATGGCCAAATATCCTCCTGTACATTCCTTCCGTTTTCCGAGCTGTGAGAGCGTAAAGAAGTGGTACTTCTACGCCTTCATCGCACACACTGTGCGCAAAGTAAAGTTGTGTGAGAGTTTTCGGCTGCTTGGTGTGGACTCCATCAGCAACCAAGGCAAAGAGGCCGTTCGTGCACGCTTTCTGGAACATTTAATTGTTAATATGTTTAATGGTTGATGTGTAGGTTGATTGTTATTACCACAATGGTTCGTTCCGAGTAGTATATGTGCAGCTCCGGATCTTGTTCCTGTATGAACCGCGTACCATCCCTCAAGAAAGAGAGTGTTTTCAGGTTTGGTCTCCAACGTTAATGCCTTGTCCTTTAGTGAATTTATGGCCCTAGAAATAATAACTGGTCGAGTGGATGAATGGAATGTATATGTACGTATAAACATGTAGGATGAATTCATACCGCGAAATTGCTTGGCGACGTTGCTCGTACCCGCTTGCGTACAAGCCCATGGCAATATCCTTGCCGTAAAGCAGTTCCGATTCATCAAGCTTCTGTTTGAACACTTGTCGCGGTGGTCTCCCAGCATACATCAGATTAGCCCGTATATCGTTCACAATCTGAAACAAATTCACTACAGCACGCAGAGCGAAATATATTACTATAGAACTTACACTATACGCGCTTCGGTTCCCCTTATCTCTTCCAAACTCCACTGGCGCACATTCATGTCCTAGGCTGCAGGGATCCACCATGAAATCGTCACCAACAACCTAAATAATTAATAAGTTTTTTCTTTAATATGTTCAAGTTCTTTAGTTTTTTTTTTGATTCACCTTGACCGTTTTCCATGATCCCATCTTTTTGCACTGGTAAACATCACAGGACTTGTTTATTCTTGCAAGGCAGAAAACATACGAGTCATTCGTATCTGGAATGCGAAAGACAAGCACATCCTTCTTACGCTGCTTACTCACCTCTCTTATTCCTCGGTATTGGCCTGAAACATTCCGTGAAGGTGAGAGAAGAAACAATTCAGCAAGCACTGTGGTTGAGAGAGTTTATGTTAAAAGACATCGTCTCCAATAACTATTTATACTGAGAAGAATTATGTCACACCTATCTTCACACTATTTTCTAACTTTTCTCCAGCAAAGAAATGTGTCCACAACCACCTTGACAGTGCTTTCCATATGCCCTTTGGATATGAAATCGGCACGGTCATGATCGGTTGTGGATCGTCGTGGAGGTGCGAAGTCGTAGGTTACCCCTCAGGATAAACGGCGATAGAGATCATGCTGATAGAAAATGTCTCCCTACGGCAGAAACAGATCGATGGACAAGACAAAATGATTAAAAATCCATGAAAACTCACCTTCTGTTGAGTAAAATGCAGCAAGGAATAGTAGCAATGCGGTAGAGAATACCAGAGAGGTGCAGGGGTAAGGGGGAAGGAAGGTGCCAGGTGACGTACAAGAGACTAAGGTGAAGCTGAAAGGAGTAGAGTGTCAAGGGAGCGATGCAGGTAGCCAACAAGAAGAGGTTTGTGTTGGGGTCATGAAATGTCCGAACAACAACCTCCCCATGCAAGCCAAACTTGCATCAAAGTCACAGAAAAACGGATTACATTGAGTCATGGAGCAATGAATCAAATGAAAAAAGCTAAGAACAAGCCATCAGAGCAAAAATGCACTTAGAACGCTTTAAACGAGCTCAAAATGATTAATCCATAAAAACTTACCTTCTGAGGAGTAGAATACAGCAAGGAATAGTAGCAATGCGGTAGAGAATACCAGGGAGATGCAGGGATAAGGGGGAAGGAAGGTGGCAGGTGACGTACGGTAGGTGAAGATAGGGTGAAGCAAAATGAAGTAAAATATCACAGGAACGAATATCAGAGCAGAAAAGGTCAGCACTGCAGTAAGCAGACACGCACAGACGTTGTGGGCCTAAAAAATCGATGATGGCGTCTCATATGGGGTGGGCTGACTGCGGTGGAGTGGACGAGTTGTCCGAGCTCTTGTAACAGCCAAGCCGCGACTCGTGACCGTAATCCGGGTGATAGTAGCGCGCTCCAGATCGAGCCTGGCAATAGTGCCACCCAAAGAATCGCGCCATACAACCGCCCCCGGTCCGCACCTCCCCTAAGCGCTGCCGTGGAAGGCGCGTACGCGTTCGGGACTATCTTTGGATAAGCTTCGGTAAGCATCCACTTACCCGTGTCTACAGTATGAACACAGCCCTGCGCCCAGATTGAGCTGCGATCCTAGTTTGAGACATGCAATCCAGTTCACCGCCCCGAAATGCAACCTTCCCGGGGCGAACGCAGCTCGTGATGCGACAAAATAAGCTCTCACATCGCGATGTAACTGCTGTTGAAACGTGTTCGGCCTGGGCTCGTGCCGAAATCTCTGAGAATAGATGCTGCGCCTAAGTTCTTTTTAAACTCTCCGCGTAATATCGAATAAGAGACTCACGGAAGTAGTTTATTACAGCTACATCACAATTTGTGCAATAGCTGCGAGTATCGAGTCGACAGTAGTTATTGATAAGTATTGATGCCGTAGTCGCCTCCGCAAATGCAAGGACGGAAAGGGCGAAGACAGAGCGAACAAACGTAAGCTCTGAACTCTGATGCTTCTGTGTTTTATACACAGCCTGTAACGTCAGCATATCAAATCATAGAAAGATCCACTGAAGATAGCTCATATGAAAACTTCTGACCATACGATACATTTTGTGATGGCGGCACAGCTACTGTCCTCAGGGCCAATCATTGTTAGGAATCCTATTTCGCGCGTACTACATCTTGTTCAAGTTCTTGAATACACTCGATAACTTTCCACTTGAAGTCTGGTATTGCACACAATGCTCGGTGATGGCCCCGGCTCATGGGGTCAGGAGCTCCAGTGTTGTACGTCGGACGACTGAGCGGTAGCAGCAGAATTTGTTTTGACTCTGACACCTGCTATTTGGATCACAAGTATTGAGCCAAAATTGGTAGAACCTATTTTTTTCCGCGAGTCTCCATCGTTCGTGCTAATCTGTTAGATTCAGATAAGAATTTGAGTGGTGCTAGCCGAACTGATTCACAAAACGTGCACTCAATATCGATGGCTAGTTCGATTGACGTCAATTTTCCTCCGAGATAAGTAGGTAGAGCCGAATTCGAGGTCCTCCAGATCTCGTTGCATAGCTTCAATCGCTTGATCATCGATATTGGAAAGAAGACATTTCGTTTCTGTTTCTATGATGTTTCGTATACATATACACCGATGTTCTTTTTTGCTGGTATTACTTCATTCAATTCCGCTTCTCTGTGCTGGGTTCCGGATGAATCGGTTTTGTGTATTGCGTGCTTCGGGTGTTATGGTGCTGTTTCAGTAAACAAGACAACGGGGTATCTATCATGATCAAATTCTTCCTCGAATTTTCTGCGTTTCCTGTGCGTTTTATACATAGCCGTTGCAGGCTTATTGCCACCATATCAAAATCTGAAAAGAACCGCTAAAGATAATTGAAGAAATGACACTGAGAACTCCTTTGCCCATGCTGTGATATAGCATAGCCACACACTAAAATTCAAAATTATCCTCCATAGGCTGATATTTTTTTCATTTCCCGGCCTAATTCCTGAAAATGTTGACTACAACATGAAGGGTGAGAAACAGCCGTAGATTGAAAACGCTAGAACGAAAACTTTGCACCGCCTGTCGACACTGCATTGACACTGCATGAGACATTACGACCTGTTGACACTATTGCCACATGTTTTCATTACTTAATCTAGGTATATCATCATTAAAAAGCTTGGTGCTGGTGGATTTGGAGATGTGTATGAAGTGCACAGAGAACACGACAAGGGCGTGTTGGCAATGAAGACGGAATTCGATGTTGAAGACGACATACTCCAACGCCTGAAGGTTGGTTTTAATTTTGAGGGATGTGGTGGTACTAAAGGTGATTACATATTCACTATTCACGCCGCTATCAACTCTAATGCACTACGTGCATGACCTGCTCTACGAAGAAAATACAAGCTAAACTCAAATGCCTAGTATTAACTCAAATCGCTACGAGATGGATTAAAAGGATTTATGTGAATAAGGACGTTATTGGCTATATCTAGCCATCAAGAGCGCGTGTGTCAATACTCATGCAATTGTCGCGTAAATAGGTGACGGATATTTGCCCGCGCTACAGTGATATGTGTATCTAATGCTATCTAATGCGATTTATCGGGGATATTAGGGATTATTATGACATGTATTTGTTTCAGTGGAGAAAAACAATAGGACGGGAGCAGTTATGCCAGTCTCCACTGAAATTAGATTTGTTGTACCAGTTCTTGTCGAAATCAGACCTGTACTTTTTGCAAATTATTAGGTTCCGTTTGATCTCGAGAAAGTCAATAACCAGTCAAGTTCTAAATGAAATAAAGTGCTTGCGAACGTGGTATACAGGGTAGACAGGTTTGTGCACCGAGTGATATGGGCATGGAAGTGTGTGGTGCAACTGGCACGGTATGTGGTGCAGCTGGCAGCTCTCACGCCTTATCACTGCACCACACACCCCTATGCCCACATCACATGACGCACAAAACTGTCTACCCCGTTCGAAAGCACTTTATTTCATGTGTGTTTGAAGCACTTTACTTCACATATATTTATTACAAGTAAGCTTATGCGAATTACAACCCTTGGGAATATTAACATTGTCAAACAAACTTTTAACTTTTATGACCTACACCTGATCAGAAAAAGGCTGATTCGAGTTTTTTTCGTGTGAGATTTTCTTCTTTGAAGTTCTGCGATCTGAATTGAACCAACATCGTACCACTCAAAACAGATTTTTTAATTGCAAAGCAGAATTCAAAGCACGCCCACCCCCATATGCACGAACATCCCCGCTGGAGATGGGGAACGGTTAGAATGTTAGCAACTGTTGTGGCCATCCATACGGTGCTCCTACGACTTTCCACCTGTTATGTTCGTCATAGATATTTAAATATGCATGAAGTGTTGGGACACCGGGGCTTCTCCTACATATTCAAAAAGTGGGAAGATCCTTTGAAAGATGAGATGGACATCTCTTACAATCGGCAGAGGTCCGCGAGGGATCACGCAACCTAGCCACTGAACACCCAGACAACATTCGATCCAGAGAGAGCACATCTTCCTTTGAGTGTCAGTTCAAAAAGATTTTCTTTAAAATGTAAAACTTCCGGATTGGGATGGCAAGGGTGATCGCTTCGCTTTGATGTTTCATGTTTGATGTTCTTTCGCTTTGATGTTCATTGGCGATACATTTGGCAAGAGAATGTGCAGACGATACACTTAATGGGTGTTTGGCGATATGAAAAGCAAGAGAATCTGTTGGCAATACATTTGACGAGGTTTGCTTGGCGATACAAATGGCAAGGTTTGTATGGCGATACATTTTACGGGTGTTCTGATAAGGCATTCATTTCATTCTTAGTTGGAGGCTTAATCATCGGTGGTGTCGACTCGGATGGCTCAGCTGGCAAGGCAGCGGACTCTCGAGATTGGTATCATAGCACGATTCCTGATGAGATCGAAATTCTTGCGCGGTTGATAACCCTTTTGTTTGACGATACAAATGGCAAGCTTTGCGTGGCGACATTTTACGAGTTTTGTTTGGCAATACATTTTGCGGAGCTTCTTGTTTGGCAATACATTTGACGGGCTTCGTTTGCCTAGGTAGTTGGCAAGCTCGTCTGCGAGGTTGCCAAACAAATCTCTCCAAATGTATCGCCAATGAACATCAGAGCGGTATCCGCACATGCAAGAGAAGTAAAGGGGGTCCAACTCTTCATGCATATGTGAGAGATCTAGGAATGATTCAATATGTGGGCGATCGTGGGCGAGCCGACACTGCTCCAATGCTTCACACACTTCAGTGGCGCTACTTGTTCTAAGCATTAGGCGTCGACGGCTCATATGATCGAAAATTATTAATTTCAAGAGGGAAGTCTTGGTGTACGAAGTTATCAGTGCTGCAAGGAGAGAAAATCCCCGTTCGGTGGAGCACATTCTGCATATGGTTGATAAGGTAAGTCAGACAGTCCGCTAGCCTGTTCCATTTTCATGTATTATTTTGTAGGCATCATGTAAGATGAAGTCTTTTATGTTAGTTTGTAAAGTTTCACGAAATTTCGTTGACACTTCTAGAGACTAGAACTCTTTGTTGAAGCTGATATAGGTGCGCCACTCACAAAATGCCTAACCAGAGAAGAACAATTGTTGAATTTTTCACTGCGGACGAATTCTATTGAACAGAATCTAGATTAACTCTTACAAAGGAAATGCACGGAATTAAGCTGCTTATTCAAGATGACACCTATATGGTTCGAAAGCCTGTCCAGAATGATGCTCAATTATATAAATACTTGAGAATTGCTAAATGGTCAACAGAAGCTCAGGCGACGCACACTGCAGGATTTGTACCTGCGAGTATGTTCACGATGAGCGAGAGACTTACTGTGGCTCAACACCTTTGAGCCACAACCACTTGCTATCACTGACTAGTACTCCTGCAGGTAAGACTAGCATCGCGAGCTGCATAAGGTAGTGCACACCAAGCTATAATCCCTTAGTATATAGCATGTCGTTCCTTTGCTCCTCGTGATACCTTGAGCTTCTGTAGACCACCTAGCAGCTCTCTAATATAGGTCGTAACATCACGTTAGACAGGATCACTAACCATATAGATCTCGTTATAGATTAGCAGCTTTTCTTCGTGCAGTTCCCTTGTTAGATTGTAAGCAAAAAGGAGGTATTCTAGCATTCTCATGCTGATTTCTGGAACGCAAAGGTTTCGATAGAGTGATAATAGGTCAGTAACCTCTGATCAATGAACAAAAACAAGACGATAATGGCGTGTTGCAGCTGTTTGGAAATTTACCAAGCACTGCTGACGGAAGCAGAAATTGTGCAGGGACTCAGTTATCGAAAACTCCCTTTGGAAATCATCTAAGCAATTAGCCAATAATTTCAAGCTCGGCAGAACATTGCTTCTCCAAAACCTTCTTGGCTATTGTCAGGAAAAGTCTAGTTGAATTTTTTAGCGTTTTTGTAAACATTGAAAAAAGAACATCCGCAGTTCTTGGCCGGTCCTTCTTCACCGCTAACTCCTTCTTGACCACTAGTAAGTGGCGCACTTAGTGTCAAGATTTAAAGTCGATAACATTTGTAATGAATTGGTTACACTCAATTCTTCACGGCCACTAACTTCGTTCATATGGGAGAGCGTAACTTCTTTCATATGGGGGAAAGCTACAACCTACGGGATCAAGGGTTTCTCAGGAGAGCGATAGAACTGCGTGGAAGGATGAAGATTTTATCAATCCATTTACACTTTTGTGTTTGCTTTCAACGTGCAGTATTCGAGCGAAGCGAGCATCAATAGAAGTCTGAAAGTCCGGCGTTAGCCGGACTGCCAGACTAGTATATATTAAATGCATAATTTGTCCTAGCATTCCACTGCAATTATGACCAAGAAACTCGTCATTGACTACAAGCATGTCCTGCTGTTGCTGCTTTGCGAGCTAATGAAACACAGCGACGAAAGCGATGCTCTAAAAAATATATGTCTACGATAGAGCTTACCTCTACCTTTAAGAATGCGGTGAAGATTTGGGTCTCGCATGTTAAAGGCAGTGTCTCACCTCATGTTGGGTATCGAGATACCCACAGACTCAGGTGCAGCTCGAGGCGCTGATCCCAATGATGTGCTTGGTGTCTGAAAACATTCTCAAAAACCCCTATATTAATGGCAAAATTAGATACAGGGGCGGACGAGTTTCCTTGCTAGGAAGCTAGCAAAAGTGGAGCTGAGAAGCTGAGACTGCGCATTAAAATGAACTTCTCAGCAATAGCTATTATCAATAAACAAACATTTCCGTGTTGAAAAACCATGCCGCACCCTCAGCAAGCTCTTGCTGCGGAAGGAACCCTCTCGTCCACTGGCAGAGAATTTCGAAATTCTCGGCCAAAGAAACCCGTAACTTATGGGGTTTTCGACGTTTCCACGAAACTTACATCTTCGTGCTCAGCGGCTCGCGTATGTTCGACTGAGATGGGAATCTCGAATGCGGTCCATGAGCTGAGACAGTGCCTTTAAAAGTCGCCGGCTTGATCTTGAAAGGTGATTGAATCACGAGTGTCTCCTGGAGCTGATTGGAGAGAATTCATGGCGTGATACCTGCGACTGGTAGAGGAACCTCACGGCTATCACGCTAAATAGGTTTTCATCTACATCTCTTCGAATAGAAGAAGAAATATGGCGCATGCTTTCATCATGGTTTAAGCCGCCAGCTTCAAGTTCGTTGAGTGCGCGCTTCAACTTTGTAGCCTTTGACAGACTTCTGCGCCCGTTTCCCGAACTAGGTTATAGTGACGAAAAGTGGGCTCGTTCTATGAATCACATGAGAAAATGTGGCTGGCTCGGATGCCGGTGAGCAGAGATTCCACCGCCGAAACGAGAACTACCCCATCAGAAGGCAATGCTCAATGTTCGGTGGAGTTGCGAAAGAACCACCCGTAGGAAGCTGCTGGCAACCAACCCCTCTGTTAATGCAGGAGTTCTTGTCAACAATGGTGGCACATAGCGTAATTGTCAGTTGTATTGAAGAAGGGAAATTGATTTGAAAAGGAAGGCTGAAAATGGCCGGAAATTTTCGCGACAACCCTCCTGACCAGTGCACACATCTAGGATTCTGAGCAAAACTGCTGCTAATTCACTCAGGAGGAGAAAATTTGTGAGCGATGAGGCACGGTTCGTAGAATCGTATCTGAAGGTTGTGAACAGAAATGGGTGGGACAACTAGGCCACTATGGAAAAGACTGAATGAGCACAGTAGCGCAGTGGCTTCGAAGGAAAAAATGAATGGATATGAAGGATATAAGTGGACACAGCGCGGAAATCAATGATGAAGAGGGACTAAAGAAGGTGCTCCGGCTGATTGCATGATTACAAATTTAAGCCCATAATGATAGTCCAATTTTGTAAATAACATCGAAGTGGTGAAGTAATTGTTTGCTTAATTATTTGCCGGTTTAAACTGTGTTGAGACTAAGCAAGCAAAACAACCATCAACATTAAATCCAAAAAAAGCGTTGACGTCTAAAACTAGCGACTGAAGAAATGCAAGGCTCCTCACTACATCAAAAAAAGAAAATCCCAGAAAACGTCAAGTTAGCTAGAGGGATGCTTTTTTCCAGGGTTATAATCAATATTTCAAATACATTATAATGCCGTACACGGGAAAGTCATTGGACTACATCAAAGAAACAATAGTCAAAGGAGAGTTTGCGTGAGTCGGAAGGATGCAATATTTTTGCAACTTCATAGCCTATATCTGAAGACAAAGATGACGGTTTCAGACCACATACTGCTATTCAAATTGCTCTCCAAACCCACAGAGCATTGAAGAATCTTCATGAACAGGGGTACATCCACCGTGATGTGAAGCCAGACAACTTTGTTGTCGGCAAGTATGTGTTTTTGTTTGAAAATTTCACTGGTGATCTAGTTTACACATTATGGTTAATCTTTCCTGATTTTGAAACAGTAGACCATGTATCGTATTCATAATGGAAGACAATGCCATGATATCATACTCTATATATATATATATATATATATATATATATATATATATATATCTTACTTCTTATTAATTGGCAGTTCATGTGTGTGTGTGTGCGTGTGTGCACGAGAACCAGCCATCAAAAATGGAAAATACCTGTACCATCGTGTTCAGCGCGTCGAGTTATGTATGAAAATGTGGTAAATTTTGATTTTTACCTTGATCTACAGGAGTTTCGGGCCACTTTTGTCACGTTCAGACATGTTAATGGCCAACAGTTGTTTTGATCACGGTCGGAATGAATGAGATAGGCTTTTGATTACAGGACCGTATAAAAGGAAAGAGAAGGGTAGGACACCTCTATAACGAAGAGGAGGAACCAGGCGAACGAGGGATGACACGGATGAGGGTTACGCCTTAGGATAGTGGTAGAGGTGGGCTGGCGGTGTGATAAGGATGCTCCGGCGTCCAAAAGCGGGGAAACGCCTGGAGTCGGGTCCAACGGCGTGATAAGGATGCGCCGGCGTCCAAAAGCGGGGAAACGCCTGGAGTTGGGTCCAACGGCGTGATAAGGGTGCGCTGGCGTCCAAAAGCTGGGAAACACCTGAAGTCGGGTCCAACGACGTGATAAGGGTGCGCCGGCGTCCAAAAGCGGGGAAACGCCTGGAGTCGGGTCCAACGGCGTGATAAGGTGCGCCGGCGTCCAAAAGCGGGGAAACGCCTGGAGTCGGGTCCAACGGCGTGATCCAACGACGTGATAAGGGTGCGCCGGCGTCCAAAAGCGGGGAAACGCCTGGAGTCGGGTCCAACGGCGTGATAAGGATGCGCCGGCGTCCAAAAGCGGGGAAACGCCTGGAGTCGGGTCCAACGGCGTGATAAGGGTGCGCCGGCGTCCAAAAGCGGGGAAACGCCTGGAGTCGGGTCCAACGGCGTGATAAGGGTGCGCCGGCGTCCAAAAGCGGGGAAACGCCAGGAGTCGGTCCAACGGCGTGATAAGGGTGCGCCGGCGTCCAAAAGCGGGGAAACGCCTGGAGTCGGGTCCAACGGCGTGATAAGGATGCGCCGGCGTCCAAAAGCGGGGAAACGCCCTGGAGTTGGGCCCAACGGCGTGATAAGGGTGCGCTGGCGTCCAAAAGCTGGGAAACACCTGAAGTCGGGTCCAACGACGTGATAAGGGTGCGCCGGCGTCCAAAAGCGGGGAAACGCCTGGAGTCGGGTCCAACGGCGTGATAAGGATGCGCCGGCGTCCAAAAGCGGGAAAACGCCTAGAGTCGTGTCCAACGGCGTGAGATGGGTGCGCCGGTGTCTAAAAGTGGGGAAACGCCGTTGCCAGAAATTGTTGGAAAGGAGCTGTCCATAGTGGGTCAGTGGTTCCATGCACTGCGATAAAGAATACTTCTCTGTGGATAGTGTCTGTTCATCCACCTGCACCAATCTTATCTGAGGACAATGAAAATAAGCGAGCGAAGCGAGCACGAAAAAAAGCCTGAGAGTCCGGCGTCAGCCGGACGATCAGGCTGGTTACAGACATTATGTGACTCTGTGCGTGCATGTGCACACGCACTGTGATTGGTCAGTGATGGTGATTGGTGGTGATTGTGAGATCCTATAAAAGACTAAGAACGGGTATGGTGTGGTGGACTGGGGTAGAGAGAGGTCGAGCAGAAGGTCCAGCGATGTGTAACGGGTCTGCCAATGAAGAAGGGGTGCGCCGGCGCCAAAAGTGGGAAAACGCCTGGAGCCGGGTCCAACGGTGTGATAAGGGTGCGCCGGCGCCCAAAGAGGGGGAAGACGGGTCCACGGCTGTGATAAGGGTGCACCGGCGCCCAAAGTGGGGGAGACGGGTCCACGGCTGTGATAAAGGGTGCGCCGGCGCCCAAAGAGGGGGAAGACGGGTCCACGGCTGTGATAAGGGTGCACCGGCGCCCAAAGTGGGGGGAGACGGGTCCACTGCTGTGATAAGGGTGCACCGGCGCCCAAAGTGGGGAGAGACACGATCCACTGCTGTGATAAGGGTGCGCCGGCGCCCAAAGTGGGGGAGACGGGTCCACGGCTGTGATAAGGGTGCGCCGGCGCCCAAAGTGGGGGAGACGGGTCCACGGCTGTGATAAGGGTGCACCGGCGCCCAAAGTGGGGGAGACAGGTCCACTGCTGTGATAAGGGTGCACCGGCGCCCAAAGTGGGGAGAGACAGATCCACTGCTGTGATAAGGGTGCGCCAGCGCCCAAAATGGGGGGAGACGGGTCCACGGCTGTGATAAGGGTGCGTCGGCGCCCAAAGTGGGGGGAGACGGGTCCACGGCTGTGATAAGGGTGCGTCGGCGCCCAAAGTGGGGGAAGACGGGTCCACAGCTGTGATAAGGGTGCACCGGCGCCTAAAGTGGGGGGAGACAGGTCCACTGCTGTGACAAGTGTGCGCTGCGCCCAAAGTGGGGGGAGACGGGTCTACTGCTGTGATAGGGCTGCGCCTGCGCTCAAAAGTGGAGGAGCGCCTGAAAATATAGCTACCGATGCAGGAGGGGTGCGCCGGTGTCCACTACTCAGGGAAATGTCGTGAGTTAGGTCCATATTTGTTAAATCGATTCGATGGCGTCTAACATCAATCGTTAACAAAAAACTAGATGTCAGCCACTGCGCGGATTAGTATGCAATCCGTGTGAATCCTTCCTCCTTACGTCCTCCCCCGCGTTCTTCTCTTCTCATTTGTTTATGAACACACCGCACCCTCCACTTTTATATGTTCTAACTGACTCTTATCACTTGACCAGTTATAACAAACAAAGAATGATATACCATTTTCTGCGGTCAATCCAGGTTGAACCGGTTATATATAGTTTCGAAAAAGCATTTTCAGTTGAGAAAATGATAAAATTGCTTCGAAAAGGTTAATCCTCTTTGATAAGTGCATTTTTACATGAGAAAAAGCAATGGAAAGGGTGTGGGACACATTATAGCAAAAATGTGGAATAGCTGTGACTTTATTTGAATGAAGAAGGGATGAAGCCATGCGAGCGAAGCGAGCATTAGGAAAAGTCTGGAAGCCCGGCGTCAGCCGGACGGCCAGACTGGTAATATTGATATGTGAGCGGTTGGTGATACGTTACTGGCTAACCTAGTTTTGCTCCTTGTGTTTGCGATATCCTGCAACTGTTTTCACTGAAACATCTGCTACTTGTACTACTTTCAGCTCCGATCTAGATCACAGAGCTCCCGTGTTTTAGGTATAAACTAATGCTATGTGCAGTCAGCTGATTGTTTTTTGGACTCAAGTTCGAACGATCAGCAGGAGTGACACCTAGCATTATTTATGCGCTTGTGTGGAGTTTCTCCTCCAAACTGCTGGGGGTTCGCGGGTTCTTGAGAATTCCATTTGGAGATGAGGCCTTGAAAATGCTGCTCAAGCTGGTCACGAATATGACTTTCATAATGGCGTGCGGCAAAAAGCAAGTTCGATCATACTAGATGTAAAGCGAGCAGGACAGTACGGGAGATTTAGCCAGTCATGTCCTGTCACTTGAAGAAAATTGGTAAGAAGGAGGAGATAAGTAGATGTATTTTGCGGGAGCTGAGTGAAGAGCACTAGCGTCGACACCTGCAAGCCTACAGATATCTACAGATATCCTAACAACCTGCTTCTTAGAAGGATTGTTATTGCTGATAGAAAATGAGTTATATACGACAGTAGGATGAGGTCCTCCAAGGATTTCATCTCCCATGGCCCACCAAAAAATGGGCAAACGTGGCTACACCCTTTAACATTTTCCGTGATCTCTTATGTTCAATAACGTGAGTCATTCAAAACAATTTTTCTTCCAAACAAACAAACAATAACATACAGTGTACGTCAATGACGGTGCCCCATCCGCAGCCACGAGAAGGACGCCGCGCAACCGCGCCGCGTGCACCAGGATCAGTGTCGTCTGCCGTCGGAATATTATTCCAAGGCGCTTTTCTTCACAATTAGGTCGCAAATACTTGAAATACTGGGAACGGGTAGGAAAGCTGCTAAAAATAGCATAACAGCAACAGAAGACATTAGTTATTTCTTGCGCGGCGTCCTTCTCGAGGCCGCGGGCCACCTCCATTGACGTCCACTATACAAGAATTACGCTCTTTTGTGTGGAGTAATCGAAGAAAAGCACTAAAATATAAGGCCAATACAGGCGAATTTACGTGATCTGCTGCTGCTAGATAACGCATACTAGCATGCAATAGAGTGTTTCACTGTTGAGTTTCTCCGGCTCTGCACCTGCTATAAAATTTTTGATGAACACACCATATCAGAAACGACGAGTGCTGCTCTTGCGTGCATAAACCTTCCAAATTTCAAGCTTCCGGAAAGATCTTTTTGCGTCGTGTTGCCATCATTGCAACATTACATAGATGCTAATGCTTTTTTGACTTGCATGAAAGTGTTTGCTTTGAGCGGAGTTTTGAAAAAATGTATGCAAATCCCTCAGAACTTTCGCACGCACTTAAACCATAAGTAACCTAAACCATGAGGCTCAAGAATAAGGTACATATTTTGCACTGCTCAAATGGTTTTTCCCAATGACGACGTAATTTTTGAAATACCCACTCTAATAGCTAGCCACAACTACTGCGTAAATTAGAAGAAGTGTGAGGCTCAATAGAACTCAATAAAAAAAACTATAAAATAAAACATAGGTTATATTTCTGACAATTAGACAACAACTAGAGTAGACCGGCTGGGGATAAGGCCACATCTACTAGACTAAGCCTTTACCTCAAGGTATTGCTTGCGAAACTGGTGAGCAAACATGATGGAGCAGTTCAACTGAAGCTCACTTCTCAGGGAAGAAACATCTCAGTATTTTCCTCTACCTTATTAAACAGTTAATTCGCCATTAACAACAGAAATGAATACTGTCACTGAGAAGAAGTGTTTTCTGCAGGATGTTTTTCTTGCGATCTTCTTCACCAGTTTCGTTATTCATTCCAGATCGCTCTACAGGAACATCATTTTCATTATGGATTTTGGAATGAGTACGAAATACGAAAAAACAACCGCAAATCTGCCAAAATAAGTTTTACCCTTTAATTTGCTTTTTGCACAAATTTTAACGACTTACTAAATTATATGTTTTACGTTGAGAGAAATTCTTGAGCTTCCTGCATTCGGCTAATTGCTTATAGCATAAAAACATACGTCCCTCATGTGATGTAATTGTAAGTGAGCAAAACGAGCATACCCTCATTTAATTTTTGATCATAAAACTTTAAACTAATCTTGTGCTCTTTTTCTCTTGTCACGCGATCCTTTACACTTGGAAAATGAATGTAGCATTTTTTCCAACCGAGTAACAGTTCGAATAACGAGGCACTTAGTTCAACGAGCAAAAAATGAGGAATCAACAAACAATGAACAATATGGGATCCAAAGCGAATCATTTCCTTGCATACCTTGAAGTTACTTGGAACATTCTAAAATTTTGGCTCAATTCCAGTGTGTCTAGGATCAGAGCGGCAACCAGTGTTCGCTCATACTCGACCAAAATTTGCAAATTTAGTAGCTCCCATTCTGGTCTTTCGCACAATGTGAACTTGTAGATCATTTTTTTTGTTCCACAATGACCAATAAACCGCTCTGCAGTGGTCAGTTGTAGCTCTAACTACTTCAACGAGCAAAGAAAGAGAACAGACTGCAAATTAAAAAAGCACGGTCAGGAATGCATTGTCCCATGCAATTCTAAGTGAGGATGACCAGTTAGGCATCTGTAAAACGGTTTATTGGCCATTTCGCACCATTTCTCACATGTATGATCGAAATCAGCGTGTTGTGTAAATATATTAAATATAAATTATATTTTATAAATTATATATAATAATATATTAAATTGTTCAGGATATTTTGAAATATCAAGATTGATATATAAGACTCTACTTCCAATGTGACAATTTTCAAGGAATCACGTTATAAGTTCATCGGAACGCCAAAGTACGCTGCGCGCGCGACTCATTTGGGAAGAGTTGTAAATCGGAAGGAAGACATGGAGTCGTGGTACTACATGGTACGTTTATCAACGGTCTTTTTCGGCCATTTTGCCCTCTTGTAGCAGGGTCCGTTTTGCTGATCTTTGACCACACTTTGCCCTGTCGCCTGGTCAAGATAAATCTTTGCTAGCTTGAGGTGGGCTTGTAGAGGTGGCCATCACTATTCTGGGCGCCCTATTGGCAACCTGCCTTGTACGTCTAGGTCGAAGCTAATTTTGAATAATTTGGCACTGTCGGCGACAAGAACGTGGCTGAACCATTGGAGACGAGCTTCGCAGGCCTTGTCGGCCATCTCAAAAAGGCCAAATCGCTACCGCTTGTCATTGATGCATTGCGGTCGAGTCATGTAGTGCCAGTCATCCACCACAGCATTTTCATCCCCACGATAGTGAACCAACGTTTTACACTTTTGATCACAAGTCAGCACTCAGCACTGTAGAGTGTGATGGAACGAACAATAGTTTTACAGATCTTTGAATTAAGAAGACCTGAGTTGACCCTAACGCACATCACACAGTAAGTGACGGCCACTTTATCCACAAGGAGTTGATACCACGATAACTTCTCCGGTGAGACTGTTGTCGGTAATTGAACGCTTCGATCCTTAGGATATCTATTCATGACGGCCCCTCGCTATTGAGGTCGACGTATTACAGGCGCTTTTCTGATTACCTTAGTCATCACTTCAGCTGTCGAAGGCCAGTTCTTTGGTCAATCTTCCGTCGATCCTGCTTACAATTAATAGTGCCGAGTTTGAAGCATGCAGCTCCTCCAACCGCTTCACTTGGTCTGTACTTTCATAGATAGTGATTGCAACTACGTATGGAGAATGGCAAGGACTCCTTTCTTTTTCTGTCTCCACCACTTAATACGAGTCGGTCCGTATCGTTTCCGTCGTGGCGGGGTGCAGATATGCGGTCGGTGTTATGCGGCTTTCTGTTATACTGCACAATTTCCGCATCGGTAAAGAGCTTCTGGTAGCGATATCTTACAATGACAAAATCTGTGTCATGGCGTTGCCATTGTTGAAGGATACGAGATGGGAGAGGCCGCTTGCAGAACTAGCTGTATTCAAGAAATGCGCCCTTTGATGGTTTGCTTCCCCCGTAGCCGATATATCCATGATGTCTGTAGCCGTCCGTCATCATCCCGGGTGTGACCTTTCAGATGCCCCGTAACCATGACAGTGTCTTCTGGCGGTGCTGCAGCGGTAATCTCATCACTGATAACCCAGAAATCATTCTTGACCCAGTTCGAATACCCAGTGTGCAAAGCATATGTAGGGAAGAAGTGGACGCCTCGGTCCAGGCTGACAGTTGTGATCCCGTTAGACGGTCGGAGCGCTCTCCTCCTACCAAAACATTTCGAGAGCGTTCTGCGACGATAGTACGAACGCCATTTCTGCTGCCCGCCTTGTTGTTATAGCGTTATTTATAGTGCGTCGGAGTCCGATTCGCACCGGATGTGGGCTGCGACGGTCGGATACGAAATCGGAACGACTCGTCGTGGCTTTGTTTATAGTCCGCAAGCACACGATTTCGGATCAGCTGTTTCTATCCATGAATTTTGCATGTTTTCTTTGCAAATCAAGCTGTATTTATCGGTTTCTGACTTTTTTCTTTGGTTTTTGGAGTTCTCAGCTTTTGCAAATTCTCTTCAACCTCAAGAATTCTATTGTAATCTTCCACATAAATAACATCATATCATTATCAAACTCTTCCAATTATGCAATTACTACAACATGGAGGTGATGTAAAGAAGTATACGATAGGTTTTAGGACCAGCTATTTGGAGAGTAAATGATAGTTAGTGACACGAAAGAAAAAACAAAAGAAAGTAACGAAAATGGGGTGAAAACAGCTGAGAAAATTCGCCCCACGAGGTCCTATCGATTGATGCATCGGAGTCCGACGTCGCATCGGAGCCACTAGTGGATCCGATGCGACGTCGGACTCCGACGACGATTCGGAGACAAATCGTTCCGATGGAGTGAAAACAGGCGTCGTCGTCGGACTCCGATGCGTCGGATTCCGACGAGGATCGATACGTACCTTTTGTTATCCGACGGGATCGGATTCCGACGCACTATAAATAACGCTTATGGGCGAGCTCAAAGCTACCTCCTGTTCTTCCCCGATTTCGTTCATGTTTCGGATTTTCTGACTAGCGTGGTTCCTTCTCACGTTGTCCTTGCACATGGCGCCCTAGCATAGTCTCAACACTCGCCAAGGCGTCGATAAGGAAATGCGTTCTCCGGCAACAGCATTAAATCTGCGAAATTCTATTCCTTCTAAAGAGGCCCAAAGTGGGCAGATCAAATTATGTTATATTCAGACGGAGCAATTTGGAATATTAGGGAGCGTGGATATCAAAAAAAAACGTGGTGAAATTGGCGTATCCCTGATAAAGTGTGCTCATCCAAAACGTGATTTCTACTGAAACCGTACATGGTATCACTCGAAGCGAGTTGATTATCGGCCTACTGCGGTATATCACCCGTCCACACTCTCCTCGATTATGTTAGTGATGTTGATGGCATCAGTGATTACCAACTCAAAGTACAACACGTGGAAAAGTACCTTCGTCAACAAAAGCCGAGATTGCAATAACAGCGGACAGTAGCCAATCTTGTATAAATTTGGGAAAAATCTTGAGAAATATACCTAAGCGTCCTGTTCATCGTACGTGATTTTTTTACACAACTTTTACAACTTTTCAACCAAAAGGTTGCTCCGAAAAAATGTCATGAAGGACCCACAATATCTTTAGTGGTGGGAGTGAAAGCACATCGAGTAGGTATTCACTCTCCCTGATTTTATCCACTCTCTGTCCAATTAATAACTCTTCCATCCTCATGTTCGGTGGCACAAGTCCGGAGCCTTTGCGAGTAACCTGCGGGAAAACGAGAGGATTTACATATCAGCGAATATATGTTTGTTGAACACCAGAGTTTCTAATCCACATTAAGTTATCGCTTGGAGCACATTTACCTAAGCAGATAAACTATGTTGGATAAGAGCCCAGGACTTTCTTGCCAACCACATGTTAATCATACTGTTTTCTTCAGGTAATTGAACTCTTCGGAACGGACTACTTACCGTGGTCCAACGTGGAAAATCTTGACACAATGTTTTACATGAAAGAATGTTTCTTCAATCACAAATGTAATTAGCTGGAATCTTGTAGTTTTCAGCACCTTATGATTGCATACGCTCCATCTCAACAATGCTGTAAAGAGAGAATCGTGCTCAGTGCATGACTGATTTTGAGTTCATGCGCACACTTTATATATGAATCACAAATGAGCAAAATCTACGCATAGACAATGATGAGGCATGAACGCTTATACTTTCAAGATCTACAGGCAGTGTGTGAAGAGTACCCGAAAGAACGGTGCAGCAAATCTCTGTGGTTAGCCACCTCATCTCTGAGCTCGGCCGCATTGCCAGATGTATTTCTAATGGCAACATGTTTTCACTTCCTGATTGATGGAGGGGGGCAGATCTTGTCGCAAAAAGCAGGCCTAAATGACTTTTGAAACCTTTCAAACATACACCGCATCAACTAGCCGCAAAGGTCAAGGTTGAAGAAACGGTTCCTACGTGGTGGGGTTAAATTCTTCGATGCATCAGGTTAAAGGCTTCTGACACCTAAGTTTATCGAGTAAGCGGAGATCTCCTTTTTTTGGAGACGCCCCAGCACTTATTCCATAGGATCTCAGGTTGCGGTCTGACATCGTCCGCTGCGCGCGTACCCGTTCCCGCCGAACAGGTGTCTGTCGATTTTTTATGCACTGTATTTGGCGGGCACTTTAGTGAGTGCAAGTGCAAACATAAAAAGAGAGAAACTACGACCCGGATCGTAGTGATTTTGATGGCATAATACGGCTCGAAATTCAGCGGTAGCAGTACCCAGCAGCAGCTCAGAATTGCTCCGCACCGACGATGATTCTTTTCAAGTTTAATACAGGGGTGCAAATGGAACAAATGGAACTATTGGAGAGCATGTGGCTTCAAACACTATAAGAAAATCCTTCGTTCATCATATGGTGATCGGCTTAAGTGACTCCTCTTCACCCCTCCTCCCTTCACTCAGAAAATATGGTGAAGTTGCTCGACTGGTTAATAAATCCTCCTAAAATGCTTGCCTTATCCACGTTCAACCTTTCGAAAAATCCCAGAAAGTACGTTTTCACCGACCCGTGTTCAAGAATGCCAAAAATAAATAAAACAGATAAATCAATACTTCGTCCAAAGTGGTTGCCATATTCGTGTTCAGGGAATTGAGGTACACTGTGTCTTTATCACCTGATAAGCAAGAATGGGGAAAATTCAATAAATTCAATAAATCGATAGTTTGGCGCGAGATGGCTATCATTTTCGTATTCAGCGTATTGAGAAACCTCGTAGGCATGTTCTCGCCAGTCCCTGGGCAAAAACAGCGAAAAATCAATAGAATCGATATAATAGGTAAACCAATCGATAATCCCAGGTGCAAAGTAGCCTATAATCTCTGCCGGCCCCTGAAGGGTCTACATGCAAAGTTTGGTCCTGATCGGTTCATCCTCCGCGATTTCTTTAAGGAACATACATGCAAACGCACACAAACACACAAGCACACAAACAAGCTTTCACTTTCATACATACAGAAATCGTTTTTTCCCGAGCAAGGCAAAAATTTGAACCACACTTTCGGCAATGTGCAATACTGACCCCAATAAAATGAGCTGGGTTCTCCCCACTCTCCAAGAGGGATAGAGGTCACAGTGGAGATGAACATCTTTAGATGGAGCAGGAGTATCATAAGAAGCTATGCTGACTTCATATAAGACTTGAGATAATGAGTTAGATTGGTAGAAGTTGCGGCAGGCAGCTTCCGACAAAACAATCGTATCCAAGGCTGACAGATGTGAATGAATCCTTTACTAACATGTATTTTAGAGTGAAACTGTTCCAAAAATAATGCAACGAATTCAATTGAGGTCAAGGCCCCATTCGTAAACATTTCTTTGTAGGTGGTTGTCATATTCGTTGAACCCCAAATTTCGGACTCACCGAATGGAATTCATGCACGATATGAAGTCTCGTCTATTTTGACCAGTACCACATGTGTACCTGCAAAACATATAAAAATTAGAACCGCCCAACTCTGCTTCGAAAAAAGTTACGGGCAGGAGACCATTTGTTGCAATACTTGTTTAAGCCACTGTATTTTTACATCTAATATGTTGGAGTCCCATAAGATTTTACATCTTATAAGACCAGTCATGCTGCTGCGTTGAAATGGAGAGTATGCCTTGCCAGTAACTGACTAGCTGGTACCATCAACAACATCTTGCAGATGATGACGTTGTGTTTCATGAAAAAGCTGTGCCGAAGGACTTGATAAAAATTATGCGTGAAATTGACAAGATTGATGGTGCCAATAGGCCAAACTATGAGGTATGTAAAGTGCAAACTTGCTCACTCCTGTCAGATCCTGGAACTACATAGATGTCTTGCAGGAACACGAGAAGGTGCTCGAGAAGCTAATCAAGGATTATAAAGTTGATTTTTACGCACCATTCGAATGGGCTGACGCCCTGGCAAGATTTTACTTCGTGAAGGAACAAAAAGAGGAGGAAATGATGGAGAGAAAAATGCGAAATAGGAAGAAAAAGTGAGCACAGACCGTTTTTCTTCCTTCATTTCTCACTAGTTTGGTCGTTGGAAAAAAAACTTTGAAACTTCTCAGGACTGCACTCGCGGGACGCTCGAGATCGTAAGTGGTGAACTATCGCAATGGAGCACTTCTCCAGATTTGTCCACTTTCACTTTCACAGTTGCCTCCTTTTCACTGTTTTTTTAAGGTCTGCGAGCGCAAAGTCGTAGGATTGGTTCAGATGGCTCATTGTTCACAGAAGGGTTTACGTCGTTTTCAACAACATTTCTTACTGCAAAACTAGTACAATAGATCAAGTGATAGGCGAATGCATTTCGGTGGAATAAAGGCTTAATTATTGAAACATGTTTTCGTTCGTTTTTTTTTTCCATTTTCGTACTTATTTATCTATTTTCTACCTGTCATTTACATCCGAATGTACGCCAAAGGAAAACAATCAACAGATTTGACCTGGAGTACTAGTACATATTCCAGCAAAGGTTGAAGATAGTGGGAAGGTCCCAATGTACAACACGTAACCAATTCGTTGTCATCTTTTCATCTATCTATTAATTCACTTGTTTGTTTATGTGTTCGTTCATTTGTTTATTTGCTCCGGGCATAATTACTTGTTTCGTGCACAGACAGATACGCCGAAAGAACAACAGAATGAATTCCTCCTACCAAGAGAAATGGATTCAGAAATACGTATCATCAATTTGTTATCGTTCTGCTCATTCTGATTCGAATCAGGTACCTTTGCGACTATATCACAGTCATCGCGCATCCTAGCGCGAGCTGATGCAAAGGCGAGAGCGTAGCGATGTAAGCTACCACCCGGAAATTCTTCAACAATCTCCTACATTTTGAACTTTGTTGGCTACGATGACGGTTAGCTTTTCTCTCATGACGAGACAACTATAGTGAAGTCCTGACTCCTTTCTGACATTTACTTCAACACGCTACCATTTCGGCTCATCCTTTTTTGAGTAACTGCAGTAATCCTCCCTGTGTTCACCGATTGCAGACGGCCTGGTTTTTATTAATGTTGACATTTCCTTTCCCTTACCATAGTATGATTATTTGTGTTTTCCTTATTGTTAGCTTGATGATCTTCTGCGCTGTTCGCAGGGATGTCTTTAGATTTTCTCGTTATTGCTGCAGTAGACTCTCCACACTGCACGACGCACACAGTGGATCACAGTGGATTCAAGGTGTGGGCACACTCGCATGACCTCAGAAGCAGTGCATTATAATTCAAATGAAAGGAGATTTTATGAGGTGTGTAGGATAAAGTCGTGATGAATCCTAATAAATAAGGAATAGAAACGGCAAGTGAGACGCCCATGGTTTTCTGCCATCCTGTATAAGGAGAAATATGAGCCTGCTACCTCCATCTTCTAAGAAGCAGTATTCTGCCGAAAAATATTTGTAGTCTGTATATATATATACAGGGTGGCGAAAAAATACGTGCGCGTGATATTTGACTTCGTTTTATTCATTGCTTGAAGCGTTCGTGCATATGTTTTCTTTCCTAAATATTCATCTGTTCCTTATTACTGGTTTTTAAGAGAAAAAGTCGTTTTCCAAGCTATGGCGAAGGTGTGCCCACGTCGAAACCCGATTGCAGGGTTGGCAGAAAGTGGAACGAAGAACTCAGCAATTTTTTCGAAGCCCCGAATCCCTCTGAGGACTGTCCAGAAGATTGTAAAGCAATGGAAAGAGGAAGGACACGTCCAGCCCAAACCCATAAGTGGACGAAAATGGGCTGTCAACACCCAACGGATGCGTGGGATAATTAAGAAAAGGATTGACCGAAAAGATGACCTGAGTTTGAAGCAGATGGCTAAACAGCTCAACATTTCTCGCAAAACTCTTTAAATGATGGTGAAAAATAATCTTGTACTTCGAAGTTATCGTCTGCTTAACGATCAAGTTCTTACCGATCAAGCGAAGCAAAATCGGAAGGAAAAATGCAAGAAATTGCGGGAACTCTTCACGGTGCGCCGCATTGAGGACGTTCTCTGGTCGGATGAGAAAGTTTTCACCGTTGAAGTTGCTAAAAACTCTCAGAATCACTGCCAACTTCTTAGCCCGGCTCTCAACAACAATCGCAAGCGAAAAGTTGCCACAAGAAGTCTTTTTCCTGAAAGCTCAATGGTTTGGGGCTGCATCAGTGCAACGTGCAAAACTTCTCTGGTTTTTATGGATAAAAAACGTGAAAATTACTGCAAAAGTCTGCCAAGAAAGGATCCTCGAGAAAGCTGTGGTGCCCTGGAAGCAAGAACATCCCAATTTTATCTACCAACAAGAGTGGGCTCCATCCCATAGAGCCAAAACAACGTTCCACTTCCTGGAGGCCCGAAATCGGCTCTTTTCTGATGAACGATTTGTGACCCGCCAATAGCCCGGATCTGAATCCACTGGTCTTTTCGGTCTGGGGCCTTATGGAAGAGCAACGTAGGAGTCCAAATGTGAAAAACCTTGTGGATTTTCGAAGGGAATTGATCGAAATTTGGAACGATCTCAACGTCAACTACCTGCGCCGCACGATCGAATCCATGAAGGAACAAATTGATGACTGCATCAAAGCTGAAGGCGGACACTTCGAAAATTCCTTGTAATTATGAAATGTTGTGCATAAAAGTAAATCTCTTCAAATGTTTGTTGGCGAAGAATAAAATTAGAACGCTTCCTATGGCGCATGTATTTTTTCGCCACCCTGTATATATATATATATATATATATATATATATATATATATATACATGGGGGGGGGCCATAAGTTATTGTACAACGTTTGCTGGCCCATTTCTCCGCAGTAGTAAAACATTTTTTGCCGCACTAGGCACTGTTTAATAGAGCTGGATTTGCTCTATCTTTTGATCACAAAAACCTCCTGGATACTTCCAAGATAACGAAAAAAGTTTATCGGAAACATTCATTGCAGACTTTCGGTGCCGCAAAATGCACTAACTCTGCCCGCAATTTCCGAGCAAAACAGCCACAAAAACAGTTTGATATTTTTAGAAAGAGCATTCTTTGCTCTTTAAGATGCATCTAAGCAGTACACCCCACTTTAGAGATTTGGTGGATTTTTCGTAAAAAATTTCCACATCAACCCGCTTTTTTCAAAAACCTGTTCTAAGTCCAACTGCTCCAAAGCAAAACTCTCCCGGGAAACCGGGTTTTAACTGTAAGATACTTTGATCCCTGCTCTATTCGGCAGCGAAAAGAGCAGGATAATCCATGTGTTGCTGGTGGAGAAATAAATGAGCAAACGTTGTACAATAACTTATGGCCCCCCTGTATATATATATATATATATATATATATATATATATATATATATATATATATATATATACAGGGGGGGCCATAAGTTATTGTACAACGTTTGCTGGCCCATTTCTCCGCAGTAGTAAAATATTTTTTGCCGCACTAGGCACTGTTTAATAGAGCTGGATTTGCTCTATCTTTTGATCACAAAAACCTCCTGGATACTTCCAAGATAACGAAAAAAGTTTATCGGAAACATTCATTGCAGACTTTCGGTGCCGCAAAATGCACTAACTCTGCCCGCAATTTCCGAGCAAAACAGCCACAAAAACAGTTTGATATTTTTAGAAAGAGCATTCTTTGCTCTTTAAGATGCATCTAAGCAGTACACCCCACTTTAGAGATTTGGTGGATTTTTCGTAAAAAATTTCCACATCAACCCGCTTTTTTCAAAAACCTGTTCTAAGTCCAACTGCTCCAAAGCAAAACTCTCCCGGGAAACCGGGTTTTAACTGTAAGATACTTTGATCCCTGCTCTATTCGGCAGCGAAAAGAGCAGGATAATCCATGTGTTGCTGGTGGAGAAATAAATGAGCAAACGTTGTACAATAACTTATGGCCCCCCCTGTATATATACTTACTTTGATACTTTGATGGTCCATCTTCACTGCTGGGTTGGTCTTCTCAGTGTGGACCACATTCGCTCCAGGTTCTCCTGTCTCGGGCCGCTCTCATCCAGTTCGTCAGTTCTCTTTGTTTAAACGACCTGGAAAATGTATCAGACCAGCGCGTGAAGGGTCGGCCGAGGGGTCTTTTGACGTTCAAGGGAGTCCAGAGAGTTGATCTCGTGCTCCATCTGTCGTCAGTTCGGCGCATCACGTGTCCTGCCCACCGATGCTTTGCGGATGCCATGTAGTCTGTCAGGTCCTTGATCTTCGATTCCTTCCTCAAGTCTTTGCTACTGAGGCCGCATTTCCATTGCTTCCATCTATTCGTTCCCAGAAGACATCTTTCCAAGGCCCTGTGTGTCGTTCTCATAGCCAAGGAGATGTTTCTGTTGTCCGTCCATGTTTCAGTAGCATAACACAGTGCCGGAAGTACCGTAGAATCAAATAAGTGAGCTCGCAGCTTCGAGTCCCTGATTTGACTTGTCGTTTCTCGAATCGTGTCCATGGCTGCCCACGCCGCTTTTCTTCTTCGCCCAATTTCGCCTGTCAAGTCGTTCGTCATATTTACTTCACGTCCCAGGTAAACGTAGCTGTCTACTTTCCTCAAGATAATTCCATCCAGCTGTACTATTCCGTTGTCACACCACTGATTTGCCATCATCTGTGTCTTCTTCATATTCATTTCCAGCCCGATGCTCTTGCTCACTTCGTTCAGCTCGTTTAGCAGCTGGTTCATCTCTGATGTGTTGTTGCTAACAAGAACCACGTCGTCTGCGAATCGTAGGTTTGAGAGCTTCTTTCCGTCGATCGTGATACCTTTGTCTTCCCAGTTCAGTCGAGACATAGCATACTGGAGGGCTGACGTGAACAGTTTTGGCGATATTGTGTCTCCTTGTCGGACACCTTTTCCGATCGGAATGCGTAGTTTTTTGTCAAACAACTGAATTGTCGTCGTTGTTCCGACATTGCACTGCTCAAGAATGTTCACGTAAGCTGGATCTACTCCTGCATGTATGAGCGCATTCAAGACTGCATTCGTTTCGACGGAGTCGAATGCTTTTCTGTAGTCGACGAATGTGAGGATCAGAGGCATCGTGTATTCCCTGCATCTCTCAATCAGCTGGACGATAGTGTGAATGTGGTCCATACAGCAAAAGCCTTTTCTGAAACCTGCCTGTTCTATTGGCTGGTACTCATCAAGCGTGGTTTCAAGCCGGTTCAGAATGATCTTCGTGAACAGTTTGTACGGTATAGACAACAAAGCAATAGGGCGGTAGTTTTCGATATCTTCTTTGTCACCTTTTTTGAAGATCAACACTGTCTTGAGCTCTTCCACTGATCGGGAATGATGCCAGCTTCGAGATAGGAGGTAAAGTGATCTGCTAAGAGTTTATGCATTGTATATCCTCCGACTCTAAGCAAGTCCGCTGTAATGCCATCGGATCCTGGGGCCGTCCCCTTTCTCAGCGATTGAATTGCAATTCTCACTTCCGAGACCAGAATGGGTGGTGGCTTTTCTTCTGTGGGGGATGGGCGTCTTGGGACAACCGTTGTTGAGCGGTACAGATTTGTATAAAAGTCCGTTACAATGCGCTCCATGTCCGTCCTCGTCGTTTTGGGTATTCCCTGTTTGTCTTTCAGGCACGTGGTCACAGCAGAATAGTCCGAGAGTTCTCGTCGGCATCGTTTCAGGCTTTTCCTCTGAGCGGCTGTCGAAAGTAGCTTATTTTTGCGGTGCTCTCTAAGGGATTCCTTCATGGCCGCGCGACAGGCTTTATTGATGACAACTTTCTCCAAATGCGTCGCTGCCTGATCTCTTTTGACTTCACCTCTACGGCGCAGCAATTGTTTGGCCTTTGGGTTCAGCCTTTCTCCTCTCTGTTTGTAGTTCATGGCACAAAATATCAGCCCTTTTGCTAATTCTTCATAGTCTTCTGTGGGATCTTCCTCCTTTCTCCAGTTGTATGCATTCATGGCCTTCTGCAGTTCGGATTCATCATACTCAGGAGAGCGTATAGGTGGCCCACGATGTGTGTCTCTTTTGAATATGCGATCATTGAGTCGTATCTTGGCCCGTAGCAGTCTGTGGTCGGATCCGGTGTCAAAAAAGGGTACTACTGAAGTGTCCATCAGGCTCCATCTTCGGTTCGTGAGGATGTGGTCTAGCTCTGAATGAGTTTGTCCGTTAGGACTTTCCCAGGTCCACCGTCTGTGTTGAGGCTTCTCGAAGATGGAGTTTCCATGAAACAGGTTGCAACAAGACATCAGATCTAATAGACGAAAGCCATTGTCGTTCCTAGCTTCATTTCCGTGTCGACCTAGTCTCCAGTTTCCGTCGCTTCCATTTCCTACAAGGGCGTTGAAATCCCCGCATATGTATTTGTAGTATGACTTTTCCTTCTTAACTACTGCTTCCAGCTCAGAGTAGAAGTTGTCTTTGTCCTCTTCGCTGGCAACAGAGTTAGGAGCGTAGCAGTTTACAATGGTGATGGTCGCTTTCTTCGTCGTTCGTAATCGTAGCACAGCAATACGCGGACTCAGAATTTCGTGCGAATGAATGCTGGGCTGTACTCTTGGGTGGATCAAGAAACCGACCCCCCCCAACGTTCTTCGCGTCAATCTTTTGCCCCATTATAATCAGTTCTCCGCTTTCCATTCTTCTTGCATACGGGGTTTTCGTTTTCGTCTCTTGCAGACATATGACATCGTACCTGAGCCTCTTAGATATGTGGAGAAGAGTTCTCAAGTCTGCGTCGGATGCGGCTGATCGGCAATTGTATGTGCAGATGTCCAAGCATTGTCCAAATCGTTTATCGGGATTTCCAGTGGCGCCCCGTCCCTTTCCTCTTCCGTCCTCGGCAGGGGCATCTCCGGGCGCCGTGGGAGAGCATGTCCGATTTCGGGCCGGTTTTCTCTCTGTTGCGAATGTCGTGGCTTTTCTGGTGGCCTGGTTACCCCTGGAGTGCCTTGCCGGAGCTATCCAAGGGCCGCCCGTTCACGCACTACAAGTAGTGCGGTTCTGAACTGCGTGGCCGTTTGTGCCGTTGGCCATCTCCCAGAGATGAACTCTGGTAGATGTTCACCCCTTCACCGCGATGAGGTGGCACATGAAGGGGTATATATATATATATTATATGTATTATATATATAATACATATATATATATATATATATATATATATACTTACTTTGATACTTTGATGGTCCATCTTCACTGCTGGGTTGGTCTTCTCAGGTATATATATATATATATATATATATATATATATATATATATCAGTGGCGGACGCAGAAAGTGGGCGGGAGGGGGGGCGTGGGAAGAAAAGTGGGGTCTCCGCCGTTTTGGGGACCCAGACGGAAAATAAAATTAATAATAATATTAATTATAATAATAAACAATAAATAAAAAATATATTAAAAATAATAATAAAAATAAACAATTAAAAATAAACTAACACAAGATTTTTATTTGTATTGTAAAGTAATTTCGAAAATTTGGCGACCCATTCTCGGGGGGGGGCGCGCCCCCCCCCCCGCCCCCCCTGCGTCCGCCACTGATATATATATATATATATATATATATAGAAGTGGAGGTCTGAATTTTGGGTGCTAGCGAAAAGCGAGATCACGCACCGCCCGAAAGGCGCTCCTTGTGGACTCGGAAAATGTGAATTGAGGCGCCTGGCGGAAGGAGTCAGAGGATCTCCACATAAACGCCACTTCCTAGCCAATAGGACACAAACAGAGCTAGAGTCTTCTGTTTCCGTTCGCATTTCCATCGACCGCGCCCGAGGATATTTTCCTGTTTTTAATGAATTGATATGCTTTTCCGTTTTCTTTCCGTACAAAATGAACCTTTATTTTATTCCTGTGTGCTCTGTCGTCCCGCACGTCATATTTCGACAATTCAATAACTTGTTGAACTTTGGGGCCTGTTTCGCATTTTGCAACTCGACATCACAGTAAATTAATGCTAAAAAAGGCTTACTTTTCCCGCAGAACTGTATAATTTCGGTCCTGCATGTGACATAATAGATATGTATGGTAGCGCATTTGTGGTAACAAAGCAAGCTTTTCTGTGGTGTAGGCATAAAATATGTTCGCTGCAGGTAATAGTCACGAAATATAGGGTGTGCTGAAATTAAACGTACTGCTTGTGTGCTGTGAATTTGCTCAAGTGTTAGATAGCTTCAAATCCTCCTTAAATTTAATAAGTTTTTCCTATAATCCAGATTTTCTACTTTTTGATTATGTCATTTCATCCATCATTTCTAGCCATGCTCCCACTCTGGACCCATCGTTCCATCGCTATCACTAAGCACCGAAACAATGTTTAAACACGTAAGATTAGTGTCTCTTAAAAAATGTGCAAGAAGCACACCTACAAAGTGATTTAATGTGTCAAAGCCCTGGTAATAGGAGGTGTCGCGAGTCGGTAGTCAATGGGCCCGATGGGTTAGCCACCTAATGCTACGCGTACCGAATAAGCGATGTGTGAAAAGAAACCACTCCAATATAAAGGCAGTTCAGGAGAAACCACCCATTAGATTGATTTAACACAAGAGGGTTTATTAAATCTACGCCAGCATTAGATATTACTAACTCAATGAGTGTTCAATGGACAAAGCAAACAGAAAAGATGCTAAACGGCGACAAGATCACTGTGTATCCAAGTTAGAACTGCCCTATGTATTACATCATTGACAAAAAAGGCTTGCATGTAATACAAAAGCGGTCACGGACAGCCACGGATATGCAGCAGATACGATGGGTAAAAAAATGTTACGAAAATAATGAGAGTTGTGATGTAATCAAAATAGTAAAAGAGTAGTAAAAATAAGAGAGAAGTGAGAGAGTGACTGTGATGTAGAAGATACCGTACCAGGCGGGTGACGATAGCAGGAAAAACTCAGCCGCCCAGAGGGCCAGTCTATCGATAGCCGATAAGGCGGATGTAGTCACACGAAGATCACAGCCGCCTTCGGCATGGTCATGAGTACGGTGCAGCGCTTCCCTTGAACAGAAGCGGTCGCTTCGCGACGGAAGGCAGTAGTTTCACCCGCTGAAAATCATGTTTCCCAAGAAGCAAGAAGAAAATGGGTGTGGTAAACGTACGGCGGTACTGCGTCAAAGCTCACGTGAAACATACATTATGGGACCATCACTGAGCATAACTGTAAGGAAACAATTCAAGAGGAGCTTCCTAAATGAGAACAAATTTCATCCGATACTGGAGCCAATAAGAAGGTCCAAGAATGGTACAACTAAAACTTTTTCAAGTTGCCAATTTCGGGCGGTCTACCAACTCCTTCGGTCTCCGCTTACCGGATCGCTCTATCTGCATCTGGGTGATTCCTAGATCAAATGCATACTAGGCATACCACATATTAGCCAAATGCATACCACATATTAGCCTCTGTGAGTTTAGGAGAGCTTCTCACGGAAACTCAAGGATGATAGTGACCACTAGTTGCGTGCCGCAGACAACACCTATTCGGTAAGTCCCAAGGGACTATATTCTACATTAATATTCGCAGTCGGAAATATATTATTGTTGCTGTAAGAGTACATAACGTTTCCTCATAGAGATTTTAGCAAAATATATGGTTTCTTGTTTAGAAGGTTAAATTCATCTGGTACCCATAATTTTGTGCACCCTGCAATTGAGATCGCCTTTCCAGTCTTCTGAATTTTGAGGATTTTTCTGTAGTACCACATGCAATACACCTTCTTTCTATTCGGTCAAAGCGAAACTACACATTGCACATTTGAGCTTAGGTGCAACGGCTTCACTGTTCAGAGGACGTATATGAGCACTAATCGAAGCATTCTGTTTGTTATACCCAGCGTTCTTGCTAGGTGGTCCCACTCCGAGTTACAGCACCTACAATTATGCTACTACTTGCTCCTGAAAGTCATGTTTCACCGCCAAGAAAACGCTCGAAATGCTCTAAAGGCCATTTCTCGCGGGACCTACATGGGTATCAAAAAGTTTCCGACATTGAGCTGCTCCCATTTTTTTTCTCAAAATTTCGGTCATCATGTCGCTTGAAGTCTTTCAAACCAGCATTTCAAGTTTCGTATCATCAGATGGACTCATTATAAAACTATGGCGCTCCTAGCCTAAGCACAGTGAGATTCTTTTGCTTTTGAACAGTGCGCCCGTCCACTAAGTTGTGGTTTGCTGCCACGTGCAGATTCCAATTATTGAATCATTCGTTCTATAGTCCTGGCCTGACATCTAGCAACTAGTTTCTGATTGAAAATTTGAAAAAAAACATTTTTTAGTAACGAGATTCTGAAACAAGAACGCACTGAAATCGGCCGTAGGGAGCTACTCTGATTCACGTTACAAAGAGCTCTTTGAACAGTTCAAAAAAATTCAAATTGAGCCAGAAAAGGGTACTAGTGTTAGAGAGACCCGCATTTGACAATGACAAGTTTTCGTCGCTAGAGGTTTTTCGAAAGTAGCTTAGGTCGGAAACTTTTCGATACCCCCGTGAAAACGGAGTTCTCATTGTTCTTCGCTTCTGAAAGTTCTGAGCTTTCTATGCAGACCTCAGGGACCTGCTCATACAATGAGCAATGGTCCATGCTAATCAAAGGGTTCACTGAAGTGTGGAAAAAATCAAGTCAAAACAAAAGCGCGTCTTTTCTTTTGCACCAATCCTATATGTATAGTATAAGCAATGAGGGGTGACTTTTTCGCGGCCTCAAAAAGCACGCCGGCGCAGTGGCAAACCAGGGTTTTGTTGATAGATATTCATCATATTATATTTAGATGTATCGAATATAATAAATAAATAGACATTCGATGTCAACTATCGAAAACGAAAACTGACTAGCTATTCAGAAAAGCCTGTAGTTTGTTGCCCCGAAAATGATTGCATGAAAAGGATTGTGGTTGTTCCAGGATCCCTTTATACCATGTGGGACCATTTCCTTTACCATAATTTTGCACCACCCTGCCTAAACATCCCACTCCCTACTCCCCACCACTTGTTCTAATTTCGTTGTCCCCACTATCACACCGCATGGTGGTAAACAAACAACTATCCCTTAGTGACGCCCGAAAAAAAAATCGATTTTCGCCGATTTCTGTTCGTCCGCAATGAAACTCGTTTTTCTACTGCTATGAGAGAGCAACTGCGAGTAAAAAGTCTTTTTTTCTTCTGATTATTCCACTGCTGTAACCCCAACATTAACTACTAAGTAGCCATCAAGGAAACTGCAAATCGTTGTGAATTAACATCAACCATGAGCACCCTTCAGAGATCACTGATCGTCTGTCAGAGATCACTTCGGCGTGGATCATTGAATTACCAAGGTCAAACAACGATTGACTTTCCTATTGCTTTCAGCTGCTTAATGTTCAGCTTCAGTAATTTTCCCCTCCAATCATCCCGCAAACTTGCTTCATCCATTGCTACGGATTTTGTTTTGCTTTTGCCTTCAAAGCCCATGCCCAATATGTTCAGCCGCGAAAGGGAAAACAATTCTGACATATTCATTTCCCGTATTTTTCCACTCCGCTATTCAGGATAATTTATCCAATATAATCATTAGTATTCATTCCTTGGTGCAAATGCAGTATGTAGACGCGAATTGATGATGGAGCTGGTAATGGATAGTTACCAACTGGAATTAACCTGGTAGAGATACTCTGAAGTGGAACGAATGGTTACACATATCCGCGCTTAGGTTCTTCGATAGTAGAATATCCAAGCCATATCAACATGTCTTCTAGAGGGCGTTTATCCAAGTGGATAAAGTGTATCCGCTGCAAATCAGGGATAAGGGAGCGAATACGATATTTTCCAAAACCCGGATGACTGATTGGCCTAAATCGACCGGATAACGGGTCCCGGATAACGGATAACGGATAAGGGTTCATTGTTAATAACAACCCTTGAATTAGGAGTGATATTGGCTACAGGGGACTCCAAATGTACGCAGACAAGGATCGGGACCGCGGCGCGGCTCTCTTGGGCAGAGACAAGGGCGCTCGGCATGCTGACCGCCTGCGTCTCTGCCCAAGAGAGCCGCTCCGGGTCTCGACTCTTGTCTGCGTACGTTTGGAGTTTCCTGTACATGCAGGTGGATATGGCGCAGAAATCATCTAATTACCTAGATTGTCAGGAAGGTATCACGCCACGTCGGTTTCTTTGAAAGTCGTAATTTTTCTTTGATTTAAACAACAATTAAACAAGAAATATGAACACCGCTCGAATACCCTGAAAGTGAGTTCCACGCAATTTCACAGTTTTCTCGGTTCATCTATTTTGATACCAGTGTTGCCACCCCATAGAACTTTCAGAGTTCTCATAATGCTCGTTTTGCTCGCATATACATATTAAACTCATAACATTCACTGGAAATGGCTTTTTCGCTTGACTATATGGACAAAGTGATAGAGATCAGCTACCACTTATGAATGAGAAGAGTATGGTTCCTGGGAAAAAAAGGAAGGGGAAGGAAACAGCGAAAAAAGTGTAATGCCAAAGATATACCCGTGCATAGAGAAGCCCTCATCACTGATCACTGAAGAGCGCATTACATAGTAACATTGTACAATGTATCACCTAGTTTTGAGCACCTAGACACTTCTTACGTAGCGTTGGAGCTTCTCGTGACGTTCTCCCACGTATGAGAGCCGAATCAGCCCTGATTTGGCGCAGTCATACTCTCAATCATCAGTATTGCTAGTCAGTGTTGTGTTGTTAAAAACCCCCATCTATAATATATTACAATACTGACTGTTACTAGATAATGCAGCTCAGAAACCTGTAAAGGTATTCTCTCCTCTCTCTCCAAGCGCAAACAGTTTGATTTTCTTCTCCTACCCTTCTGCGAGAAACCGAACCATTGACGTGAGGGAGAAGACGCTCGGCAATCCGGAATGGTTTTCTGAGAATGATTACTGTCTTTCGCAGGGAATATGTAGTTTGAAACCACCGATTTTTGTCTTACCCGCACTGTTTTCCGGTGTTGGAAGCCCGGATAACGGTCCGGATAACGGACAGGCCAAAATATAACGGCTAACGGCTAAACGGATAACCGGATACGGATAATCCGCTCATCCCTGATGCGGATCAAGGATAAGATGTACGGTTGCTGCCTTTTCTAGCAATACCACCCATGCACTTCCATAGACCGTCTATCTTCATTAAGACTGTAAATGAGTTTCCGCAGTTTTTCTTTATTTGTCAGTTTTTCGTCCATATTCTAAATTTTTGAACAAGTTTGAATAACATATATACCTCGGAAACGCTTCTCTTGCTCTGCAAGCCCTTACCGCAGTCTTCAGAATAACTCAATTTTGTCCAAACTCCGGGCACTAGAAATGATATTTCCAGGAAACCAGAAAACCCATTTCCGACAACTGCTGCATTTTTACGTTCGTAACCAGCCAAAAAGCGGTAAATGTAAAAAGTGGCGGAAGAAGAATCGAATAAAGATGTGTTGAAGTATACTTGATAAACAAGTGAATTTGCCTCACTAGCTAAATTTTAACCAAAGAGGAAACAAAGTAAAAATTCCATGCTATCTGATAGAAAAAATATGACTTTTCGGAAAAAAAAGATCGATGCATTGTCATGGAAGGCCAATGATCTATCCTGGTCGGAGTAAAGTAGTCATTGGCCAAAGGCCAATGACTACTTTACTTCGACCAGGATAGAATGTTAGGATTGTATAAGAGAAGTACAGGACTATGATGTTATTAGCACAGTATGCGTGTCACCTCTAGGTTATCGTCTCAATTTCGTCCCATTCAACTGCCTCAGCTCAGAATGGATGAAGTTTTGGCTCAAGTGGTCTCCGCGACCACTCTTATCGGGTCCAAAGTTCGTCATTGTAGTCCAGTTTAGACAGGCCACCCCACCACCCCACCATCAAGCAAAACAGTCTTGTTTATCACAAGAATACGTTTCTGCTTCCATGTCCGTATTCGGCATTTTTAGCAGCAATCTTTACTATTCTAATTTCAACAAAATGCATCAATTTATGTGGTATAGTTCGCTTCAGAAACCACGAAAGTTGTGTTCGTACAGTAAAGTTGCAAACTCCTTGCTAAACGGCGAGCATTTCTGTTTCATCGTACTGCTGCAAATTTCTATGTTTTCTTTTTCTTTTCCAGTTTTTTCGGTCAATGTACGTATCTAGTGAAGCGGTCCAGGGATTTAATTGGCATACCTGTGTGTAGGCTAGCGTCCTCGAAACCCCTTTATGTTTGAAAACCTGAACAAATGCTGAATTTTATGAGACACTCACTGGGGAAGAAGGTGCAGCTACCATTTTGACCTTTGTTTTCCTAACAAATTGAATATTCGAAATCTATATCCAACATTGTCGGCTCCGCAAGTTATTTTTTTTCACGAAGTTTCTGTCTGAGTGATAAATGGACAGAATTATAAAAGGAGACTTGTCATAGGATCGGTTTTCTTAAGAAATTTAATTTTCGCCTAGACCTAACTTAAGGGGTTATTTGATGGCCTGGTCACGAGAATCGCACTAGTTTTCTACATTAGCCCAGTTTCCTTGTAGGGATATGGTACGATTATAGTGAGGAAGAATGAGAAAATGCCATTTCTGGCAAGGAAAAGGCTATCTGATAAGCACTATTCCGCTTCTTCCGCCTGAACAATTTTGGAAATTTCTTCACTGATTGATTAAGCGTTTCTCGAAAGTGGTAAGTATGAATAGCGAGCGTGTTCACTTTGTAGTGTAGTCTCACTTACGCTAACTAGGCTGCGGCTACCGCTACTGCCTCTCCTGCCTATACTAGCTTTTTTTTTATTTCATTCTTTTACATTCTTCGCACCATAACATCACAAAAACGAGGACATGGCAGAAAACTAGTGGGATTTTCGTGATCAGGACATCAAATAACCTGTTTGCATGGGGTTTAGGGGAAATTTTATTGAGAAATACCGATTCGATGGCAAGTCACATTTTATAATTCTGTGATTTATGGCAAACGAGGTCTCATTGCTACTGGATCCCAATATGCACAGATTAGGTAGTATGATCGCCTGTGGCCACCCCACAAATGGAGTACCACAGCTATAGCTGTGCCGGTCGGCCTGAAAGTGCACTCGAGTCATATGATGTTATTGCCTGAATAAGGACATGTTTTGTAGATCCACCTGTGTGGTGATGAAGCGAAAGTTTTTATCGATTTTACGCACAAATTTACGAACTTCAGTGCACCAATTTTATAATCACGAGTCATTATGACCTGTGCAACCGTAACCCCGCCCATCCGCACAAAAAGGCGGAGTCAATGAAATATGCTCCAGTCTTGGATTAGCAACTTTCAGGTGCATACGCCTCCTCTATGTTGCTCATATAATACTCAAGTAAATCATTCTGAATCACATTTTCTTCTGTTGCACCTAGAGAAGAATTAAGCACGAACCTTTTCAAGGGAATTAAAACATAGTTTTTTTTTCGGTGTCATGCGCACAACCGTAGTCTCGCAGGAAATTTCTACATAATGAGCTACACTTAGCTGCAAATTATGGGAAACGATGCTCCAGTTGCTATAGCTACAGGAGAAGAACTGCCCCGAAACCCTCGTTGAAGTCGTTGTGTCCTCAAAATTGAAAGCGGCCGCACTGTCAGCTGACCTTTGACTTGAGTTTTTATCGATTCTCGGCCACACCCCTCAGTTTTAAACTCACTTCGAGGTTGTGTGTTTTTACAAAGGGGTGACGCCATCGCCAGCTTCGCTCCTCCTCTGTTTTTTTTCTTATCCCATCCCATGAGCGCGGACATTCACGCTCGCATGGCACTTGCTTAATACTCAATCAATAGTGATGGGCGGTTTTATTAACTCAGCCTAGTTTATTGATAGGTATGTCCCCACACTAGGCTAGGTAGTGCAGGCTCCTCCGAAATTCTTTGGGTAATGAGGGGTTTTAGTGTTGGACAACGTAATTGCTTCTTAATGGGCCCTAAAACACCACTTATCGCGTTCGGCGATCGCGCCTTTGCTGGCCGTTCGTTTGTTTGTTCTGCTGGAGGCAGGCCCGGACTGAGATCCACTGCTGGCCAATGACTAGTGGGAATCGATGGATGATTTACTTGATAGTATCGAAAGTTTCTTGGATTTCCTGGATCTGACACTCAAGAGTGTAATTTTCATTGGAAAAGAGTCTCATTCATATCTTTTTATCACTCTCACTCTCACACTACCGAAGTCTGATTCATTGCCGCTCATATTTTATTGGGAGCTGGTGAATCGCTGACAATTATTCGGTTTTTTTTTGTAGCCTGCCTCAAAAACGATGTTAATTGGGTAGTCGTGCCTATGATCTGCATTTCTCGTCTTCTTCTCTAGGTACGGCACTATTTCTCACGTTCTTTCCTTTTCTAATATCGTCACAACTATGTATGTCCCTCGGTGGAACACTATATTCATATCCACTGCTTCCTTACTCTAATATCTCTCCAGATATCCCCTCCAGTGAAATTCACTGTAGCTTCACAAACGTTAAAGAAATCAATTTTGTGAGCACTATGAGGTCTTGGTAAAATAACCATTTTTCTATTCTAGAAAAGTGAAATTCTTTATTAATCCCGGTCAAAAATGAAGACGTAACTAATTCTATTATCTCACGCCAAATGAAAGTATACGAGTAGAAATGAAAATTATAAAATTTCGGAAGCATGACATTTTAAAATATTCGAATTTCCTCCATATTTTCACCATCATCCTTGTTTGAATAAGGTTGCTCATCAAAACGTCATGTTGCCTACGAAGACATCCTATAGTCCGTTTCAAACGCGGCGATAGCTGAGTAATCGTGCGCATCGCACGCTTTTCTCGCCCTCCCCCCCCCACCTCTTTAATTGCTGTGCACTTTTTCCATGCTCTTTTTCTCTCTAGGCTTCCCCAACTAACGTCGCCTGTGGAACAGACTATATACATCTGGTTTACAATTGAAAAAAAATGAAATTGTCTAATTTCACTCCTGAATGGATGAAAAGTTACGCTTTCCAGGAGGAGCGTTTCGTGTTTATTTTTAAAGAGACGTTGATGTTCACGATATGTTTTGATGTTTTGTTTAGTGCTCCGATTTTCCACTAGTTTTCTGTCTTTCGTTGCCGTTTCTATGCTTTTTTTTTTTGGGGGGGGGGGGGGTGGGGTGTTTAGCGGCACTCAACCCGCAAAGCTTTTAATCCAGCCTATTAATTTAGAAATTTGCATCTTTCTACGCTTTACTGTTTTTTTTTTGCCTATCCCACTTTCTTTCGTGTTGTGTACATGCTCTGAAACTACGCAATTTTCTCAATTTTTCCCAACAAAACAGAACATTCCAATGGCAGTGAATTTTAGCATGCTTTCTTCACGTGTCTTATCCCGCCTGGGTGGTGCCCGTGGCCTTCTGACCGGTCCAGTTGGGAAGCCTCGTCATGACCCCGAAGGTCATCCTCCTCCACCACCTCCTCCGATCACTCAGCTCAGTGAGCATGAGCTGCATTTAAAAGACACAGGTTCGTTTTTGAATGGATTTACCGTCTGAAGAAGAGATTGATGCTGAAAGTACAGTGCACAGTGTTTTACTGATGTGCTTCTTTGCTTATCATACACCAGTGAAATGATGTGCACTGAAGAGCATGAGCACTATGAGAATTAAGATATTACAGGGCAAAGGTACAAAAGAATCTAAAAACTGAATAAGAATAAAAGTATAGAGAGCAATAATCATAAATAATAAACATTCATAATAATAAAGAAGCAAAGTTCTGTTTCATTCGTGATTAGTTATTATCTGATTCATGGGGGGAAGCTTCCCGCTTTAGTTTTTAGTCGTACAATTTCACTGCATGATAGTTGACAGGACGAGAAGTGGCCAATCTTTGAACCATTCCGGAAACCTAGACTGAGCGCAAGTACTCTTTATTTCCATCATCAGTCTGAACGTCCGGCTGAGGCCGGAATTGCGTACAGCGTTAACTGCTAGTCTCGCCTGTCCCCGAAGTAACTATGCTGCAGCAATATGTATTACAACAGGTTTTACCTGTTTAGCGGACGACCTCACAATTGCGTCTCACTAATACACCTTTTCTGTCGAATCAGGTGAAGATGTGTTCTGTCAGATCCAAGCAACTACTTGTCAGGATAGAACAGGCGAAAACGTGTTCTAACTTGTCTCAACAATGTTTGTACTCTCTCACTTTTTCCTACTCCATCGCAAATGTCGTGTGCACGCACGAACTCACAAGAAGTGTGAATTATATTATTAGTCCTATATTCTCTGTCATTTTCTCTTTTCTGTTAGTTTATTCTAGACAGAAGATTATTTTCTATTCGTCTGTTATTTTTAAGTTCTGTTGTTATAATCGATTCTGTTTTATTGGAATTTAGGTGGTCTGGGTCCCTATTTCCTTCCAGTACTCCTTTGGTGAAAATTTTTGGAGGCACTAATCTTTGTCTGGGTTTGGATCAAGTAAAACCAGATTTTGTTATGTTCATTAAGTTTCCTGAATGAGAAAATTGTCAATAGATTCTTTTCTTCTTTCAACTTTTGCCTGAGCCCATGAAGCTAGCCTAATTCTTCGTTACAATGTTGATGCCTCTTCACACAAACATATCAGCGTCATTATAAAACAAAGCGTCATTGATGGGCGTTTCTGAAAATAGACGCTTTTTATGTATGGCGTCTATTATCGCCGTGGTTCTCTGATCAGTGGTCATTTTTTTCGCCGTCATGCGTTCGCTCTTTTTTCTCTTTCTCTTGCACCGAATACGTGCTGACCTTCTGTTGTACAACACATATTCGATCTCGAACGCTAAGTTATTGGGTTTCTGAAGATTCTTTCGAAGATTCAAACAAAAGGACAACTCATTGTCCTTTTCCTTTCTATCGCTTGTCTTTCAGAGTTTGATCGAGAAATTACTCTTCATTGAAATCTGATCAGTGATCAGTGCTTTCTTTGAGTGGTTGGCCACACGTCATTGTTTGTCTTTAGTGCCCTCTGCTTGTGAAAAAATCTTGGGTAGCAGCGGGGGATCGAATATTTTGGGATGATTTTCCGCAATCAAGCCTATACTCTACATTTTAACTTTTTTTCAGTTAGACGCTTCTCTCACAATGTGGTCAAGCCGCTGGTTCGTGAAATGGATGAGAAATCACAAATGCATCAGTCGGTGATTACTGGAGCTTTCGAGAACGGGGTACGTTCACTCTGCGATAGCACTACTTCTAAGAGAAATCTTACTTTTTCATTTTGCATGCGTTCCACTTCATTTTTTACCGCTTTCTTTTACTTGAACTGAACTCTCGCTCGCTCATCGGACAATTGTTTATTTGTTACGATGTTAGACGTCTTCATAATCATCTTTGTACATGATGTCAGCAAGGTTGAGAACGCGCAAAAAATCGTTTTTTTTTTCTTCTTTTCTTTACATCTCTTGAACGCTTCGTACTAGCTCGTTGAGAAAGATTTTTTTCATTTACAGGGGAAGTGTAAAAATTCAAGCTGCTGGGTCATAACGAGACCTATTCGGTTGGGAGATCTGTCCAACATGATGTCATAGGTTGTACCTACCTGAAATGCAGTGGTCTTCAAAAGATCAGAGTAGCGTGTCGATGATTTACACTCATCCATAACGTAGCAGCTGAACGGCGAGTAGATAATGCTGCATACTTGTCAGAATACCAGGCATACGGTCTCCGTAAGGGGGTTCGAGGGCTAAGGGTGGTATTCGAGCCCACGATTCACCCTCCCCCTACCCAACTTTCCAACTGGGAGTTCATATATGATCACGACAAAAGGCCATGTATTCTGGTATTCTGACCCTATGGAGACCATTTATCACATGACAAGCATTTGTTGGATATAGCATCATGTTGGATTCGCAATCTAATCGCGTCTTCTTGTTTTTGACTCATTGTAAGCAGCTTGAGTTCGTATACTTCCTTCGTTAGCTGTCTTACAGTTGTATATCCTCATTTTGAAATATGCTTTAGTTCATGGGAATTGAAGTGCCTGAGAAATATGGAGGTCCAGGAACGTCGTTTTTCGACTCCATTCTCGTCATCGAAGAGCTGGCCAAGGTAAATTTCTGTAGAACTAGTTTCTATTTTTTCTAGCATTTTCACTCCTCTCGGTAATGCTGTTCTTCAGTTTGAGCTGCTCCTGCTAATGCTACTTTCTATGCGCAATATTTTCTGTTATTATTTTTTTCTGAATATTCTCGTTCGCTTACTTAATGTGTGATAACTTTTCTTTATAGGTTGATCCATCAGTCTCTGTTTTTGTAGACGTGCAAAATACGCTGGTGATACCGTTGATTTTGCAACTTGGAACAGAAGAACAGAAACAGAAATACCTACCAAAGGCTTGTCTTGAATGGGTAAGTAGAGTGGCTATATTTAAATATGCGGAATATTCAAAGTTTCGATCTCTAGTTCTTCGGTCAGTTGATTTTCTTTAATTTTTCGACTTTTGTTTCTAACTACCTGTCATTTCTCTTTCTCGTACCAAGACAACATTTTTTTTTGAAATGTTTGCGCATCTACAGTTAATTAAGAGCCAGAGCAAAGCTTCCGACCAGCTTTGTTTTTTTTTACCCGTCAGTCGACGCCGTCCTCTCACCTTAGATTGTTGTTGTTCCTGCTTTCAGGTTGGATCATTCTGTCTGTCAGAAGCAGGGTCGGGTTCCGATGCGTTTGGTATGAAAACTGTTGCGAAAGCAGACGGCGATGATTTTCTCATAACGGGTACTAAGCTGTGGATCACCAATGCAGGTCATGCCAGCTTCTTTCTGGTGAGGGTTTACCGTCAGTGCCTGTATTTTGGAAAGTTCTGGGATATCTGCCACTGGAGAGATTTCTTTTTCCGTTTTCATCTCCTATTTCTTTTTCCATTTTTATCTGTGGCGTTCAGGTGTTCGCAAACGCTGATCCATCAAAGGGCTATAAAGGCATTACCTGTTTCCTTGTGGACCGAAATCAAGAAGGTGTAACGGTTGAACGCAAGGAAGACAAGCTAGGAATCCGTGCTTCTTCTACTTGTCCGGTTCATTTCGAAAATGTTCGAGTGCCTAAATCAGCCATTCTTGGAGAGTATGGCAAAGGTCAGGTTCTTATTTTGATGTGTATTACACTTACGTTTCTACTGAAATAGCTGTTAATTCGGTTTTAGGCTACAAGTACGCGATAGAATGCCTGAACGCCGGTCGGATTGGCATCGGTGCGCAAATGTTAGGATTAGCTCAAGGGTGTTACGATAACGCCATACCGTACCTTCAAGAGCGAAAACAGTTTGGATCAAGGCTTATTGATTTCCAGGTGAACAGAATTTCCAGTTCATATCTGCCACATCTATGCTCTGGTAAAATCTACCACATTGTTTCGGTATCAATCGGGCATGCGATTTCCTACCTGATATAAATTTCGAATAACTTCTTATTTCTTAACTACTTACAGAAATAGATGTGAAAACAAGGATAAGTAAAAGGATAAAGCGCTCGGCACTGATCAATCCCGTTCCTGATGATTGATGTATCAGATCAGCTCTTCATCCTCCCAGACTCCTCCGGTACCAATCTAACGACCCCGGAGGGTAGCTTGGTTGGCCAGGGCTGCTATGAAACCACCCATGGTGCGGACGACAGCAACACCATAGCGTTACGCTAGCCTTATTTGAAAACAAAAGTTATGAAAATGGTCATCAATAACAACATTTCATAAGATACTGGGAAGCAGCAAACATTATGAGTTCTTTGGGTAGGCTTTAACCCTAACGTTTGACTATCAGGGTGCTACAAATCATGTTGCTGGTAGAACACATATAATTGCAAAAACCTACCACCCACATATTTGGTGAACCTCTGCGGGTTTGTCTCAGAAGCTAAAGGAGTCTATTTTACTTTACGGTCATAATTTCTAAACGTTTAGAGAAGGAGGAGAAGCTGTTGAACATGACCTGTCTGCGACCAATTTCGTTGCTTGTTTTCAGGGCATGCAGCATCAAATAGCGCAAGTAGCAGTGGAGATCGAATGCTCACGATTATTGGTTTATAATGCCGCCAGACTGAAGGTATTTTCTATAGCTTTCGGATTCCTCCAAAGCCAATGACAATGTCACACCGTTGAAGTTTTCTTTTCCAGGAAAATGGTATTAGTTTTGTGAAACAGGCTGCCATGGCAAAGCTGTACTCTTCACAGGTTAGAATTTCCGTTTTCAGTGATTAAAATTTTTCGAAACCTTATTGAATTCGCACTTTTCTGAACGGGCGGTTATTTGATTTCAGCGTAACTACCAAGACATTGCTTATTTAGGTGGCAACAAGTACTACTTCCAAATGTGTTGAGTGGCTCGGTGGAGTAGGTTTCACAAAGGAGTACCCTATCGAGAAATTCTACCGCGACTCTAAGATCGGTAAATATTGTGCTGAATTTTTTTTGTGTACCGTATTTATTAATTTATCCTCCTAATTTTAGGCACTATATACGAAGGGACGTCAAACATCCAACTGAATACAATTGCGAAACTGATTGACACCGAGTTTAAACATCATGGATAAATAGATGTACTCCCTGGGTTAGATTGTTAGTTTTTGAGTTTTTGTTAGGTTTTGGAGGATCTTTGATAGAATTCTATTACCAAACAATGTGCCCATGATAGGATTGCGTGTTTGTTTATATGTGTACGGTACAAAGGGGATTTGTTTTCCATAACAGGGAGCGTCAATCACCAATGCACCACTCCGAGGCCTGGAATGCCTCAGCAGCTACATATGCGGCGCGTCCGAGCGCTGTAGATGTCGGATGTTGCCTCGCCCGCTCCACGCAGATGTTGCGGCGCTCCCGACCACGGAGAGGTGTAATCGTCATTGACGCTCCCTGCACATACAACTTATTGATGTGTAAAACTGTGTTTCATTGAGTTTGAAACGTGGAAACATAAATTTTTCTTTTATCATGTGATAAAATATAATCTCAGATCTATGATGCTAGCATAATCGTTTTTGAGCGTGTGCTGTGTTATCTGTGCAATAAGTATGTGAGGCTTGATCTGCTGATCGTTTATCAGAACAGAAGTAGAGTTCATAGAATGAAGATAACTGAAAATGGCGATTATGAATAAAAGAAGCTTTTGTGGAAGTGGTGGATTTCATGTGATTGTGAAGGCGGTGATTGTTAACGAAGGGAAGCCAAAGCCCGTAGTAAAGTGTCATGGTGGTGAGATAAACTCCACAACTTACCACCACGCGTTGGGTAATGATTGCATGCCAGCTCAAATCCATGGAGTAAAGGATAGCAGATCGTTGCCACCCACATCATTGCTAGAGCACGCATGTGGCAACCGAGGAGATCATCGCCCTGGTAGAAGCTGATCGCCTTCTCATGTTGTGGAAATAGTGCGAGAGGTGAGTGGACGCAGAATTACGGTGCCGTAGATCCGCGTCGTCCTCAAGGCGCACCGCCTGAGATCACACGTGGCGTCCTGCTGGCAGCATTCCCGCAGCCAACCGGCTGAGTATCGATCGCCAGCAGGACGCCACGTGTGATCTCAGGAGGTGCGCCTTGAGGTCGAGGCGGATCTACGGCACTGTAGCTGCCTCGACCGTCTCTCCATTCGCTCTCACACTATTCCCACAGCTAGAGAAGGCGATCAGCTTCCAGAAGGGCGATGATCTCCTCTGTTACCACATGCGTGTTCTAGCTATGACGTGGGTAGCAATGATCTGCTATCCTGTAGGCCGCGGATGTGAGCTGGCATGCAATCATCGCCTAAGGCGTGTTGGTGAGTTTTGGAGTTCATCTCACCGCCATGACACTTTACTAGCTGCCTAAGAGATGATAAGTTACAATCTGCCCTGGACATCAATGGATATGAGCTGCTCATGTCAGCCACTTCATGGCAACACGGTACTCTGATTCTCTGTTGCATCCACACACTTCCTTCATTCACCGTCCTTATCCTTGGTCGATCCTCTTAGCGTGTAAGGGCAGCCCTAAATCACCTGTTCACCCAGTTTGATACAAATTAATTCAAAAGATTAGCGTTTGGGCTAGCGCGTATTAGCGCGGGTTGACGAGTGGGGTGCGGCACGGTCACTCACCTTTGCGAGCTGTGCAATAATAGACTTTCACTGTACTATGTTCCTTTTCGTAGGAAAGACTTAGAGAAACCTAAGAGAAAGTGAACACAGGGGTGTGTGTCACTTGCAGAGACGGGTAAGAATGGCGGGTAATATGGACGAAGGTTTAAATACAGGAGATTGCGCACATGCGTCATTACGTTTGTACAGAAAACAGGAGGGTCCGTCGAGAACGAAGACGGTGATATGATCTGTTTCACTAGAGAAGGGAGCTGGAGAGACCCTAGAGAAAAAAAAACGCTAGAAAGTGTGCAGCCAGTCGACAGTGGGGCGAGAAAGACAAGCAACAGTATGCAGATAGTGAGCGTCGATGGAGTTGAAGAATTTGTGGAATTGAGCTGTACAGCAACTATATGCCGCGTCGAGGGATGGGATCGTCACTACTGTGCACGATGACGATTGACTAATTGTAGCGACGTTTAATGTCCTCTTGTTTTCCGCGGTTTTACTACAAAGGAACACTAAATTGAATTGTTATTAGAGTTGAAGTGAGAGTAAGCACTGCAGAAATTGGCACGACTATTCGTACAGGACCATTTGTAGATCCATGGAGTTGAGAAAGTACGAACGTCATTTGTGCCATCGGCTAAGCGGGACAGATTTTATAGCCGTTCCGTGTCAACCACGGTTCTCTCATGGAGGCATGGGTTATACACAATGCAACCATCGAATACACCATTTCTTAAAAAATTTCTTACTTGAATCTAATGAATTTTCACCCTTAAGCTCCTTAGTTTTCATGAATATATCACACTCTCGTGTAAAAAAAAAGTCGTTTTCTAATTAGTGTAGTCACGGAAACTACATCAATATTACGCGCTGTCATTTTTGCTGTCTCTAGAAAATAAATCTTCCTCATTTTGTAACCGATTTCTCGTGAATTTAACGAGAACTTCGGAATGTGGCAACATGTCTCAATTCTATATCATTTGTATAGCAGTTGAATTACATATTTTCTAATAAATATGGACAGTATATTAATTTGCAGTATTTTTATCATCACGGAATCGCCCATGAAGGCAAAGACAGCAGCTAGACGCACTGCGCGTCATAAGAAGAAATACTGGAGAAAAGGAACTGACGTTGCTGACTTTGAGAAAACTCTACGTGAGCTTTTTTTTCGAAGAATTGTTCCCATTTTTGTCCTATCCTAAGTGTTGTCTAGAAAGCGGAGTAAAGGATAAGCCTGATCATGAACTGTTCACAATCGATCGTACACCATCCGCCGAAGTGAAGAAGTACACTAAGCGACAACAAGCTGCTTTGGATAAAATCTCGAGGAGCATAAGGTATCTCTTGGCCATCTCCTTTGAGCAGAACCCTAATCTGGATTTGCTTTATGCTGAAAGATTGCGTAGTTTTCGATTATATTCCATGTCCTGATAATTTAATCCATCTTTCTACTCAGTGAACAGGAGAAACTACCATTGCCTCCGCCAAAAGCCCCTTCTTTGAAAAAGCAGCCGAAACTCAAACAGCCGGTGAAAAGGGTGGATAAAACACTCCCTAAACCCAAAACTGAGAACTACGATCTGTGGGAGAAAGGTTTTGAACTTTATTTTGAAGATTACTGTTCCATATTTTTCGTAGCACCACAGCTTATTCCAGATTTTGTCCCTAAAACAAACTTGGAATATCAAGAAGCGGGTGATCACATGCTGTTGTATACTAAGAAAAAGCTCCCGAAGCAGCCTTCTACTGCTCGATTCAAGCCAAGTCTGCTAGACCATGTGTCGCTACCGCATGCTGGAACCTCTTACAACCCAAAGGCGGAGGACTACGAAGTGATTTCTGCTTCTTTCTCCGCATATATTCTTTTTCGAGAACGTCTTTATTTTTCCTCTTCAGAAATACGTCACAGAAATTGCTAAAGCTGAAACTCAGCTGATGCATGAAGAAGAAAGAATCGCAAAGGCTGGGAAACCGAAGCACGAGAGCGTTGTGACGTATGTAAGTATATACCTAATGATTTGTAGTAGATATCCGCAATTCTTAAACCGTTCGTCATGTTTTAAGGCAGAGAAATCCTTAGAAGAGACCGAAGGACTTGTTATTGATCCAAGGTACAATGCTGACGGTGGTAAGGAGGAGTCAAACGAAAATGTAGAGGAAGAAGCAATGGAAACGGGTGGGTATTAACACATTGTCCTTGATTTTTGTCGGTGCAGTTGGCTTTATTTTCAACATTACCCTACAGTATAATTCTTCCCCTCGATCCGTTTGGTATGTAATAAGAGGTAATGGAATAGTCATAACTGAACATTTATTTCCGTGTTGCCATAAAAACAAACGGTATCGTACAGGTATGAAGGGAAGAAGATGTCTACAACAAACACGGAATGTGGGTACGAGAGATGAGAACTCTCCAAGATGCTGGCGCATCGCATCGGCACTATTTCACCCTAGTTTGTTCAAAAACTATGAAAAACAAGTTTCCGCTGGAACCTCGCCCAGAGGGGAGTGGGGGGGGGGGTGCATTTGAAGTGCTGAACATCAAAATCGTGTGCGTTCTGTACCATAATTTCACTTTCATAGCCTTGCGGTAGGATTTCTGGTCAAAGTTGAAGGAAAATGACGACTTTGGCTAAAAAGCGCCAGTACTATGCAAAATGATTGTGATCAGCATCTAAAGTCTCATCCGGGCAATTTCCCATCGAAAAATGTTTCGGAGGTCGCTGAAGCGTCATATTGTCATTACACCGATTGCCTTTTTGGAATTGGTTTCTTTCCAGAAGTAAATATACAATATACAATATATTCCCTTAAAGAATTAGTTAAGAGCACTGTTTTTCTTTTTTTCTGAGGAACCATGCCCTTCTTCCTTTGTTCCTAGTATGGGCTAGCTGTAGTTTGTGTGAACGTGATTTATTTAAATGTGATATCTAATCCGGCCGAAGAACCCAAAGAAAAGAAAGTATTCCGTACAGTCTGCTGTAAACGCGACAATAGTTGTGTAGTCGTGTGTATCCCTGTCTTTCTCGGCGCTGTTTTTCAGTTGCTGTGCACTGGTGAAACAGACTATGGTAGCAGTGTTTCCAGGTGAAAAGATCATCATTTCCCATCTGAAGCGGAAAACACGTAAACAGAAGCTGAATGCAGCAAAAGAGAAGAAGCTCCAGCGTGAGCAAAAACGACGGAAAGAGATTGAGAAGAAGCAGCATGATGTTTTCAAGTGGGTTTTAATATTGATACGACAACACTATTTTTCACCGAGCAATCAATCAATCAGCGATTTTTTAGGGCAAAGAGTATAAACAAAGAACTAGCTAAGACGGAACAGGAGGTAGCGGAGAGTGCTGCTAGGCGAAAGAAGGAAAAATTCCTAAAGAAGGTAGTTTACGAGACTTTTCTTCATCAAATAAGGCTCAGATGTGTAAGAGTTTTCAGATGACAACTCGCCAACGACTGGGAGGTGGTGAATTCAAAGATGAAGAGGAACCATTTTTACTGCAGGTTTGTCTCAATTGTTTGTGTAGCATCACACAACTGAGTATGATTTTTTTCTTTCAGGAGGAATTACCAGATAACCTTCGTCGGTTGAAGCCCCAAGGTCATGTACTGAACGATCGTTTGGCAAGTCTACAGAAGAGAAACATGTTGCCTATAGGAGGACCACGTAACAAGAATAAGCTGAAATCGAAGCTGAAGGTAGATCGCGTTTCATAAGAAGTCTTATCAAAGCTTTACTCCTTGTTATACTCATTTTCAGTATTTCTAATGTTCCATTTCGATATAATTAGTTACATATTCCTAGAATATGAATTCTAATTCCAGCGTAAATTCGTCGAGAAACGCCTAGTTGCTGAAGTGACCAAAGGAAGTCGAGTGATGTGAACCGGAAGAGTATCGTCTTTTTTTGTTGTTGTTGATTTGTTGGTTGTTGCCGATTGTAATTTTGTTGAGATTTTAAGACGTTGTTGTCAAGAATTATTATCATTATCATTCATTTCACTGATCTTCCCGCAGTGGAATTGTAGTAAACATGATTCTCGTCGAAGAATTTGTTTGAGGTTTGAACAGCAGCTGATTCAAGGATGTTAGGAAGTGCATAGATTTCCGGTTGCCAATCTCAATACTACTTCATTTGTTTGAAAAGTTGTGTTGGGTTCAGGGTCAAGCGTGTGGTGATAAATCATCAACGGGGGGGGGGGTCGTATGGTGGGTGGATAACGGAGAGGGGGCTCGTAGAGGGGAGGGATCGTGATTCGTGGTTGTGGTGGAGATTTGCTAAGCCACTCAGGGAGACTGAATTTCAGACGGTCATTTTTGTATATGTACTGCCAGTCCTGCACACGCCTGGAGGCCGACAAAAAGTCTCACTGTGAATCATACCCAGCTGTGCTCCGCCTCAGAGTTTCAGCTCTCTAGCATCATTAGGAAAGATTCAGCACAGGAATTACCGATGTGATGTTCAATCGACAGAAATGACCCTTTTTACTTGTTTTATCGACTAGATCGAAGCAGGAAGGATGACAACTGAAGAAAAGTGAACCACACTGCCTGCGAGCGCAAACCTTCGACTAATTAAAACTGAAAAAAATCGGTACCTCAGCTGGCTAAGTCTCCTGCTATTCATGTCCAACTACACCTGCCGTCGAGCAAGCCAAAATTTTAGGTGAGGCCTGTTTGTGCTGACGGTGCTTCCCAGTCCTGCGAACCGGCAAAGAGCCACTCTGTGGAACCCACCCAACAGTGTTTTACCCACAAGTTTTAGGTCTGAGGGCTCAAGGGAAAAGATTCAGCACGTGAATTTCGGAGATGAGATTTCGTCGATAAAAGTAGCCTTTTTATATGTTCTTATTGACGGAGCTGAATCTCGGTGGAGGCAGCTGCGGAAGAAGGAGCTGTACACCCTGAAAGTGCAGACCCTCGGCTATTTGAAACAGAGAAGAAATGGCTGCCTCAACCGGCTAGATCCCCTGCTATTCATGTCCATCTCCAACCACCCCTTCTAGCGAACCAAAATTTTAGACGAAAATTTTTGCGCGTTCGTTCTGCCAGTTCTACCAAGTCCCTCGAGCTGGCAAAAAGCCATTTCGTGCATTCGATTACCTCGAGTCTACTACAAGCGCACGTTATTTCGAATCGTGCAAAAATTTTAGCCTCGAGGGGGGGGGGGATCGAACCCTAGACTATGCAGATGACGTAAATCGTCATTTTTGGTACCATCTTTGAAGCAAGGCTTGAATGAGTATGAGCTCCCTGCTCTTGAGAGTTCTCAACCTGTCTGTTTTTCTTGTTTTTGTCCAAATTTCTCATAATTAGCTACTTTTTAGTGTTCCTCTGGTGTCTGCATTTTCGCTTTTCATTTCTCACCAGCCTGATCGTCCGGCTAACGCCGGACTCTCAGGCTTCTTTTCGTGCACGCTTCGCTCGCATATTTTCATTGTCCTCAGATAAGATTAGTGCAGGTGGATGAACAGACATTATCCACAGAGAAGTATTCTTTACCGCGGTTCATGGAACCATTGACCCACTATGGACAGCTCCTTTCCAACAATTTGTGGTGACGCATTTCGGTTTGCTGTGGTGGAAGTAAATAGCAAAAATTGACCGGGTAAGTGCAAAATGGGATTGAACCTGAACACCGGTGCACCCTTATCTCACCGTTGGAACCTGCCTCCAGAGGTTCCTCCCGTTTTGGACGCCGGCGCACCCTTATCACGCCGTTGGAGCCGTCTCCAGACGTTCCCCCATTTATGGATGCCGGAGCAAGCTTATCATATCGTTGGACCCGTCCGCAGGCGTTCCCCCTATTTTGGACGCCAATCACACCGCTAGCCCACCTCTAACATACTCCATGCTGCAATCCCCATTCTTGTCACTCCTCACCCATCTGGTTCGTCGTTCTCGTTATAAAGGCACACTACCCGTCTTTTTCCTTTTATACGGTCCTGTGATCATCAACTTATCTCATTCATTCCGACCGTGGTGAAAACAACTGCAGGCCATTAACATGTCTGAACATGACAAAAGTGGCCCGAAACACCCTTAAATCAAGGTAAACCAGCCTGATCGTCCGGCTAACGCCGGACTCTCAGGCTTCTTTTCGTGCTCGCTTGTCCTCAGGTAAGATTGGTGCAGGTGGATGAACAGACACTATCCACAGAGAAGTATTCTTTATCGCAGTTCATGGAACCACTGACCCACTATGGACAGCTCCTTTCCAACAATTTCTGGCAACGGCGTTTACCCGCTTTTGGATGCCGGCGCACCCTAGTCACACCATTGGACCGGACTCCAGGCGTTTCCCCGCTTTTGGACGCCGGCGCACCTTTATCACGCTGTTGGACCCGACTCCTGGCGTTTCCCCGCTTTTGGACGCCGGCGCACCCTTATCACGCCGTTGGACCCGACTCCTAGCGTTTCTCCGCTTTTGGACGCCGTAGCATCCTTATCACTCCGGCAGCCCACTTCTAACACTATCCTAAGGCGTAGCCCTCATCCGTGTCATCCCTCGTTCGCCTGGTTCCTCCCCTTCGTTATAGAGGTGTCTTACCCTTCTCTTTCCTTTTATACAGTCTTGTAATCAGAAGCCTATCTCATTCATTCCGACCGTGATCAAAACAGCTGTCGGCCATTAACATGTCTGAACATGACATAAGTGGCCCGAAACTCCTGTAAATCAAGGTAAAAATCGAAATTTACCACATTTTCATACACAACTCGACGCGCTGAACACGATGGTACAGGTATTTTCCATTCTTGATGGCTGGTTCTCGTGCACACACGCACACACACACACACACATGAACTGCCAATTAATAAGAAGTAAGAAATCAAAACTTATCACGCTTTCGTATATAACTCGATGCGCGGAACAGACTGGTGTAGGTTTTTCCGTTTTCGATGGCTGGTTCTCGTGCACACACACATGAACTGCCAATTAAGAAGAAGTAAGATCCCCTTTTGGAATTTGTATGCGAAAGGGGGGAGGGGGTCGTATTTTTGGCGGCTAAAAGGGAACGGGGTCAAATGGGGGCCGTTTTTTTTTTACATTAACACGCTTGACACTGGTTAGGATTATTGATATTCTGTGGGCCAGCTCACTTAGGGAAGATCGCCGGCCAAAATTCAAGCGTTTTTCGCTTCATTTGCCAAAGTGTGTGCAAATAAAAGTGAAGCAGTGCCGGGTTGTTCACTGAAGACAGTTCTTTCTCACCGAGTGGAGACTCCCAGATTTCTATTTTTCCTAAAATTCAAAGAATATTGAAGCTAAATTAAACAATAGGTGGTCAGCGTTAGATAACGGCATTTGGGGTGAGCATATGGGCATATAGTGTAAAATTCAACGTTCAGATACTAAGTTACTAACACCAGAGAAATGCTCAGGCGGCCCTAGGTGAGGTTCATCGACAATGTACACCACAACGCCATTTCTTGGGTATGGCGCAATATAGCTGGAAAGGGGGTGCTGCTAAGTTCTACGACTGGTTAGTTTACCCAATCCGCCAATTGCAAGGTCCGTACGTGCCACCCATTCTAGATATAACGCTGCACACCTGCTTTCTTCACACTAAGAGTAGCTGTCGCTGTGCTATAGTTAATGAATCAAATGGAATTCCACGTATTCCAGCTAGTTTATGATATATCCTGAATCTAAATGAACCCCATTGAGTTTGAGGCTGGACAACAGCAGTTCTGCGCGAACGCAAATACTGGAAAAAGTTACGATGCACGCTCGAATGGTGGGTCTACTCTGAAAGGGAGTTCAGCGTACGTGGAAAGGGTGGTGCTCCCAAGCCAGTGACTGGTCAATTTACCCAAGTAGCCGATTACAGCGCTCGATCGCATCACCCTTTCTAGTGCAATGCTCCACTTCCCTACGCACTCACTGTTCGCACTTACAATGGAAGTCAATGGCCCATCTGCGGACTCGAGAAGAACGCCGAGCACCCGCGCCGCGCGCGCCATAACCGATGTCTTCTGCTGCTTCTAGCAGCTTTCCTACCCGTTTTAAGGATTTTCGACCGAATAGGGAAGCGCCTAGGAATAGCATTCCGGAGGCAGACGAGACCGATCCTGCCACGCGGCGCAGTTGCGCGGCATCCTTTTCGAGGCTGCGGATGGGCCACCGTCATTGACATGCACTGCAGGGTGTACATATAAAAACAGTTGAAGAGTTTTGACTTGTTTCCTTTCGTCGCTCTCTCAAATCTCAAGCAAAAATCTCCTTGGTGCACGAGTGTGGTAGTTGCAACATTTCTCTCGCTTCAGGCGACTAAATGCTTAGTATACTTAAGTCATTTAATCAAAATTGAGTGGACTATTTTTGAGACGCGTTCAATCGACATCAAACAGACATCTTGATGCACAACCGCCCTGCTGTCTGTATGCTGTCTATGAATGCACAATCAATCATGATTTTGAAATTTGACAGTGTTTGGTGATGTTATGTCGTCATTATCTCTTAACACTGTTTACGGTTCATACTCCGTGGTGGGAGGACTCATTTTCAATAGTTCCCTACGAATGCAGGTTGCTGAAAATATGTGAGTGACCTGGCAGACTTTAGAAATTCGTGGGCTTCTCGACAGCAGATAGTGAGGACTATGCTTGGCCTTGTGGTGCAGAGCTGCTCAGATGGTTAAGGGGGAGTCGAAACAATTGATGAATATAAATTTGAGCTCAGAATCTTCGTAAGGCTGAATTTCAGTTTGTAGCCTTCTGATAGCTTCAGTCATCAGTCTCGTGGTGGCACCCATTCACGGGGATCGGTTCTGCTGCGATTGTTCCATTTTCAATACAGTTTTATGGTTGCATGGTGGATTTGTGATGGTCTTTGGGGTTCAGCCACTCATTCACGACGCAAAGTGCTTTTAGGCATGATGATAGGGATGATCAGGCTGTCATCTGTCGGAGACGCACGTGTATCGTGGACTATTGAGTACATTACATTCCATACAATTAGAAACCGAGTTTTGCATGAGTTTGAAGGATGCAAATGAGTGCTCGTGCAGGCAACGGTTTTTTAAAACCGCTTGGTCCCAGTGGCGGACGCAGGGAGGGGGGCGCCAAATTTCCGAAATTACTTTAAAATACAAATAAAAATCTTGCACTAGTTTATTTTTGTTTATTTTTACTATTATTTTTTCATAATTTTTATTAATTACCTATTATTATAATTGATATAATATTTTCATTGATTTTATTTTCCGTCTAGCTCCCCAAAACGGCGGAGACCCGACTTCTTTTTTCCCACGTCCCCTCCCCCTTCCGCCCATTTTTTGCGTCCGCCGCTGCCAACAATTCTCCAGTGTAAAACCCACGAAAAACCGAAGATTTTCTCCATTCCATGCAGAACCCATGCACACCGATGCAGATAACGGTGTCCTCGTTTACTGAGCAGATGAATTTTCGACTTGATTTGACTTCAGTTTTCTGACTTTGCAGAAGGTTCTGGCTGTCTACTGTGTCACAGGTCACCATTCTAACAGCTATTTTTCACTATCTCGACTCGCCTTTGCCATTCTGCTATAAGCAGCACCTCAGGTGAGCAGTGTCGTAACGGAAACCGCGACAGTTTAAAGCGTTTTTCTCGGTACCACAGCACTTTTTTTCTCCGAATATTTAGCCTATGGGGAAATTTCTACGTCATTAGAGCAATTTGTACCAGAGCACGTGCGTCAGACCCACACATCCACTTACGAAGGATTTTCAGGGAAGAAAGGTCAACGCAACATGTGCGGCCTCAATGAAGAGCCGCCGCAAGGCCGTGGACGCGTGCGTCTGCGCTGCGTCAGCGATGCAACTCACCCTACCCTTCATCATACGGACGCGCGCGCATCTGGTATAAATTGCCCTATTCTTCTACAGTGAGAACTGTTGATCGAATGAACATGAAAATAGTAAGTCGTTACAGTGATACCAAGATAATATGCATTACTGCGAACAGCACAACATGTCATATATGGAGGGACAATCAAGTTCAGTGGATTGAGCAGGGTCTGGTCTACAGGTAAGAGTGGAGGTTAGCTGATAACACAGCATCGTTCGAAGTCAATTACAGATCACCGGATCGAATATGCACCCCGCAGATGTTATGGCTGATGAAAGCGTTGGTTCACACAATTATTATGGTGATAGGTTTCCAGATTTTGTCCAGACGACGAAACGCTGGCGTTACGCCAAATGGGGTCGCCTTCGCTTACTTCACTCTTGTTGGTGAGTATAAACGTCTTAGTGAGATTCCGTAACTTCTAATACACACCTGAAGATTTCTTAACGCCACAACAAATTCTTTTTCTTTTTAGCCACAATATCAATTTTCCTGTTAAACTCGTATATGAAAAGTGACTGGCGATTATATTGGAAGTCAGCTGCCGTATATAATTTCTCGAATCCGATACGACACGAACCGATCACGCACCTGACGGAGATTCTATTTGTCATACAGCTCTTTTCTTTTATCGACTACTTCCGTCAGCTGTATGCGAAGACATGGAGCAACTGGTGACGTGATCGATTATCGATTGGCAAATATGGCTTGATTAGGATCAATTCATCTATTAACTAGGCGTGTTTTCTAGGAGTTCACATGTTTATTAACACTTTCTTAACATATATGATTGTATGATGGCTCCTTCGCATTAAACATCTCTTATTTTCCGCAACTGCACAGTGTGAATGGATTTTTAGTTAACTGCATGGAAGTATGAGTGGATTGATAGTATTGAGCGGATATCAGTGACGAAATACACTTTTTTTTCGTTCAATAGACTAATTTTTATCAGAGTTCTCCGCATTTTTGTAACTGTTTGAGTGCCTCAAATCAAAATCGAATCTAAAAATTTTATATCATTAAGATCGCAAGGCAACGATCATTACAACAGCGTCTGCTAGAGTCAAGGTATATCAATGAACTCCCGAACTCTCCACGGAATAAGTGTCTCAAAAACGAGGTTACCGTCATTCTTGTAAGAAATCATACATAGCATTGTGATCAGTGTCTTCTGAGGATTCTTCCCGCATTGAAACCTCAAAATCGATTATCAGGTTAGACGCATAAGGTTCATGGAAATCAATGTCATTCATTACAAACAAGAAGTTTGGTTGAGAGCGACAGTTTCACGGGGATTGGTTCCCGCATAAGCGAAGAAGTACGGAAGAGCTTCTAGTTTTAGTTTATATTGATAAAGAAAAAAGACGAAAATAGTGTCAGAGGGAATCCGTCTTGCTAACCTCTTCCCTCCCTTCGTGTTTGGTGCAATTTTTATTATTTATTACGCCACTTAAGGTAGACGAGAAGAAGACAATGACATGACATGATCTAATCAAGTAGTTCACCTTACTTCAGGTGTTTACGGTACTAATTTTATGGCACACTATCTTCGGTGTATCGAATGAGTAAATAAATAATTTCTGTGTTGAATTGCGCGTACTTGAACTCCCCCTCCTTTTCTCAGTTTTTCACTGTGCCTTCGAAATGGCATAAAATGTAACAAGCTATATTACCATCAGAATCATCACTGTTTGCTCGATGGCCATATCCCTTCCATTTTTTCATGTATTCACAGATTTGCGACAAACTTCACGTATATAAAATAATCTAATTCACGTATATAAAATAATTTAAAGTCGATAAATAAGTAAATAAACAGATAAACAAATATAGCAAGCTGTATTAACATTCATTTATAACACCCACCCATTCGTCCATGTTTAACATGTGTTAGATAGTGAAAACAACTGATCCGTCTCATGCTACACCTCACCTAAGAGATGGAGGAGAGTTATTGGAAGCGTTGCTCAGGTTCCAAAACTCTCAAAATACTCTCAAAATATCATGCATCAGAATTTTTGGGGACGGTTTATTTAATGTTAATTTATACATAAATCTCTTGCACTAAATAACAAAATTCCATAGGCGGTGCCATGACCTCACAGCGCTATGCGTTTCGGAAATAGGTTGCGCATAGGAGTTATCTTGATGGCGTACTTTCGCCAGCAGACCGCATGAACGCAGCTCACATCCAGAGGTCAGTGCACATGTTGCATATTTTCAATGTATGAATAAGCCCACAGCTGTTTTTCTGCTTTCATGGAAAAGAAAGTAATAGGTGTAGAGTTCAGGAGTTACTGGAAAGTCAGCTGTTGGTCTCTTGTCCTTGCCTCTCTCATAGTCATTTACTCGTTGGTTGCTATTCTCCAACTCAGCAACAAGAGGTGAGTCCAGGTTTTTTTTCATAATACTTGTAAGCGAGAACTGATACCCTACATCCAAACACACAGAAGAAAAGCACATATCGCGACTCATTATGGTACTACTGCTACGGCTTTCGCGTGTAGTGTTGACATTCTTTATTCAGTAAGAAAAGTTAACTGGGTACCAGTTCTTGCATGAGCCAGCAGAAGGACGCTACTCTAGCTATTTCAGCCTTGGCAGTTATAGTGGTGCAGCGGGAGAGCGATGCCTGGTGGGATCGCTACATGCTATGGGAGATGGGGGTGGCATCGGCAATGTGATGTTTGAACTGCTGGGGCTTATAGCGATAGCGAAAGAGGTAAAAAGGTAAGTGCTAATCCGTCGGTTTCCCACGATTACGGAAAAAAGGATTGTTTTCCTCCAGAAATAAACTAGCTTGTTCTGCTCCTCCATTTGTTCGTAATTTATCCATATTTTGCTCTCACGTTCAAGCATAGTGTTTTGGACATTGTCGCAAAATCCAGAATTTTCAGAATCCCAGTTATAGTAGAGCCATCACTACTCAGTCGACTCGATGAGATTTCCACGTATTTCCCGTACATTAGAAGTCGTTTCCAGAGGAAAGTCAGTTGAATTTCGTGTCAGCTGTCTTATTTGTGTGTACTGTGTCTCCCCATCGAATAATAATGGATTTTCAAGGAGTTCTGCAAAAACCATGTTTACGTCTCGACACCGCTTGATTTTTGCTGCAAACATGATGAAAGAATCATTCGTCGATTGGAGTCGAAAAGTTCCATGTACTCAGTGGCAGTTCACCTGCGCTACTTGCAGGTGGGCACTTCAGCGACGGCGCCTTATTTCTTGGACTTTTTTATCCACAACCTATTTAATTCAAAACATCTAGCGAAGTAGGTATTGCTGAGTAGGTTATGAGTAGTTATGGGTTTTCAGTCATTCAAATACTTCTGGAACCTTGGTCGAGCTGAAGTTTTTCGTGCAGTCAGTGGCAGCGAGCGTGCTACGTTTGTAGCGACGGAGCGCCTTTTCCCGAAAAATCGCTTGCGTCGACAGCAGCTGAAGTAAGTACGGACGGTTATGCAAGTCGCCCCTTCATAAGGCCTTCTAACCCTTTTGTGCCAAGTTGGTCTGTGTGTCATTATGCTCAAATATGAGATCATATTGTTTAACAACATGGCGGACAACGTGATGCACACGGCGCATCACGCCCTTGTGATGCACATGGTGCATCACGCGAAATTTGCTCTTCATATCCATAGAAAGTTTTCCTGCGATCAGGCGATGCAAACGCTGAATTATCAGAAAGATACCCTCTGGCCACCAGCGCTCGCCGTACAAAAATATGCGTAGTGTTAATTTCGCCCAAGCTGACGACGAATCGACAGGAAACGGCTGGAAATTTTTCTCGAATAGGCCAATCGTAGAACATCGACACCTCCCACACCTTAAAATGTAACTCATTCTCCATAATTCGAACCAGGTCTCACCAAAATTATGAACAGCGTTAGTGGTTCAGTATGTGCTTTTGGTAGAAGATTCAGCATCAGAGCCCAGTAGGGGGGAGGAACATTAGTTAGGGTTGTGACTACGAATATTTGCTATGTGCCACCACCAGCCATCACTTTTGCAGCTCCACGGCACAAATGTCCTAAGTTGTGCTTTGCATACCTCCTCATCATGAAAGTTTACATGCTAGTTACGATTTTCATCTGTCTTCCGACGGAGTAGTCATCGTTACCCAAAAGTAGTGTTGTGCTTTGGAACGAATTTTCCCTTCATATCATGTCTCAAGAAAAAATTGCGCAATTTTTTTTGCGAATTTTGATCGCGGCAAAGGACAAAGAAGTTCGGAGCTTACCAGTAGTTCTTACCGCTTACCAGAAGTTCGGCGCTTTTGCTACCGGGACGGCCGGGAATTTAAAAACAAAGTCTCCAAAAACTTTCTAGTACAGGAATTTGAAAAGAAAAAACAGAAAAATCAAGAAACAAAATTATGGAGTGAAAATGAACAATATTTATTTCTGAAATGGACGAAAACGGTCTTTTTCCCACCTTTCTAGTTGTTAATGCTTGCATGACTATTCTCATTTATACTTTCTTTTGGGAAGGAATTGAAAAAATACTTCAAGACTCCTGGAAATCGCCTGGAAAAAAGTATCTGAAATTTCTTTTCTGAGCCCGAACAGGAGGGAAATCCTCTCAGCTCCTTGCCGTGAAATGTATAATTACCTATTAGTTAGCGAGAGCACCCCCCCCCCTCAACCCGGTTTGTGTCTTCTACTGTTCCAGATAGCCACCGAGAATGATCTACGCTTTTCTTTCGATCGCTGGAAGGTCTTAACTTACATGTATTTCAGCATATGCGTTCACGCACGACGGGGTGATTTCACGGCTTCAACCATGCATCTTCCGTCCATTTCTGAATTTACAATAGCCGCTATGCAGTTCCTCATAGAGAAAGGTAATTCCTGCTTGGTCGGTGAGGACGGAGTCTCAGTGCGTTCATATATCTTCGAAACCACGACTCCTCCCTAATTATCATATATGACGTAAACAAAAAAAGGTATAACACGGACATGCTGTGATCCTTATGCGTAAAAGAGGACCACTTTTCGCACTTTCCCAATAAACGCAGGTACTTCTAAATTTCGCTGTGGCTGACTGCATGCCGTTTCCAGTGAAATTGAGTAGTTTTCAATGAATTACCCAATGTAAGCACTACTGAAGTAAGCAAGACTAGGATGAAAAGGAAGCTAGAACCACTGATTGAATTTGAACGATGATTGACAATCCTTACTTCATCGACAACGATGAGATTAAGACTTTTTACTTGAAATATCAAGTCTGAAACCTCCTCTACACTTTCTTCTCTTCCAATCTCACATTACGGACGGATTATCTGCTTTCAGCCAGGAGTGAAGATTCGCGCTCTCCTCATGTTTACGTGTTTTCTGACAGTGCAGACTGGGCTGAGCAGAACATCATCGAGTCCTATTTGGCCAGTAATGCCAGTGATATTGTGCCGCTATTGGCGTCAAATATCATTGGCAAACCTCCAAATGCCGAGTGGGAGTTCAGCCGGCTGTACTGCGACCGGGTACTGCTCACAGGTACGCGGCTTCAGACTATTCTGACATTGAGTGGAAGCAAAGGAATGCAGCACTGATAGAAAGTATCCCAGACTCCCTCGCGCATAGTTTCGTTTTGTTAGTCACTTTCACACTTAGGGGAACTACAATTTGGGGCTCTACATACCATCTATCATAAGAACACCCATAAGTGAGAAAAAGTAAAAAAAGAACAGATTTTTGCTGTTTCCTAGTAATGTTTACCCCGTTTTTCTTTGAGACCTTGCTTTCATTCAGCGTCTACATCAACCTATGGATGGTGGTTAGCGTTTCTAAGCAGAGGACAAAGAGTCTACTATAACCAAAGGTGAGACTTGAACTTTTCTGAGGGTTCATCTACATGCCGTTCCATTCGACCAAACATGAAGATGAGATTATAATTGAAGCCAGGCGCGCAATGGGGAACAGTTCTCGCTATTTGTGTTGAATAGCCTATTTCATCAAAATATACGATATCATAACTGCTTTCCTTCCAGACACGCGTCACCAGGAGCTCGTCCTGACGAATTCTCATCCGCGGACTTTTGGCCGCAACATTGGGTTCCACTTCGTTCCTATGACAGAAATAAAGTAGTTGAGCTTTAATTGTTGCAGAATTCGATGTTATCCATCTGGCATGCGCATGAAGGGGTCTGCAATAAGTACATCACCTTCTTAACAGTCCACTAGCCCTGGAATACGTATAAACCGGAAAGGCAACAACAACACAACAAAATTTTCACGAAAAAAAAAGCTTTACAGTTTTATCACATATTGCATACAACATTTGAGCATCGTTATTATACTAGTATCTACAATCTATGAGAAGAAATAAATAGGAGAATCTTTCAACATCGGCCAATTCGTCAAATATTCAATATTTACTCACAGAGCAAATGACTTCTCTTAATTTTTAGTTATAGAACAGATTTATATACATTAGCCAAATGATGTTAAAGTGTCATACAAGCAAATGCATTGTTACTCTACTGAGCCGAGCCCAGCTGCTATCTTCACACCTCTGGATCTAGCCGCTTTTCCTCTGCGTCTTTTATGAAGCAGTAGCCGTGAGACAATTGGATGGTGCGGCCCGCGCGCCATGTAGGCCCAGCGGCCGGGAAGCGGCCTTAATTTTATGGGCCGCTGCCCGGCCGCGAGCTACCCACGCCATTAAGGGCCGGGCGGTGGCTTTTAGATTCCCGTCAAGCCACCCGCGCAACCATAGAAATTGTGTATGAGACGCTTCCCTTACGGGAAATTGCAAAAGAAAATACGTACAATGATCCTCTTTGTGATCATTTCAGTTTTTCTTCGTTTTTTCTTTGATGAATTGTTTTGACCGTTTTACTTTCGTGAACTTGTTGTCAACAGGCCGCACCGATTGTCTGAGCAGAGACGGCAGCTGGATTCCTTGAGTCTATTGCACCATGCGATATTTTCATACCCATAAATTAAAGTGTTATCAGTAGTACAAACCTAAGAAACATGGGAATTTACACAAAAGTAGATTTCCTTAAACTATGACGCTGCTTTTCCAAACGCATTGAAATCCATGGTGAGCTTGATCGTTGGCTGCTGGCTTAGATGGACAGTCTGAAAATTGCAAAGAATCAGACGGGAAATCGTCAAATTGTGGGAAACATGATAAAAGCTATGCTATGTGCTTTTTATGGTTTTTCCTGCCAATTAATCGCACAACTCCTCCCTATTTATAAGGAATGGTTGGTGACTCTTGCATTGATGAAATAAATGAATAAATAAAAAGAACTAAACCTGACAAATTTGAAATACGTTTTGAAAAGGCACGATTAGAAAAGGCCGAATAGAACGCCCTTGCTTAAATGCGTCAGCCATCAAGTAAAATCATTCCGAAACGTAAAGGGCGTTAGATGTCATCGCTACAATCGCCACGCGTACTAATCAACACTTTCATTGACCTAAGGGAGCTGACACGATCATCGGCATAACTCAAAACCTATTCCTTAGCGACAACTCAGTAGGCGAGGTTTGAAACAATCCGTAGAAAATATCGCTCTAACTTCCCTCAGAGAGTTGTTGAACAAGCACGGATTAAGTTTGGAACCCTCATGTAAACAATCCTCAAGAAAAGACCAAAATACCAAAGAATAATGGAAGCAAGAATCTCCGGAGCGCTAGCGAGCTCAACTAAGAGCACCTTCTAGAATGACACTTTTAATCGGCTATGTTCTACATAAACAAGTGAATAACGCAACGAAGAGACCTAACTGCACTGAAACGATCTTGTAGATGGCATCCCAGATCGGAGTCATATTCGAGATTTTTATACGGATAGACTCCCCAGATGATTTTGATCAAGAATGATTTTTTGCGGCAATGCCAGAAAACCTATTTCTGAACCGAATATCTTAGCTGGAATTTGCGTGTGAGTTGTAGATATCTGTCACCTAGAAACCTGTGCTAGCTACAAGCAAGGCAGCCCGCGAAGGTGCTGATGTAGCAAACGTTTCGAATTCGCAAACTCCTCGAAGACAGGATTTAATTATATGTAACAACCGATTAACAAAGATACGCCTACTTTTGTTTCTGCAACAGCTTTTGCCTTAGCCACTTGTTGTGCTTGTACCTGACGACTAGACTGGAACAGCAGGGCATTTTCCAACCGCTTTTTCAATGTTGGATGTGAGGCTAACACCTAAAACAACAACTTTGGAAGCAGATGAACTCAACTTAGATAACGTGAGTGAGTGAACAAAGAGCTCCCACCTGCTTAAATTCCGTCGGCCACGCTGGAGCCACTGCATTCAATCTTTGCATGGCGAATTCGTGGACTCTTCTAGCTGGCTGGCTCAGTAACCGCCATTCATCGGCTGTCGTAGCACATAGTAATCGGCATAGGGACTGTGTCAGCAAGGAAACAAGGGAGAATTCTGAAAAAAGTTTGAAAAGCCAAAGAAAATTTCGTACTTTGAAAAATAATGGAAATGAAAAAAATCAAAAAATTCATAGGGAAGAACACAAGAAGTCAAGGTTTGAGATGATTGTGAGAGCTGGAGCGGATGGGGTGTTTCCAAGGGGTTGCTGTTTAGTAAGACGGGTGAGCGGAACATCAAGCTGCGTTCATGGAATGTACATATGGAGAACAGAACAACCTTTGATTAACTTCATTAGTAAAGCAAAAGATCTTCGTCTTAAAAAAGCTGCCGGAAGTACAGCCTTCTTCGTTTTTACATAGAATTTGGCTGGTTCACTTGATAAAATGTTCAATTTCAAAAATTATCAAATCAGGAAAATGGGATAAGGTTGCAAATGAAAGTCCAGAGCCAGCTGAATGTTTTCCATTCCATTCTATGCTGTTTCATTGCATATGATTTTGTCAAAGCAAATGAAATACAGAAAGTGTAACAGTAGAACATTTGAGTCGAAACACTCACTCCTCTTCTCGTCCGCTACCGTTACAAGCACTTCCAAGGCCTTGAAGGCATCTTGCACCACTGGCAGTTGTTCCTCGGATATGTCCTGGCAAATTTAAGCTCAGCGCAACACATGTCATGTTATGCAAAAGCAATAGAACTACGTACTTTAACCTTTGTCAGTACATCATCCCCCGTCACCAGCGGCCGAACAACGTTGAATACGTCTCTTCCAAGAGACGAAATGAAGGGACCGTTGATGTCACGACGAGCAAAAAGCGAAGAAAGGGACTGAAGCGTCTTGGAAACGATCTGAATAGTACAGCATTGAATGAATTCTTGCGAAAAGAAGAATGTTCGTGTAACTGAAATGTGGCCACAACCGATGCACTTTTGGCTCACCTGCGAATGTTCGCTATTTAGCTGCCCACGAATTAGCCGTGCTAGACGATGGAAGCTCTCTCGATGACCAAGGACTACTTGTCGAGGAGCCACTGACGCCAGTACCACACAGGACAACATCAGCACGCATTCATCCTTGCGATACTCACCTAAAGTTTTGATTTATTCAAAAATGATAAGGTTTCCGAGCATTTCAAGTAACTTGAAGCATCCATACCAACGGTTCAACTAGAAGGAGGAAAAGCTCACCGTCACAAAGGAGTAGTATGGAGTACAGAGCACTTTGCATCATGGTGACCCAAGACGAAAGGGTTGCATCGGTGGGCGGTGTCGACGCCAGGTTTCGAAGAGCCTAGACTCAACAGCGGTAAGTGTTAGTTATCGCTGGCTAACAAATAACTCAGTCATGGTCTGAGCTTCAGGTTTGTTATAACGGCATTGCATACCAGGTGGGCTGCATGCCATACAGCACCTAGTAGTGAGAGGATATAGGATATATTGTCAGCTATTACGCGCCCTCCATATATTGCACAAACGCCCTGCGTCCCATCGATAACTTCAAAGGAAAGAAAGCAGGTGTCATAAACAATTTTCACCATCTGGAGCTTTCTTTCCAGTGACTTAAACCCGAAAGGAATAAAGTTATCCAGAACAGTGATATCGGCAGCCTTGTGAAGCAAGAAACGTGCTTTCGAAAGACTATACAGGGTGGTCGAAAAGTATGGGCGTCAGAAAAAACGATATTTTTCTTTTATTAGCTACAATTACTTTTTCTTTATTATCATAAATGATACACAACAAGATGAAAAATTAGTATCACAGAAAATTTTCAAAGTGGCCCCCCTTGGCTTTGATGCAGGCTTTCAATCTTGTCTTCACGGAAACCACTGTGCGCCGGAGGTAGTCCTCACCAATTTCTGACCAGGCTTGTTCCAGTTCGCGCCGTAATTGCTCAACTTTCGTGATATTCTTATTCTTCAGTTTCTCCTCCAAGAGCCCCCACACGGAGAAATCCATGGGGTTTAAATCTGGGCTGCAGGATGGCCACTGATTCTTGTTGAGAAATCCGGGAAAATTCTCCTCCAGGTAGGCAATGGTGGTTTCAGCGCCGTGAGCCGGTGCCCAGTCTTGCTGAAGAATCATATTGGGGTTTTTCTGTTTCCAGGGGACAAGCACTTTCCTAAGAATCTCATCTTGGTAGAACTTGGCATCGATTCTAACGTTTTGGTCGATGAAAACAGGAGGCGTCTTCGATTTTGAGGTTATTCCTCCCCAAACCATTATGCCACGGGGAAACAACGACTTCGTTACAATCCTCCTTTCCGAAGAGTACCGCTGACTCGGACTGATGAGTTGACGATCGTTTTGAGAGTTGTGCGCAACTTCAATGGGAAAAATTTTCTCATCTGTCCATAGCACATCTTCGATGCGGCGCACCTCGAAGATTTTCAACAACTCTTTACATTTCTCAAGCCGCTTTGCTTTGGCGAAGTCGGTTAGCTTCTGTCCCTTGAACAGGCGATAGCTTCGAAGTCCCAGCTCCTTCTTGACAATAAGTTGAACTGACGAACGAGCAACACCCGGACTTTTTGCCATCTTGTTCAAGCTGACTCCATCATTTCGGTCGATCCTCTTTTTAATGATCCCTCGTACCCTCCTTGTGTTCACCGTTCGAGGACGCCCCGGTTTTCGCTTCATGTTGACATCTCCTACGTCTCTCCATAGTTTGATTATCTTCTGCACGGTTCGCAAAGGAGTATTTAATTTTCTTGAAATCGCTGCAGTTGACTCTCCAGACTGCGCGAGGCGTACGATGGATTCGCGATGCGGGCACACCCGCATGACTTCAGAAAACGAAGTAAATGGTAGGTCAAAAGAAAGAGGCTTTGATAAGGTGTCAAACATGTGTAGAATTAAGACGCAGTGAAACTTGCAAAAGAAGAAACAAAAGCGTCAAATGAGGCGCCCATACTTTTCGGCCACCCTGTAAACGCTTAGCAACGCTTATTCAACGCTAATATTGGCAAGGAACACATTCAACGAATCAAACTTCTTAAGACATACCTGAAGAGCAGTTGTCGCCACGGTTGTCAAGTGTCCAGGTGGTAGATCTGGAACGACGCTGTTCTCGTCCACTCTTGCTGATTCCCGAATAAATCCGATGATAAGGTAGAGTATGCTGGGAAGAATGATGAGACGCCCATTGGACGAGCACAGCGATGGCACCTGACGGATAGATTTTAAAGGACTTTTCACCCGACATACAATACCATTACTTACATTAACAAGTAGCTGAATCCCGCTCCTGATCAGATTCGCGCTTTCAACTGGTAACCTTCCAAACCGCCGCATATGCAAGGGTGCCAGTGATTTACTTTTCATCTGAGCCGAATTGATCTGAGGCATCTGCAAGTAGTTTTTTAGATGTCTCACAATTCCACGGTACTAGATAAGAAGAAACTATTGCCCGAACCTGTCGCACCATCACACACAGACATAACTCCATCATCGCAAACGTGAGGGTTGTACCTTGGCCTATTCCGTCATCGCCTTCACCACCCGAGTAGAGTTTTTTCGGTCGCTCATCAGAGTTGGTAATGGGACTTGGGAGGTTTCCATTTTCAATATCTGAACAGGATCACCATAAGCACAGATAAATTGGTGGACAGCAGTGGCGATCGTGAGTATCCTTCTCCTGAGAATGAGTAGCCAAACATAAAATTACTGAACTACTTCATAAAACACAAATTTTTGTATTCTCTTAAAACGTAATCCTTACTCCAGCCGCTATTTTTGAATATTTAATTTTCACTATTTGAATTTGAAACTGTTTTTAGTAAGTTAATTTTTTTCAAATTCCATCAACGTCTTTAATTTTTTTTCAAATTCCATCAACGCCTTTCTTCAGAGCGAACCCCGTTATCAGCTATGCCCTCCTATCTGCGACCATCACTGGTGATTTAAGAGGAATTTACCTTCACTAGCGTTTATTCGAATCGAACATCGAGCCGCATCGAGAATCGCGTGTGCACAGTCGACACAAAGCTGTTGTGTAGCGAGATTATCACGCGTCAGAATGAGTCTGGAATTTAAATGAAGAATCAGAGGTTGGAATAACCCCAAGTCATTGACGTTTTCATGTTTAATCCCACTTTTATTTCTGTCTGCTTAATAATTATGCCTGCATTTACGGCCACTAATATACACAGAGAATCTTTTCAATAGGTTTCTTCTGAATAATTTAATGGAAATTCGGTCCTTCTTAATACGCAATACCTTCGAAGAGGCTTCGCTGACTGTGACTTACTGAGTGTAATAATGCCCCCCCCCACTTTATATTACTATAGGGTCGGTTAGAAAGTTCTGCAACACTCATAACGAATTCTTTTAAAATGGATTTCTTTGCTAAAACAAAATCTCGATTAATGCTATATTTACCATCACTGTGTGGTACCTTTGCCCATCTTTTGGGCAGCTTCTCTCTAACTTCCTGCCAGAACGGAAGAGGCTGTGGACCGAAAAACCTTGACACCTCATTTTCTAGTCCCTTTTAATTGTCAAGTCTCATTTTCCATAGATGGTTGCTCATGGCCAGGAAAAGGTGACAGTCCGATAGGGCCAGGTCTGGCGAATACGATAGGTGTGACAGAAATTCTCAGCCGAGATTATGAGTCTTTTCACGACTCGCGTTTGCAAAGTGCGCGTGATCATTGTCTTGCAGAAGATGAACATCTGCTCGTTTTCGTTTGATGAACATCTGCTCGTTTTCCAAAACATCGTTTTGGGCGTTCTTCACAGATGGCACCTGCCAACTTCTAGAGTTGAGTAGCGCAGAGATCCCTTGTCGTTGTGGTCGTACTGTTTAGGAATTCTTAATAAAGCATTGCTTATGGCTCCACTAACAAAATGAAAAAACCCTCTCCTCGGGCGAGTTTGCTTTTGACTGTTTTGGAAGTGATTCTGGACACGGAATCCACTGGCGCTGCTGTGGAAGTGATTCCGGACACGGAATCCTCTGGCGCTACAGGACCAAGCTTCGTGCACTCTTGTAATATCCTTTAGAAAGTCCCTCCTAGTTGGACGAAGAAGCAGCGACTTCTCGGTGCTCATCCGGCATGACTTGTCAGATTCGCACAACCACTGGGGTACTCATGTACAGACAACTTTGCCATAATCAAGACTGTGAGGATTCTTTATGACGGTCACATAGTCGCATTAGAGTGTCTTCGCCAACTTGCAGCTATCGGCATCTGAACTCGTCTTCAGAGTGCCCCGCAAATTATCGTCATTAACGGTCGACGCATGTCGAAACCCTGGGTGACTTTCAAGCATCATTTCGCCAGACTTGAAGCACTGGTACCATCGCGGGCCGTCGAATGATGAATAACGGTCAATTCAAACGCAGCACATATATTGGCGTCCGTGCTTCTTACAGGATTTCCTTGCAGAAAACCATAATAGACAAAGGAGCAAAGTGAGACTCCTGGCCGAAACCGTTATTACTCGGATACCTTCTCTCGTACGCCCTTCACATGAAAGCTTTGAGAACATACTACCTTATACCGACACAAGATCCCACCTGTCGAGCTGCTTTTGCGTTTTAGAAATGGAAATAAAAAGTGTTGCAGAACTTTTTCACCAACGCAATAATGGCAACTGCTACGAACATGCCGTTTGCTGATTGCCCACTATTTTATTGTTGTACTATGAAAGCTAGATTCCACATCTTCCAGGAGACGTCAGGAAACAGGAAAAGTGAAAAACCTACCTATGTAGTACATTACACAGCTCTATCGGTAACCGTATGTCTGACATCAGCTGCAGCTGGCACCATTCGCATTGTAACAACGCATGGACTGCTCGCAGACAACTCTGGAATAAGATCACATAACGGTAAGCACAATGACAAGAAAAATATTTACAAGAGTTGGTACCTTCACCTTCGGTAATAAGTCTAGTTGGGCCTCGCGGGAAACACTCAAAAGGTACCCGACCCAACTAGGGATACCTATGTACGGGTTCGGTGGCTGCCAAGGACTTACCATAACGGTGCTGCCTGGCTGCCCCTGCCCTAGGCCCCTCCTATTTTGACACTTATGGTGAGATTATTCTGCTGCAAAACCCGACTGATAACCGCGCTTGGTTAGGCAGATGTGTGAATACTGGAGAGGTGAACAGGGCGGGTCTTGAGAAAACTTGTGCGATTTGAAAACGAAAACAAAAGATGATAGTTCCCCCTCTTCTCACTGAGGAAAAGCACTATTGCTGTTATCTAAACTAGCATCCGTTTTCCAGGTTACGAAGTCTCATACCAGCAAAAATTTTCGAATACGGCGGGAATTTGCATCCTTTCAAAGGTCGATGTATAATATATAGTTATAGAGGAGACTCAACAGATGAACTGAAATGACCTGTATCGTAGGATCATCAGCATAGGTGGTCCTGCTACACAGCGCCTCGACAGCTATTCCCATCATCAAGTGGAACCTCGACTCCCTCCTGTTATCTGGCCATGTTTGAGGAGCCTGAATAAATTGGAAACATACTCTGATCTATAAGCATATTCTGGTGACTACTTACCTCAGCATTTTCCGGCAATTCGAAGTTGGATTTGCTTAACCAAATTGCTAACGCAAGGAGGATCGGCGGCCAACTAGTGCGGTAGTACTCGCGACAAGCCTGAACCAATAATCAAATACGTCTGAGAGTTGAAGCAGAAAGACAAAAAATCAAAGAGAAACAAAACTAGGAGAGTAAGCCGAAGCAAATCCACTGGAAACTAAGTGAATATAACATACATCAGCACTTTCGGCCTTGTAGAACGCCCCTCCAGAGGCCGGCATTTGATCAGAAAACTGAGCCGGAAGTGATAACAGGGCGGAGTCTCGCAGAGCCGCTAACCAGTAGCACACCAGTGAGTCCAGCTCTGGGCGAACCAGTGACAGTAGACTTTCCGATGAATTCACGTAGCCCATATCATCGTCATCTGCAAGCGCAGCTTATGACATTTTGACATTAAAGCTACTGGAGAACGAATATGAACACTTGCTCACCCCCACTAGACTCTTTTCTGTTCTGCTTGTGCTCTTCTTGCGCTATGGCCGTCACGTACACTTCCGCCCATGCCTTCAAGATCGACAGCTTCTCTAGTGTGGCAGCACTTTCACTGTAGAGCTGAGTGTTGATGGAACCATGCTTCAGCTTTCCAAGTGAGGAAACGAGGAGCTAGAAAGAGTGGACCTCCAAGACAATGTAAAATAGCATGAAAATATCCCACCAAATCAGCAGCAAAAACTACCTGATGCACTCGCCGCAGGTCGTTCAAATCCCGCGCCACTCCGCTCCCAATCCAAGTGCTGCAAACTTGACATGCTGCTGCAGTGACATGGCTAGGCGTATCCTCGGTAAACGCTGGTCGAAGTGCTGCGCCAACCTGAAGCATTTTTTCTCTTCTTACTTCAAACGAATCTTCGTTAATAATATTCTGCGAGAACTGGCCACCAGAGAATTTGCCCTTCTCTCATGCGCCCGGGTTTTGCGAAGAAAAGGAATGTTTACGACATAAGAAAGGGTTGCGAAGAGGTTGTTTTTGAGGTAATTTTGCCGCTCTGAACATAAATGAACACACTAAGACCAAATCTCGCAATTCTGCGAAAAACTCCTGTCATTCTTATGACGTGGCGGAACAAAGCAAATTCCAATATCTATTGTCAAAATCAAAATTAGAAAGGGATGAACCAACCTGGGCTTGGAACTGTTCCAATATGACATGTCCAGGGAATTCTGGCTCCGGCACAGTAGAAAATCGAGTAATCACTTCCTAGGAAACATTCAGAAATTATATTTCGCTTCAAAATGGAATTCATACTTTCGGTTCTCAGCCGGCATGTTCAGGGTAGAGGATAATTTCGAAATAGATAGTAGCGCTCTCCATGCCCACGATTAGCCAATCCGCATAAGGACCTTTCAAGAAATGGTCAGAAAATTACCTGCAGCGAGTTTAAACCAGCTAGCCTCAGCTCCGTATTATCACTTGTGGCTCCCATGAATGACATTCGGACTAGATCCGACAGATGTAGCACTAGATAATCAGCACGGCCACCTTAATTAACCAACTTTGGTGCAAGGACGCTGGTTGAAACAAACTCAGACACCTACCAGATGACATCTGCAGCTCTTTTGCCAATGACAAATCCAAGTGTGCCCTCTCTGTATCGCAGACGCTCATTAGCCTTTGGACCACCTATAGACGAATCTTCAGTTTAGATTTGCGTTGAACGTTCAAACATTATATACCTGTGTCGCAAACACTCGAGTAGGCCATCGTGGTTGTACCTTGCCTTTATCCGGAACTGCTGATCTGGAGCCACCCACTTGCAGCGTAGCGTCATCGTCATCACCTCCCTAATAATTGACTAACTGAACAAATTGACAGCGAAAGAGAGGAAGATTGAATAGCGAAAACATTTGAAAGTCCATGCCCTAAGAGATAATAATCAGCAAAACTTTTGAATAACTTGACCGACATCACTACCTACTATCGCAAGCTAATCCAAATTTCACAAATTTTATGATTTGGGGATAAACTCACAACAAAACCAATGACGCTCTTCAAGCAAAATCACACCTCTTCATCTTCATCACCCTCCTTTCCAGCCTTCTCTTCACCAACAAACATCGTACTCCTTGTGTTATCGTTGGATGTAGCCAGGATATCTTTACAAAGCAGCAACCACTGGTTCAGTAGCTCACTGCAGGTTGCTTGTACCAGCGAAATTATCGTCTCCTAAGAAATTCGTAGTTAAAACAACACAATATCCAAAAAAGTGGCGGGAAGTGCTGCAAACCTGGACATGCGCTCTCAGTGTCGGATCTGTTTCCACATCTAGCATATCGAAAAGCGCTCCCTCAAGGCCTGTATCTGGTAATGGAAGTTTCTTGCCTTCGTCCACAACACCTTGAGGTACAAGAACCTGGGCATGTTCTCGGACCTAAATTAGCGTTGAGACTTTTCAGAAACTACAATGTTCAACAGTATTAGCGATGAAAGTCTCACCTCTCTAGCCTCTCTTTGGACGAGTTGTCTGAGACAACAGACGGATGCCTTTCGCAAACAGAGGTGCTGACTAGTCAAGAAGCTGGAATTTGGGCTTTCCAATACAATTAAACTATTAAATCTAGGAAATCCTAGGAAAGTAAATAGGTCTAAAACACTATAAGAAATGCAATTGCTTCAGAAAGTTCATGGTCAGAGATGTTTCCTGAAACTCCCCCTCCCCCCATCTCTAAACTATAACGACGAGAAAATAATGACATACGTCGCTATATCCACAACCAAATGACCAAGGTTGACATATCGTGGGGCATAGAGGTGCATCTGTTGCAAACCTCCAATCGCTTCCGACTTGATGAGAGGATCAGGATGAGCTAACTGAAAAAAATGGATGTCGTACAACAAGCTTCAAGGTTTCATATTTTGGAAAAAGCAGTGGGCAGTGGTACTGAAGTGCAGCACTGATAATACAAAAAGAGCGATAAAATGCTTGAGAAACAGTGAAGAAGAGAGAACAATTGGTTTAAATTTTAACCTGAATAGCGCATGCTGCCAATAGCGATGCTCGAACGCCCTCTATGGTACCACATGACCCCAGCTCCGGCCCGACGCAGGTCATCAGTGCAGTTAACTAAACAAAGCTAGGAGTCTTTACTAGACAAAAGCAAAGAGTAAGTAGACCCACCAGCTTGCCTATTCCTTGCACGACCTCAACATTCGAGGACTGCGTATTCAGCAATAAGGTGAGACAGTCACTCAGCGCTAACTCAACATATCCGCGGAACATTCCACCTCCAGTTTCGGCTATTAGCGACAAAGCCACCATGGCCCAAGCCTTAATAAATGAGAATTTATGGTCAAGAACAGGATCAATGATTTCTTTCCGGACTAACCTGTACGGAAGGTGCATTATGGTCCCTGGCCAAGGCAAACAGGACAGAAACACCTGTATGAAGATGTTGTCCACTACCCAAACTTCCCACATGCCGATGAATACATCCTAACGCCAATGCATAACCAGCACGACGGCCATCGCGAAAAGCTCGCAGTTTGTCAAAGCATGCTTGCGCCCGCAAAGCAACAAACTGCAAAAAAAGCGTTCCCAATAAGGGAATTCTCCTGATTTCAAGGAAAAGCTTACCTGCGGATCTCCTACAGCTTGCGAGAGCCTTCCCAGAGCTTCCGCGGCCACAGCTCGTACTAGTGGTGTCGTACCTGTTTCCAAAACTGATTCCACTAAAGCTGTACTGGCTTTTCTCAGAGGTTCACTGTCCATACGTGCTCCTCCTCGTGATTCTGATACGCCACGGAACGCTAACGCCAACGCGCACAAAACGTTCAGCATTATCTAAATCGATAAACTAAACAGAATACATAGAAAGCTCAGTTGTTTAACTTCATTCCAAGAAGTTGAAGAACGACGAGAACGATGTTGGGTAGGAGCTACTCAGAAGCTACAACCTCGTCATATTCGCTAACCGCGGCATCACCTACGTCGTGACTTGGTAGGCAGTTCAAATACAAGGGATAGCTAACATGAATCTGCTGCTATCTGCAGGATTGTGGGCTAATGCATTGAACAGAAGAACTTCAACACCCGCGCTCGGATTAATTTCGTTCCGTTCATCACCCTGCTCCTCAGATCCACATGCTTCGTAAATTGGCAAACCACATTCGTTAACACTAACCACGAAACTACCAATCAACTTGAAACAGCTCATAATCACAGGATGTAAGAATCGGTAGCATGAAACTAATTTTGTATCTTCAGTGCTTCTTCTCGCCGAAGTTTACGAGTTTCCAAATATAAACAAAGCAACTACTAACTGAACATGCAGTAATAAAACATCTAAATAAAAAAGCTGTAATTTGAAACATACCGCTTGTTGCCTCTGAGCCTGTTTGCAATTCTTTATTACGTCTGCAAAGTGCTCTGTGATTTGAAGCTTCTGGCGATCGGGAATCATCGGAAAGACCTACAACAGATGCATACATAGTACTGCAAATATAACTGTAGCAGCTGCAGGATATTTTCACGTTCAAATTGCACGTTCTTATATATTCTCAGACCTAAACCGAAGAAAAGAAGAAAAAACTGGGAGAAATGTAGATTGTTTTATTGAACGAATCCCACGTTGGAAATGAATACCCGCAATAATCATGAGACATGTTTTAATAGCTGAGGAAAAAAGACACTGAATAGATTAGGACTAACCCTTCCATAAGCCAACATAGCCGCGTCCAGACATGCTGCTTGTGGAGTATCTGGTTCTGGCCAAAGATTGTGGACGTCCTTCGCTGATCCACTACAAAGATTAGTTAGAAAACAAACACCATGGCAAATGTCTTTATCTCAAAACTACCTGATCAGACAAGTTGAATCGTTTTCAAGCGCTCCACTACCCATATGTGATAGGGTTTGTAACTAAAACTTTTTATAAACAGTAAACTATCAATCCTCTGCAAGCAACATTCTAACTAGGAAACAACGAACCTGATCTTCCACCAAAGCCTGATCCGTCGCTCCTCCGCTCCACGGGGCTAGAAGGGTGTGCTCTGCTCCAGAGCACAGATGCCCCGCTACGGTTGTCATCATCTGGGATCCTTGGTCATCTGACAGCGTTATTTCAGCGACTAGTTCTCGCAGAAGGGAATGGAACATATCTGAACGATTGAAAAAGTTGGAACGACAGGGAAAAAAGAAAATTTTTAGTGATAAAGTAGAGTGAAAACGTGTACTTCGAAGGATTTCGCAACAACTTGCAAGAGAAAAGACGCTAGTTAACTCACGTTCGTAGCTTTTCGGTGGGAGAAGCATTAGAAGCTGATAGACACGAACACGCACACAGCTGATCAATGCTCTCATTTTTGTACCATACGACCTTATGAGCGTTCCCACCCTGGAAAATCAAGCTTTAGCTGTTGGGAATTCACAACATTCATACCGATAAAAAAGAATATTTCGAAGAAAGTTCTCTGGAAACCTAGAACATTTTTCACGAAAGAAACTTACTGTGAGCTCATTACCAATGCGCACTCTATCGGTAACAACATGGCCTTTATGGCTTCATCATCAGCTAACTCTCGCTGATTTGCCACAGAAAGCATTACACCGAGAGCACCAGCACGTTGTTCCAGTGCACATTGCCAAGAAAAAGCATCTCCTGCAATACAACATCACTAATTCAAAGCACTACAAATCACAGAAGACCAGTTAGTAAGACTTCCCGTCAAGGGTATACTATCGCTCTCTGAAAGGACGTGTGCCCTCAGGTATTCGCTTCACCATGAATCTTCCAGAAAACTTCAGGTATTAGTTCAAACTGATCTGTTTTAGCTTTCTCTTTTTTGAAGACATAATTCTCTCACTCTCCTTACATGGCACTTGTCCATTCGCACCAATGCCAAAGCAAAAAAAAGGTAGGAAAAATGACCTCGTCCCTTCTCAGCCTCTGCTTCTTTTGTACTCCGTGGGAAAGCCGTCCGCCATAGCTGGATAATTCTCGGCATGTTCTCCTTTACAACAGGTGTTCCTAAACACATATCACTGATAAAAGGTTTAAGACAATGTGGAAAACAGAATCCTTCAAATTTACCCATTGATACAACAGCGTTCAGTAGTATGTATCCAGCGCTAATCTTCGCTACAGTTAAGCGACTCTGCTGGGTTGCTGTTTTCAGCATGTCTTCAGCGCAAGTGAGCACCTAGAACGACAAGCAGCAAAGTTTTTACAGGAGGAAAGTCTATGAGAAGCACAAAATAATGAATCACAAACGTGGAGCGCATTCAGAACACATATATAACGAATGAGTTCCCACCTGCTTCGGCTTCGCATGCGGAATTCCCAATTTACAATCGGAAGCTGCTGCTATCAAGGCTGCCAAGGCTAAAGAATAGCCACTGATGGCGTCACTGCACGATTTCATATGCTCGAGTCTGAAGAAAGCACATCAATACTATCCACATTGGGAGCCAAATCGAGTCGACAAGAAGTGAACACCTGCTAATACACCGATCAATTAATGGAGTGAGTTGACTGGGTACTGCCATAGTTATGCATCTGAGGCACCATGCTGTCGCAGTTCGCGCTGATACAATGGGATGAAGTAAGCAAGCGAATACTGGCTCCATAATACCTGCAAATTGCAAAACTTGTTGACGTTTCCCAAACATAGTTGTAGCACAATTCAATTTTTCCTAAGCAGAACAAGAAAGAATAACACTCACCAGACGCTTCCACGAACAATGGCGTTACAGCAGTTCCAATCTGTCGAACAAGGTTTGATAACTCTAACGTGGCTACCACAGCTGCTTGAGCGCTAGAGTATGCTTCTGCGCCAAGAATTCTTTCCACTCCAGGCTCAACAGAGTAATCTACAATAAGTGTGACATCTAACAGAAAAAAAGGGAAAGAGAACAGATATCTCACCAAATGAATTGATGTAATCAGCAAGGAGCTGACCAAGATACTTGCAAGCAGTTATTTGAGCTTGCTCACTTAGCATAGTTCCTACTGTTGCTCGTAATATGTATGACACACATCTTCGGAGGAAAATAGCCTCAGCTGCTTGAGCTGGGGAGCTGAAAATATGCGTTATTGCACGCATGGCAGAATAACTTCAATACAACCCGCCCATTCTCTGAACATCGCAAACAGTTCTCAATTTTGAAGTCATTTCAGCAAACTAATGTTGTAAAGAATGATCCACTAAAAACCGCAACATAAACCCTACTCCATCCCCGAAAAATCATATCCTCATTTAAAAAGCAAAACCTGGTTATAAAATGGACGAAGTAAACACAAATAATCTTAAGAAAGGATAGCTATATAGAAAAGAAGCTCTACCATAAAAACTACTTACTTTGTATAAGCAATTCCACCGCATTTCGCTGCTAGTTCTAGTAGGTGACGACATACAACTGCAAGATTACGCTCTAGCCACGTGGCCCCCATTTCTCGCATGAACTCAACATAGCCCTGAAATGAGATTCAATTATTTCGAATACCAAGGCCACAGGGGCTCATTGCAGTTCTCCTCCTCCGCATTAGGAAACAGAGCTCCAAAGGGGCAAACACTTTAATGCTTGATCTGCACCCTTGTCACTGTTAACTCCAAAGATGAATGGAACTCACTAGAAAATAAATTCACTACACTCAGTAAGATAAAATCTTAGGAGATTGAAAAAAAAACAAACCATAGCAATGCCGGCTCGCACATCCTTCTGACCACCAACAGTAGCTGTGCTGCAGTTGGACCCTCCTTTTAGGAATCCCCCAATGCCGCCACGGAGAAATCCCCCAGCAAGAAGATGTAGAGCATCTTCCAGTGGAATCGGACGTATCGGAGCTGTTCGAGCGTTTGCCGTAGGCTTTCCTACCGCTGAAAAAAGCTCATTAATCTAAGGTTTAATGAGCTTGGAGACAGACCTTAAAATTACTTTCGTAAAGTATTCATTTGCATCCCAAACTTTCTCAGTTCATGCCATAAAGGGTGCAATTCCATAAAAAGGCAAGGGAGACCATCCAGCTATTATCAATGGAAGTAAAAAAAAAAACAAGGGAAAACATTAAATCCACAAAGGTATTATTTTATATCCTAACAACATGACAAAGAAGCTTGATTAGAACTCTCCAACTGTCAGAACAGAACTTGAGCAGTGTAGCAGCTTCATAAAAAGGATGGATAAACATAGCAGAACCAGATGATGAAATCCTCCATCTGATCACTCTACTCACTACCTTTTAGCTTCTCTGATTCACGAATGTCGTTTCACAACAACTCAAAGCAGATCTGTACAACTTCTCTTAATTGATCCTTCACTCTCACTTGGAAATTGCATGCAGACCAGATGGAGACAATGCGAAAAGAAAGTGAACCCAACTATCTCCAAAAAGAAAGCAGGCAATTTTGAATTAGCATGTACGGAGGTCTACACGTTAAATGAGAAAGCTTGCACTCAACCTAATTAGAATTTATTGGAAAAAAAAAACCTCTCAAAACGTAAGAATAGAGTAAGCACGTGAAAGATGGGACGAGAATCCAATTGATATATTTTATGAGGAAAGACAACTCTCATGAAATAGTAAAACCATGATTCAAACCGAAATCATTGTCATTTCTCTTTGAATTCCAATCAATGTTCGTCAAACACACCGATGCCCGCGGTGAAATTGTGACTATGTTTGCCCATCTCTATAAACCTAAATTCCAACTGATGCCGCTAACGCTCCGTGCACCCCTGCACAAAGGCAGCAGCATGAATGTTGTTGTCTTGCTCAGGCAAAAAACCACAACAAATGACTTCAAAGACATTCCCAAAAGACTTCAAAAGACAGCGCGTTGCCTTGATTGGCTTCGTCGCCTCCAGGAATAGAAAACAATCAAACGCGGTCCAACAGTGAAAACAGACCCTTTGCAAATCGGATTTGAAAGAAGAGAGAAACTAGCAATGAACGAACTGAAGATGAAAGACCAACTAGTTGTCAATCATAGATAAGCTAGAACAAACAAACAACTAGACTTACTACGAGAAAGGAGACATTTTAAAATCGTGAAAAAGACAAAATCAAAAAAGAAGAGCAAACCTCGTAAAAATAAATTAACAAAGAAAACGGACAACAATTCAGTGTGTAGAAGACCCACCAATAGGCGGCGGCGGAGGTTGGAGCGCTGTGGCCAGCAGAACACCCAATAACTTTGCAACCGCTAGCCTGGCTTCATAATTCGATCCATCAAGTGCTTTTGTACAGAGTGTCACCACTGCCTCAAGCTCTGTTGAGTATAGCGGCGGATACACAGGTACCAAAGCTGTTACACACTAAAAAGCAAAACATCAATGGAGCAGTGGTAGAGACAACGCTGCTGCACAACATTACCTGCAAGGCCGCAGTTCGCACAGGCATGACACGGTCGGCTAGGTGGGCCTTTGCAGCTTTATAGACATCTTTGTGAAAATTTGCAGCGCCAGAACCAAGTCCTGTCACCATGCTTGACAATGTTATGAGAATTTCAGCACGGCCTTGTGACTAAATATGAGGCATACATTTTCAAAGAGAAGAACTTCTATTTCTGATAATCTTGTTCCGGTAAAAAAAAAGAACAGTGGATAAATGGAACAAAACAATAACTGTAATAGCATAGCTACACTCTGTGACGAAGATGATCCGGAAAGATAGAATGGTAGCTATGAGATACACAACAATTGCATTGAAAAATGTGGGATGTAAGAAACCAAATGAAAAGAAAACATGTATAGAATGGTGATTACTCACTTCAGCAACCTTCAACCATTTGACCATAATTGGAAAGGTATCCACAAAGCTTGATCCACATCTCCCCATTGTTTCATAGAACGCAGCGATGCAAGCGAGTACAGCCCTAAAGTGATGTCTCAAGAAAAGCGTCAGATCGCCTCTGCGGGATCTAATTTACTAGAATAAGAGCTGTCAGAAACAGAGAATTATATCAGCAGATCAAGTAAGGAAAAAAACATTAATTTTCACAGTGAATGAAAGGACTAAGCAGTGGTAAATAGACACTCGCATTGTTTGACTGCCTAATTTTTAAAAGGATAAGAGGTGCAACGTTAGCAAACCACTGACAAAAGGTGAATTAAAAGAAAACTCTCTCCTATAGGGTTAACCTTCGCTCCTCTCCGCAAACATCTGAGTTATCACAGTGACCCTGTTTCCAAGCGCATATATCGGTTGAATAGCGAACCAAAGGAAGCGAAATCCATAGAAAGTCCAGTTTCTAACTTTCTGCTAAGTAATCCAAGCTGTTTACAAGTCACTTGATATCGGACCCAAATGTTACAAAAATTTCGGAAATGTTATAAAACCTTCAGATGGGCGGACAAGCAAAATTCATTAAATAATGTAAAATGTAGTAACAAAACAAAGTAACAGAATGGAAACGAAACTGACAGTTTTGCTGGAAGCTGGCTTGGTGAATCATCCTTGATTTTCAATGTATCATTGCACAAATTCAATGTATCCCCAAATGTTGAACTATCTCCAATCATATAAATTCTCGCCAAACATCTGGAACATTTGATAACATTAGTGCCTTGATGCAGAGTTCCAGCGCAGTTTGATTTGAAAAAAACATACCTTGCGAGCAAATATCTTATTGGCGGTCCATTTACGGACGTTAGTCGTGATAACAACTGCTGCACTAATTGTGCTTGAATAGATTTTAAGTCTGCCTGGAGAAAATTTTGAAAAGATGTGTAAACTACGTACACATAAAAATACGAAAGCTCTTTCAAACAACTAAAACGTACCCTTTGAGTAACCGGTAAAATGCGGTCCAAATATCGTAACCATTCATAGAGAAAAACGGGCTTTTTAGCATCAGGGCACTGCTGTAACGAATATCATAAGAGAAATGAAAGTTTGAATATATAACAAGAATGCTAACACAACTAATGACAAGGAAGTTTCGACAAAGAAAAAAAAAGCAACGCTAAAATAATAAGACCGGGAAGAAAAAATTATTAGCTATTTGTTACGAAATATTTCTTCAAAAAAAAATGGTGCGCCCGATTAGTTGAATATGTAATGTGGGTAATGCGACTAGCAGATAGAATAACCCTAACACAATCATGGGCAAGAAATAAAAGAAACGAAGTAGTGATGGACGTCAATGATCAAAAAAGGGTAAGTAACACCGCTTCGAATGAATGTGAAAGGAAACAAATTTCCACACTAAGAAATTAAGACTTCAAAGAAAACAATAATAATACAGGAGTCCACTCTTCTAGAATTGCTAATCCAACGCTTCATCGATGCTGACTCGAAGCAATAGTGCTATGTGAAAGGAAACCGTAAAAAGTGGGAATAATCTAGTTACAAAGTGCTCACTCACCCTCAATGCTTCCTCATTAAGTAATAAACTGTGAGATTCATCCATGGATGAAAATACCTAAAAATAAATTACAGAATATATTGCGGAACGAATGACAAAAAAAAAACGCTCGACAATAACTCGTAGAGAATAAACCCGAAAATCTGGATCCAAACAAAATGCGAAGTTTTATGAATGGCAATATATACACACCAACAGAGTTTCACGTCAATAAACAAAAAAAAGGATATATCACAAGAATAACCGTCAAGTTCAACCACCCCATGAACGAACCCTTATGCGTAAAAATGAATAAGCATGTGATCAAGGCTACAAGTATGTATAGTAGATAACATCCAGCCGCGAAGAAGGAAAATGAGCATGGATTTCTTTCAGAGCATTTGGGAAACCATGGAGAAATGGCAATCACGTGCAGGCAGACAAACAATGTCTTTTCCTAAGGGAATTGCAAGTTTCTGTCGGTTAATCTCCTAGTCGAGCGATAAATTGTGCCTCCGGCCGACCACAACAACATAGCTTCAGGAACACCAACGATCCTGGTCGCGACGGCCCGAAAACAAGCACATTTTCGACTGCGGAGAACACAGCGGCCAAGCTTCGAAGGATGCATCACTGAAAGCAGCATTTTTAATGAGATTGGCGACAGCTGCCATGCTCAGCTTGTGCTGTGTGAAAATGAACTTCTCAGCCTTCGTCACGAATATTCTAGATGCCATAGGGACGGAAACGAAAAGTGCTTGATTGAATTACTTGCGCTAGGAAAGGTTAGAACTAGAAGCAAGAATAACGCAGAGAGAGGCAACGTGAATTCACGTGACCAGCCTATTAAACCCCCAAAAGTGCAGCCCTCATCATACACGCATAACGTTTGGTCATGTATATAGTCGATAAAAGGAAAGGAGACTCCATACAATTTTTAACTTGAGAACGCAAACATTAATCTCCCGTCGAATTTTCCACTGATGAAGTAAATTTCCTTGTCAAAGCACGCAGTGCAAATTACATGGATACATGAACAGAGCATGAAAAACAAGCAGACAGCAGCTACTTCCTGAGAGAGTTCTCTCTTAATTTCTGAGAGAGTTCTCTCTTAACGTTGTATGATGAGATGAATGGAAATGCAATCTCTTCTTTAATGGAAGCAAGTAGCAAGAAAAATATGAAAAGTGTCGAAAACTGAGTGTGCACGACAATTGCCCAAAAATGCAGCAGGCAGAAGAGCTAATTATTGGATACCTATCTCAAAAATACGATGCGTGGTCAGTAATGCGAAAAAGCATAGGATAAAGGAAGGAAATTCAAACACCCACTCTTACTTCAATCTCCCCGCAAAAAATTTTTTAAATCCAAACTTCGGTCCATACATGAGACGGTTGCGCCTGCGCTCCTCGAAAACGATCTGACTCAATGCTTTTAGCGCGTCGAAAAGTATATGTTCGCTGATATTCGACTACTAGCACATTCTCGACTAACTTCCAGTGGAATCCCCTGCTTTACTGCAGAGCAGAGCTGCTTGCCAAGCCTTCCCACTTTTTACTAAGGATAAGCAGTGTGCGCGCTTCGTCGAACATTCATCGAGGTGGGTGCTAGTTCTAATGGAAATTGGTGGAATCATTCCAAGGACATTTCCGGGCTCAATGGAAATTGGCAGAACTTAATGAATAGATACGTCGTCGAGATAGAAATGTATTCGAAAGAATTATGAAATAAATGATGAGTAGGAAAAATTATCACTAAAAAAAGGCACCAGAAACAATGGAAGAAGAAGAGTTTTCCAATTCATGTACTCGGTCGCGCCAAAAATGCTGCCGAACCCCACAGTAATGCCTTCGCACACTTCAGAACGAAAAGAGTGGGTAAACATGGAACAATATCCAACACTAAAAAAACCTATTAAAGCAAATCTACCTCCATCACGTGGTGAAAAGCGGTTCACAAAACGCCCAGGCGAATGAAAAAAAAAACAACAGACTTGAATAGGCCCGCCCATTTCCGCCCCACCCACCAAATCTCCTGGACAGAACTCGGTACCCATGTCTGAGGAAAACACAATCCTTGTGCACTTTCGCGACGGAGTTTATCGAGTAATTTGAGACGGGAGGGAGGGGAGGGGGTAGCACGGGCAAGGCGGCACTTCACAAAGGGATATAAAGTCCTAAAAAAGGCATCATCCCGCAATTTGTTACCCTTCCATTAACAGACTAAAGTCCAACAAAGTTCTGCGTCTAGCAAGATTCATAGCAAGTACTGTTTTTTTTTTTTTTTGCTGATGCAGTCTTGCTAGCCGTTGAAACGGGGTCGAACTCCTCCTAGCAACATAGGAATCTTTCCACTTATCAAGAGAAGCATGTGGCATCCTTAAACTCGACTAACGGGGCAGCCTAATTCGAAAAATAGCGGAACAACAAAGTCGTCAGCTGCGGAGAGGCGAGTTGTACTGCCGGCTCAAAGTGTAACAGCATGAAAAATTTGCAGAGTAAGGTGCTGAACGCCTGGAGCAAAAAGCTTTTTCCACAAAAGCGTCTGCACTCGGCGGTCTCTTTTCGGTTTTTCGATACTAGCGGGAAAAAAGCTATATTGAAGTTGCTGATTGGCTTGCTTTCTCAAAGTTCGAGAAGAATGAAGTAACGGGTTGCTTGAAGCATATACTAGCGGTCATTCTGATTCAATGCTGTTTTGTATTCGGCCATATCACTACATCTTTAAGTACTACTAGCGCGAGCTGGTGCAATAGCGGATGCGTAGCGCTGCTGCCAAATAACAGCCTCATTCATTCTCGGAATGAAACCATTGCAGGCCGGTAACAGCTCCATACAGTGGTGAATGAAACCATTCCAGGCTTACACCGCCACGCTCCCGCCCTTGCATGAACTCGCGCTACTGATGCGTGATGATATAGTGATATGGCCGCAAAGGAACAACACTGAATCAGGATGACCATGACTATACCTTCTGGCTTAAAATACAGAAATACATCCTGAACGCAATGGTCTTATAGAAATCAACTGAGAAAATCTCATTCAAATACATTTGCCAAGTGATTGCAGTCATCATGCAGATACTTCTTTAAGAATTATTGAATCCTGTGGGAATCTAATTAGACATAAGTTCAGTTTTTAACCATTTCCGGTCTTCCTGCACAACTTCGGAGAAAATTCCATCAAAGTTCTGAAGTTTTCACATCACTCGGTAGGCCTCTTTCGAGGGAAAAAGGAAGAGAGAATTCCTAGAAATCGCTTTGTGTGAGAATGTGCGCCGACGACTGATAAGTCCACTCATTAGAATATTCTTCTCCAGTTTCAACAAAGTTCAAACTTATCCGTTGTTCGGAACAAACATTTGAATAAGCCACCAACTAAAAAGCGTCATTCTACGATACGAAACCGCGCACCTTCAATCACATCAAATATCCGTACTGTCAACAAACGAAACCTGCTAGGCAGATCCATTCCAACTCGAAATGTACATTCTTCAAAATAGAGCTGCCCTTGCAAGTGTTTAGGATGCAGATTTTCTCAAGTATAGCAGGAACCATGACCCCTTCTTAGAAGGAGATTAAAGATGCTGATTCACTGACTGAGGCTCCTTCTATGCATGCCATCTATAACCTTCGGTAAGGAAATAATGAATGACGTCGCAGGAAAAACGCACCACGGAAAGAGCCCATCAAGAGTCAATAATAGGGGGAGGGACAAAAAACTATTCACGTCATTTGGAGCTAATCAACCACCTCTCGACTTTCGCTTGAGGGTAGGGAGAAGGAAACGATGAAGGCAATATCGAAAGGGCTCTTGACTAGCTAGCTAATTCCGCAAATAGAACGCAATTGCACTTTAAATGAGATTCGATTACGAACGAAAACACCTGGGAAATACTAACGACGACGTAAGCAGTTTAATGTGTAGAAAAAAATTGTAGAAAAAAATAATGGCGCTTCCTTTGATATCAGTACTTTGGCGTGGGAATTTTTGCCACAATCTTTGCAATATCATCACAAATATGTCGTAGAAGTACACAACTTATGAAGAACACTTCATCAACGTCAACGTTTTCAACGTTTACGGAACCCTACTCGGATGATCATTGGCGATACATTTGGCAAGGTTTGTTTCGCAACCTCGCAGACGAGCTTGCCAACTACCTAGGCAAACGAAACCCGTCAAATGTAGTGCCAAAGAAGAAGTCCTGTAAAATGTATCGCCATGCAAACCCCGTCAACAGTATCGTCAAACAAAGGGATTATCAACAGCTCAAAAATTTCTATATCATCAGGAAACGGTGCCATGATACCAATCTTAGGAGTTCGCTGCCTTACCAGCTGAGCCATCCGGATCGACACCGCCGATGGTTATGCCTCCAATTAAGTAAGAATGAAATGGACGTCCTATCAGAACATCCGTAAAATGTATCGCCATGCAAACCTTGCCATTTGTATCACCAAGCAAACCTCGTCAAATGTATCGCCGACAGATTCTCCTGTTTTCTGTATAGCCAAACACCTGTAAAATGTATCGTCAACAGATTCTCTTGCCAAATGTATCGTCAAACAGGCTCTTCATTCATTCTCCCGTAAATCATATTGCCAAGCATGATTTTATCCCGTAAAATGTATTGCAAACACATTCTCTTGCCAAATGCATCGCCAATGAACATCAGAGTACAGCAGCTCATTCCAAGAGGTAATTCGGAATTCAGAAAAACAAGGAAGGCTAGATAGGAAGGCTGGTTCTGGCACCATTCAACGACTCAATTTAAACGATTCTATGCGTCCCACCCATCACGGAAACATTACAGCCCTATTTGATTTTTCTTTGCATAAATACGAGGGTGTGCTCTATTAGCAAGCCATTTCATGTTTTCGGGCAAGAATCCTAGAAAGAAACAACAAAAAAACCAAGAACCGAACATTGAGAGTGCCTTACTTCCATGGCACAATACTCTCACACTCCTGCATCCCTCTAGGCCCCGTTGCATTCTTGCAAGGATGGGTAGCCTCATACCGAGAAGTGGCATTACTCATGGGTACCAGACAACATGAACATAGACAACATCATGTATAGGTAAACATGTTGATGGGTGCCATCTAAAAGGTAAATTTGGGTATGCTTATGTTTACCATAAGCAATCTGAATGATGCATCCGGGGCGCTGCCCTTTGTGTTTGGAAAACTATCCGTTAAAAAAGCAAAATATGCCTTTCAAAATGGTGCGCTGAAATTGAACGTAGAGCTTTTCTATTTCCCCGCCGTCAATGCATGAAATATCACTCCAATGACGTGGCTGCCTCTCAATAACGTTAAGCTGGAAATTCATCTGCCTGGAAATATCCGATCTTACGCGATGGATATCCTGATAAGAACAAATTCATCAAAAGTAAAACATAAGGAACGAGGTCATCACAAGTCTGTTGTTGTCATTAGATAGAAGAGCTTACTAGCGGGAGAGGATGATGAGTAAAGAGCCAAAGCAGGTAGACGTAGATGATATTGAAAAAGAATCTTGGGCGGTAAAAAAAAGCGTGCATAAGTTCAAAAGTGGCAGATCAAGAAAAAGATCGCGTTCCGGTTTCATGAGTACGAGTAACTTTTGTAAAATTAAGGCGAGAAATAACACAAAAATATCCTGCCGAAAAGGAAACAAAAGAGATCCACGAACCCCTCCCCCTCTCCCGCCTATGTCCAAGAATGCAATGTCCCTAACAAGTTTGCTGGCATGTGAAACGACCCGCAGCACGGCTACAAATGAAAAACACGATAAGGTTGCGTTGGCCTCGATCACATTCTTTAATTCGCGCGGAATCCTTTAGTAACATACGTAGTCGACAGCACAATTGTCACCGAACATGAAAGTGACCTTAAAGGCAGGGGGCCACCTCATTCTGTCTGTTGGAGGTAGTGACACATCCTGGACCTTCTCGCCATGTTGATCTCAGTAATGTACACCAACAGGATCGGAAGCGACGAAAGCCCCGTTTTCGAAAGGGTCGAACTGGCTACATTTTTGGAGCCCGGAGGCGGATCGCTTCAAGCTGTGCTGGCTGCCTGCTACGTCTGCCGAGTTGGTCAACGAGTCTTGGCGTGTTTAACCGATACGACCAACGGCTCCACATGTCAACTCGGGCTAGCAAACTGTTACAGACCCCGTCCCGGAAGAGAGGTTTGAAGACCGTTCCGAGACAATTTACCTAGACCGTTGGATTCAACATGTCGACGAGATGCAGAATCTGCCAATACCTCAACCACAAATGTAAGGTGGGCCCCTGCCTCTAAGAAGACAGCAGAATTTATGATGGATGATCATAAATTTTTTTTTGGATTTGGAGAGCGTGAGTTTTCTTAACATAGACAAAAGTAGCCATAAATGGAGGAGCATCGGATACGCACACTTTCTGAGAATCAATCTAGGCTTCCAATCTCTTATACGCATGCATCGCTCAAACGCAGAGGCCCACGTCATATTCGTGGTTGAGGTAATGGCAGATTCTGCATCTCCTCTACACTCTGAATCCAGCAGTATAGGTAATTTGTTTCAAAACGGTGTTTGAACCCGTTTTCCAGGACGGGGTCCGTAACAGTTTGCCAACCCGAGTTGACGTGTGAAGCCGCTGATCTTATCGGTTGAACACGCCGAGACTCGTTGGCGAACGCTGCTGCCGTGGCAAGCAGCCAGCACAGCGATCTGTTTTTTGGAGCGATCCACCTCCGGGCTCCAAAAATGAAGCCAGTTTGAACCGTTCAAAAATGGGGCTTTCGTCGCTTTTGGGCCTGTTGATGTACATAACCGAGATCAACATGGCGAGAAGGTCAAGGATATGTACATACTTCCAACAGGCGGAAGGAGGTGGGCCCCTGCCTTTAATGAAATTATATTGCACATGACGACGAATAAGCATTGTTGCTCCAAAGAACATTCAAGCGCAAGGAAACGCTGAGAAAACACGTTTGAATTAAGGGGTATCCTCAAAACACAGCGAGGGTTCTACAGCTTTGATAAGTCTCAACGGAGCAACTAGCGCCACCTCGGATGACAAACACATGTGAGCACAATGGCTGCATGTTATGCGCCTCAACTTGAAGTAGAACCATCCGGGGAGAGTGAAAAATTGACGCCCAACAACTGCGCCAGACGGGTGCCCCACTTCATTGCATTTGTAAAGGCGCACGAATGGCTAACAGGAAACACAATACGGATGCGATTTAAGGACCAAGAGATGGCAAACACCACATCGAATTGGAAAACATAATAACTCTATATCATAAGAGAACTTCTGTAGCAGATCCGTGAAACAAAAAAATCAAAATTATCAAATGAAGGAAATTTTCAATATAATTTTTATTAATTACTTATTATTATAATTAATATTTTTATTAATTTTATTTTCCATCGGGGCCCCAAAGTGGCGGAGACCCCACTTTTTCCCACGCCCCCTTCCCGCCCACTTTCTGCGTCCGTCACTGCTTCGTAATCTAAAAAATCCTCAATTTCTAAATCCTCAGTTTCTCCACCTTGTGCAGGAAAGCTCAAAATAATCTGTTAGGCATAAATGTAAGTTTAACGACTGAAAGAAGCACTTGTGATCGCCCGAAAGTTTTCCAATGGTTATGCCTCATTTAATTCGAATTCGTTGCGATCGAAGTGCATGAGCGTCAGGCAAACCTGTTCAATAAGTAGCACTGTTGTTCCTATAGGCTACTATTTATAGTAAATGCGTGTGATCCACATGCGTACATCTATATGATAACGGACAGGCATAGTCGCAGCCCCGACGCAGCTCAAACGCAGATGAGATGCATGCGTGTGCAGCCTCGCGGTAGCGACGCATGCCACAATAATCGGTCTTCATGGAAAAGGTAGGTGCTTGCGACTGAAGCACGACTGAGGTAAGCATCTAGTAAGAACTACTCTCATCACTTCACTTTTAAACCCTGGATACTAGACAATAGGAAATGCAATGAAATACGTTGATTATCGAGACTATTTCCTAACGACACTTCACGACAATGGTAAGGAAGATGACAGTGCAATACAGCAGAATTCGCTACCCAGAAAACATGTTTTTTATGTTAGCAGTGCTTTCTACAGAATACCTAGGGTATACGAGAATTTCGCATGCCTAGCCTTCTCAGAGCTGTGTGCAGGTGCGTTGTAAGATAGGCAGAGACGTAAATAACTCATATTTTGAATGCATAGTCACTATAACCTCGGACAAAAAAGAAACGCAGCAGATCTTGAGTACTGACCAACAGGACTTGTTAGAAATCAATGATCCAATCCAAACATACTGAATGGCGAGATACCGGGGAAATTTTTCATTCTTAGGTATATTGAGACGGCTCTACAAAAAAAAACAAAGGGTGCCACTCCCTGCCCGTTGATCCTCCTCAGCCACACGGCTTTAGCAAGATATGAAATGAACGAATGCGCGACATCTCACCACCTTTTACCCGTTCCGTAGTTTTTGCTCTGCATGTGCCTATGAAAAATGAATAGAAAGTAAGTTAGTCACCAGTAGCTATGAAGTGCATAACAATAGAATTATAACGAAGAAGGTTGAAAACTATCGCAAAAAAAAACTTGAAACAATCTAAAGTTCGTCCTATCTGAAATGTAAGTGATAACGCCAGGAGGATTCCACGGAAACCAGACTTCAACAACTCAAAAAGCATCGAGTGGAATTCGACAACGGAACAGCAAACGATCCATCACAAGAAACGAGCCGCCGCCCATGTCGTAGCTAGCGTCGTCATGAAAAGCGCCCACGCGCAATTCCGCATATTATGGCAGCTTAGATTTATGAGCTTTTGCTATCTTTTTCGGCGAGAAATGGCGTAAGTGTGCGGAGGATAAGTGGGCAGGGGATGATAATAGAGGGGTGAAACCGATCACCAACAAATAAAGTAGACGAAAAAGAACGCAAGAAACTTTTGCTTATTCATCACAATATGTTCTTCACAATCAATGCTTGCAACTGCACAAAATGCGCAAAAGCTTGTTTTTATTAAATGTTGTTCGAAAAAAAGAACCTAACGTGATTCTTTAGCGCCGGCACATTTAGCGCCGCTTCGAGTACTAAGTGGCGGAAACGGTCTCAGTAAACAAGGACGTTGAACAAGCACAGCGTAATCGCACGAGAATCAGACAAGATGAAAGTACAGGAGGCGGAAAGCACACCAAGAAAAAAACGAGATGGCAGCTCTACAAGAATTGCTCTTGACGGAAAAAGGATTCATTGAATACTGGAATTTAGCAATCAGGTCTGTGATAAAATCAAACAAGATGATGATGCCGAATATGTCCAGGAACGTGTTTCTATTCCTGCAAATTTCGTCCAGGATCTAGGCAAGTAGACTGAAATTAAAAAATGAGTGAAGAAGCTAGGAAATGAGTGTTCGTCAATTAGGTCCTATTAGGAAGTTCACCTGAGAGCATTTATTTGAACGGAAACGATTTTCTCGTGAATCCTAATCAGAAGCGAAGCGATTTCGACGCAAAATCGCAAATTAGAATCGTTCTGGGGATTTCCCTACTACAGGAATCGTCGTAAGACAGTGATCACAATGTTGAATGCATATACTTCCTTGTTGAAGCATCGAAAAACCGATTTTTGAGCCACCCGCTCCCCCTCCTTTTTTTCTCGAGAAGAATATAGGATGCGTCTTGGGACATTTACCACAAGAGGATGCATCTCTATGCAACAACATCAAAGCCGACGATGCGATGTGCACTAGAATGCCGAGCGGTCGGTGATAACAATCAATGTAGCTGTACCTGCTCGTGTCAGTGCATACCGGATTCTCTTCAAAAAAAAGCTCAATACGACTCTTTCGAAATTTTTGCAAAAATTGTACAGAATATTGGAAACAGCGTGATCTGATTATTCCTAGGGTGTAAATACCTCAGAAAACAATTCTTAATTAGGATGCTATCTTTGAGGCGCACATGCAACACAACTAAATATCAAATGAAAAGGCAGACGTGGCAGTATGCAACCAATTTCTCATTCGTTATAAAGAAGAGTGACAGCTCGTCTATCAAACTACAACGCTTGATAGCGGTGAGAGAAAGACAAGTGACACTTTCTGGCAAAGCACGGTACTCACCGTACCACCCGCAATCGCTGCTCCAGAATGTACAAGTTGAATTTGGGCAATCTACACCGAAAGCCTGGCCATCTTACAAGTGGATAAATCAAACAAAGCAGTAGTTTCTACTAAGCGAAACAGGACTTATTTAATAACGTTTACGGACATCTAATACCCAGCCTCATTTCTGACCAATGGCGGCGAGCGCATGCGATGGTCTTTCTTGGCATTTCCCTGCATGCATTGACGTTGAAAAACAATCCATTTATTCAGCCAAAGGGTTTCAGGTCTTGGAAAAGCCTCAGAAAAGTGCTGTGGATATCTTAAAACTTGTAGGACCTGTCTAGGACCTTTATCCAATTTAAACCAACTTGCTGAAGAACAGCTAGGCCTTATCGATGCAGAAGTGACCCAGTAGGGAGTCCACAGATAGTCCCAAAAAGAACTTCTTCTACTGCACGTCTTCTGGTCCGATCAACCCTGGCAAAGAGCTTCAAGCTTGTTGAATAGAACTGTTTGAGCAAATGTTTTGAAATACCTTCTTATTCGCACTATCTGCTGTTTGAATCTGGCCTGCCACGCCCTCCACTGAATTGGGTATTAGATGTCCCGCAACCATTTAATAACTACAGCAATATCGGAACCATACCATACTTGCATTTACCAGCATTCCCTTATTCCGAGCTTAATCCTTCATCTCATAAAATTTCTTGAGAAAGCAGGCAAAATGATACCATAATGGGTCTCCTTGGACCCTCACTGAAAATTTTGACTATTGAATATCTCATAAGTGGAGCTCTACAATAATGAGTACACATCGGTCATTCAACAGGATGAATTCGTTGGAACGACGATGTTTCTACTCACAGACTATTTCATACGAAAACTTTGGACGGAAAAGTGCAGAACTCGTTCGGAAGATGCACTTTCCTAACGGCAGCTGCACATCAATAGCTATTTAACGGCTATTTCTCTCCGGCATTCACATTTCTTCAAGAGTGCTTTCGAATCGAAACGTCAAAACGGCAACAACGAATCAATAGACGAACTCAAGGAGGATCTTTATGCACGGCTGAGTGATGCGCGATCAAACACTCTGCATCATGTCGTGAGTCGTCGCCTTACGCGACCACAAGAGCCATGGAAACTCAAATATTCTCAATTACGAAATGTGTACAACAAGAAATAGTCAGCAAAAGCATACGAATTCGTTAAATGAAACGAAGAGTCTCTAGAGAACCCCATTATCAAACGGAATAGTACAGAATCAACGCCTTGCTCTTCCAAACATTGACAAGAATGAAATTTAAGTGGTTGTAAAAGCAGTCAATGAGGGTTGGGGTCGAAACTACTGCAGAAGGTAATTCTTGAAAGTATCTAAAAAACATCAGCTCTAGATAGATTAGGCTTGATATATGACAACAATAGTTTTTGCAGCTGCACCAGAATTCACGAGAATTCTCGATGTTGGCCAAAGTTAGAGCGCGCAAGAGCCAACCCCTCCCTCGCTTACTTACCAAAAAAGGAAACTTTCTAGAGATTTTCAAGAGAGTCGACAAGATTTCTATAAGGTGGTCATAGGAGCGCGCAGATTTCAGAATAAATTCTACTATTTAAGATTTAAAAATAAGTTCTATGTAGAAGAGTTGAATAGTATCCCAGGCTTTCAACTTTTGGAAAGACGCAAAAATGAAATTGCAACTCAGTACCGTCCATAAACCAAACCTGTTTAAACAGTACAGCGTCATCACAGTCGGCTAGATCTAGATTACCATTATTGACAATGTAGTTATTGGAGCTTGGAAAATCTTCCAATTCACCTTATCAAAAATCCACACACTAGCACTGGTAAACGTGTCAGAAACGTGTTCATAGAGAAAATGCTAACCACCTATGAGCTTTTCTAACAACACATCGCTTAACCAGAAACATATGTCAGCAGTGAGTGTAACATTGGGTAACTGGTACTGCGTCATTCCAGTGACTACAAAAGAAAAATAAGGAGCTGCAAGACAGAAGCGTCAGATTTTGATACACTCTTCTAAACATTTCGCACTAGAAAGACAAATGCACAGCAGAAGTCAAAGATGCACTAATTGGAGAAACCTGTCCGAAATGCGGCTGCACTATCATTATGGAGAAATGTCGAAGTAATGCCTTTTTAGCGGGGAATTTAATTGAATTATGGATGTGGAATGATTTGAAAGAAGGAAGATCGAAAGGATCTGCACTGATTTTGGTATTCCAAACACCTATTTTTTAACAGTGAGTACACTATACATTGGACCGAACAAAAATCGAATAATTTTGTTACTTGAATTACTAATTCAGGAAACAATTCAAATATCCAGATATACGAGTATGAGAAAGCTCTGAAGCCCTTCTTCTCTTCCGTACAGCACTGTATAGGCCTCCAATGTTGGAACATTCGAATTTTTTATTTATTCGAAGTATTCGATACTCGAAAGCAAAAATATTCGATTTCGAATAAATGAAAAAATCTAATGCTCCTACATTAGAGAGCACTTCAGCGCAGTATGAGGAAGAAGGAGAGCTTTAGGGCTTTCTTATACTCGTATATCTGGATATTTGAATTGTTTCTTGAATTAGTAACAAAATTATTCAATATCCAATGTACACAGTACACCTGCAGACCCAATTTCTAAAAGAAATGTGTGGGTGGAAAAAAGGCAGATAGATAGATATACAGATAAGAAGCAAAACAGCAAAGGATGTATAACAAGCAACTTCTTTCTGAGAAGATGCAAAACATCCACAGATGACTCCTGTCAACCATAGCGTTTCAACGACCCACTAGGACATCTCCGCAATAATTCAGTCAAGCCAAACAAATCAAATAAGCACTGAGAAGTACGCATAGCCGGAGAATGTAAGCAATCAGCACGACACTGCTAAAAATAACTCCATACTGCTATATAACAACTAGCGAGCAGCTATACCAATGGACTTGTTGACATGACGAGATGATGGAGTATCATTAGTGCCGAAAACATTGCCGGAATTATTCAGAGGGCATATGGCAGCCGAATCAATACACTAATATCGTTACCATCACAGCCAATTCATGGCTGTCAGAATCGGCGAAAATGTCACATTGACATAATAATAACATCAACATAAAAACACGAGGTCCTCCTCGACTATGGGGGAAAGTACACCAAACATGAAGGACAGCAATATTTCCAACAGCAAGAAACAGCGGAGAAAAAAGAGAATAGAACAATGTTCCCTTCATTTTTCAATCTGGCGAATAATAAACTTACTAAGATGAGATCGGCCTAAAAACTAGTAATAATTACGAAAGCATGGCGTGCAGCAACAAACAAACCCCATTTCAAAACCGAATAATAGAGCATGTTCTGATAAATTCCAAATTTTAAATGAGCATTACAAGATAGATGCATACATCGCAATTTCTTGCCTCATTTTTGAAATAAATTTTTCAAGCGGCAGCTGCTGTCGTGGATTTATTCAAGAGGCCGGCATTTGAATACCTTCACAGATCGGCCAACAACTTCAAGAAGAATGGTGATAATTTCACAAGAAACTTTCGTTGAAGCCTAGAGATCGTTGATCGTTGTAACAGCAGCTTCTAGCAGCAAACTGCTTAAGCTGCCCGGGATATTCTCGAAATAAAAAAATCGCTGTTCTCTTTTTGTTGAAAATGTCATGTAACAGCGATGTGCAGAAGTCGGAATAAAGAGTGCATCCGCTGAGAGCACCACTTAGAACTTCTTTAAATAGAAAAATTGTAATAAGCGTTTTTCAATAATGTCTGATGAAACTGCATACATCTGGAACTAATCAAGAATCAGTGCTCTTTTCTAAGAAAAGAAAGCTTTTCAAAGCTACCTCTGACACTCAGGACCATTAGACGGGGATGACTTTTCTCCTGCTGTCCATGTACTCGCTTGAAATGTTTGCGACAATTATTCTCCTCATTGTCTTCTTATTCCCTCTGCTACTTTACCAGACTAAATGATTTTCACATAAACTTGTTCTGTCAGCACCAGAACGGATGATGGGTGCAATTAACCTTTGCAACGAGGCAATCTGTTCTCGCAACTGTCATTATAATTTTGTATGACGGCTCCAACAAAACAATTTCTTACTACCTCAGCAAAGGATAGGGATAGAGACATCTAACTGCAAAATTTGTGAAAACTGCTAGAGAATTGAAGATGGGAACTGAGCCATTTCGTTACTTTCCGAAAAGTGGATAAACTGATCCTGGATTCTTGGGAGCCAAAAGTTGTTCACCAAGAAAGAAAACTGCCGCAAAAATAATTAGTGAAAACGTCACAAAGTGGATTCAGGGAATACCATAAAGAAAAAAGAACCAGAGCAGTTGCTTAGTACCCTCATTTAGACTCATCTTGGAAATTTCTCGCTGTCTTGCTGCAGGAAAATAGTTCATGTTCACTGTAAGCATCGAAGCTGGAATGCGATCCGAGAAAAAGTAGGAGTTCAAGAGCAGATAGCGATGATATATGTTAATTGCTGAACACTTCAAAATGTGTGTAGTAGCTTGGAAACGAGGACAGCATCACCAGTTTGCTCGAACAGTTTAACGCTCTGAACAATAAGAGATAGAATAAACATGAGAAATACATTCAGAAGTGTTCGATTCTACAATGAAAAACAACGTATTTTCAGACCTTTGCACAAAACAATGAAGATCTGCATAGTAAAACTTTACAGTAATAAGAAAAATGCGTGGAAAAGGAGAAGTAAAACATCTACTAGATTGCAGAACACAATTTTTTTGTTCAGCTTCAAGTAAAAAAATACGAGTTTTTTTTGTTTAGCTTCAAGTAAAAAATACGAGAGCGAGTTTCTGTTGAGGATTGAGATCATACAAATGGATGTTCTATCAACAGGAAGCAGAAAAAAAACTTCTCGCCAATGACAAATAGTTCATTAAAAAGGCCCTAATTCAGGACAAAAATGCCGACTCATCCCTGGCCAGATAATGGTGAGGGAATGCAATTTGCAAGAGGCGAAGTGTGAACCAGAAGATAAGCGACTTTGAAGAAAATCGCTTCCTCCTGATTGCAAATTCAAGAATGGATTAGTATTTCAAATGAAAGAGAATGGAATTTCATTACAGATGTTTAGCCATCCCACGAAATTTTCCGTCTTCATCGGGCAAAGCTAAATTCAATTAAACGGTATCGGCCTACTTAATGAAGCCAGTCGGTCCAGCTAATTCCTCACAGAAGGAACCCCTCAGTTGTGTATAGGATCATTACAGCCACTAGCAAGATACTTCCCACTAATAAATCTCGTTGTCATCTCAAAAAAAAAACTACAAAAAGTAAGCGATCTTTCCTGGAAGTTAGCATGAAACTGCAGACTTGCCTCACGTGAATTTTGCACCACTACTGAACCATATTAAAAGAAGTTTTGAAACAACTGTCGCAGTATTATGGTGCACAATACAAACTTCTTCTGCTACTCAACAAAACATCATGGTAATTCTTATAAATAGTTGAGTAGGCCGAAGAATATGTAATTCAGAGTGCGCCAAGAACACCCTCAAGCGAAGCAGATACATCAACGGTGCTGCGGAAAAAAAAGCAAAATTCCACTTCAAATGTATGAAATCATCATATTCATCAGGACTTCTATGTTAAACGCTCCAAATAGAAGTGTAATAACAAAAGATCAATGCAGAAGGAAAACTGCATACATGATTTGGCAGGGATGAGGATAAGAAATATAAGAAAACAGAAGTTTCTACAGTTCAAAAGCTTTTCTGTAACAAGCTAACATAAATGGCATTACTTCAAGCCCATCTATGCCATCGAGATAAAATCAGAACACAAAACTCACTTAATCAATTCGCCTCCTCAGCACATCTCGTTCAAAGTGCTCGGCAGTCATTTGACCGAGCAAACGTTCACAATTAGGATTGAATACGGAATAAGCGGACAACTGAAAGAGAATAGTACAAATCAACCCTTCGTGAGAATAATGAATGCTGTGACGTTTCTGAAAAAAAAACTGGCATGGGAAGAAACACAAATCGCTAGAAGACGAAAAAAGTTGAAACCGCAAGAATTCACACAGGATTACAGTGAGACAGCACTGCTACGAAAAACTGACACTTAGAGAAGTTCGCGAAAATCTTTAGCGCCGTAGATATAATAAATCGAATCTAATTAGACAGAATTCTCTCGAAGGTCGTGTAGACTGCACAAACCTCTCCATCACTTCGATTTCCAAGACTTAGACATATTGCGACAAGAATGGCGATGGCAAAGAAAACAAGTCCGAACTGAATCCTGCAATGGCAGCGGATAAACAGTTGGTGACGCTCGGAGCCAAACACATATTTCAAATGCATTGCTGTTTGTCGCGTAACTACACATTCACCCCACGAAAACACTAAGCCTCTAATGTACCCTATAGAATTAAGATTCAACGATTCAGCGTAGAGTGTGCAGAAATGTATTTATTGCCGAAAATTGTATAATAAGAGTAGTCTTCATTTCAATTTCGAATTTGTAGCTGCTTGGATAGCAAATGCCCATTCTAATCGCTTATATGATCGTGGCTCCATGCCTCAATAAGCGCTTCAGTCTCAAACCCTCTAGACAATCCCAAATCCTTCAAGAATACATGTATTTTCCACCCTCTCCCGTTCTCTTCCGGAAAACGTACAAAACTTACCCAGTTTGCCAATTTAAAGCAATGCAATGACACAACAATGATCCCATTGCATCCTTTAGCCCTTTCTACCAAGTTTCAACTACATACTACTGTTGCACGTGTAGAAAAATATAGGACAAAAATCAATCCAGGCACTAGACATGCTGCCAACACAGCAATGTGCTCTCTATCTTTCAGAATGTTTAGGGTATTGACGAACATCGAAAACCGCCAATTTACAAGAAATGCCTATGAAAAATAATTGACAACCGCTTGCACTGAGTCCAACACATAAATCATTATATTTTCTGGTCATTTGTAATGCGCAGAATACTACAAACTAAATACATCATAAATAACATTTCCTGATTATATCTCTCTGCTACTCTCCGTCCCTCTTGGAGAACCAATTAACCGATGATACAGATTAAAAAGATACCTCACAGATCGGAATTTCCATCCAGTAGCGCTCGGAAATATAATTTTGCGTTCATTTCAAGAAATGCCGCACGCGTGTTGGGAAAGATACCGTCCACGCAAGTGCTCAGATAATGGCATCATTGAGAAGCGATGCTGGGTGGCTTCGGCACTTACAGAACACGATAATGGGCAGCAAATATGCAATTGTCCGATAGAACAAGCGAAAGTGGAGCCCGAATTTGAGCATTTATTCCCACATTTCATGAAGTTATCGAATCGATGACTCAGGCACTTCAAGTGCACAGTTCTCATCTATTCTCTCCGAAAAATAAACAGCGATTGTGAAAATTTGACTCCTACGTTTAATCCACCATATACCTCAAAATGATTTGCTGACCTATCTCGGAAACACTAACGTCATAAGTAGCAAACTATATGTTAGCGTTAGCAATAAAAAGAAAGAATGCCAACATCAGTGGACTCTTTCATCACAACATAACGAATGCCTGCAGATACACAAAAAAATGTAACACAATTACAGTCCTAGCCCCAATGACGAGTCGCTGAACGAAATATTTCGCAACGGGAAGCCTATAGGCTTTGTCGACGTCAACATTCCAGAAGCCAAAATTGAACCATTTTATAACTCCATTAGCAGAGTCATTGAAGGGGAATGTAATTACGGATCCACAGTTTTTCAGGTGGGAATGCACGCATTCCAGAAGGCAACGCACGTGGTGCTGACCAAAATTTAGAATTTAGAAACAATAAGAAGTTCGGAACCCCTTGCACATTGTGAAGTGACGTGTTTCACGTAATTATGAACCAACTGTTTCCAATTTCACAAATTCAGAAAGTTTTCTTAAAAGGAAGATATGACGTGGGAGATATTCCGATGTAAATCTCGAGATATTAGACTAAAAACATTACTAGACCCTGAATATATTCTTTCGAAGAACTTGCACAATGCAGATTGATCCTAACACATGTATATTGCCATATTGCCATGAACTTCCCTACGTTTTTTCAAAGCACCTATAAATATTAAAAATTGGTTGCAGCTAGTGAAGGAGGATAACAATAATAGGATAGCATTCTTTCCGCCCAACTTGCAGATAAAAGTGTAATTTCTAGTCGTGCTTCCAAAATTTTAAAGAATGTACATATTTTATTGCACATGGTGGAAAAAAATTCTACAAGCAGGGTGATGCGTTACGGTATAATTTACAAATTTCACAAATTCAAAGAGGAAAAAGAAAAGCCACATTATCACAAACACGACTTACCAAGCAAAATAAATCTGTCCGGTCAAGTAGACCAGAAATGTGGCAGCAGTCGTTGCCCGCGGATTTCTTTCGTAGCATTTCCGCCAAGTTCGAAATGGGAGCGCATCAAGAACGTCGATATTCAGACGCTGCCAAATCCCAGGAGACCGCCGGCTGACGCGATTGTTCTCCTGACGAATTCGAAGATATGCCTCGGGATGCGCCTCTGAGCCTAATCGAGAACACATTCACATCCGTCTGAGCGAAAGGCCAGCCAAGATCAACTATTCAAAGGCCAGCGCAAATTTCTACATGTAATTAACGAAGTTTCCTATCATTAAGTAGCTCCGAAGTTCAAGGTGAGTGAATATTGAAGCAGGAGGGTTGGTGAATCAGTTGACGATTTCTAAACATCCTAACGGAAAAAAAGATAAAGCGGAAGAGCTTATAACACGGATAAGAGTGACTACAGCAAATATTCTATTTCTTCGCGAATCTTAATGAGACAAGAGTATTTGCGCGCTTGCGAGGGTAGATCAATACACAATGAAGGGACATGAAAGATATGGGTTCAAGATAGAATGAATAAGAAACTATAGGTATGAAGGATTATTACTAAAGGTGGTTTATCCGCGATTCAGCTAAATTTGTGCATTATATCTAATCGATAACATACGCGCCAAGCACTCATACTTCGACTTTTCCGAGCACGGACTCGAGAATACTCTAGAATCGAATGATCCTTTCAGAATTTTTAGCTTCCATTGAACAGCTATACCTTAAAGGCAGAGGGTCACCTCGTTCTGCCTGTTGGATTTACCAACATATCCTAGACCTTCTCATCATGTTGATCCCTGGGATGTACATCAACAGGCACAGAAGCGACGAAATCCCCATTTTTAAAAGGCTCGAACTGGATAAAAATTTGGAACCCGGAGGCGGATCGCTCCAAACTGTGCTGGCTGCCTGCCACGGCTGCCGCGTCGGTCAACGAGTCTTGACGTGTTCAATAGGTAAGATCAACGGCTTCACATGTCAACTCGGGTTGGCAAACTGTTACAGACCCCGTCCTGGAAGACGGGCTTATAGACCATTCTGAGACAATTTATGTATACCGTTGGAACCATCGCGCCGAGTAGATGCAGAATCTGCTGCTAGCTGAACTACGAAAATGAGGTGGACCCTGCCCTTAAGCTACATTCATAGTGCATCGGAGTCCAATCCGGTCGGATAAGAAAAGATACGTATCGATCCTCGTCGGATAGATAAGGATAAGGATCAATAAGTATCTTTTCTTATCCGACCGGATGTAGCTTTAGGCTGTTGCTATATCCCATAAAAAATGCTTATGATTGTTTCGGAAGATTCACAAAATAACAGCCGATTCCACACATGACACATATGTTGAACTGCAAAAAGTGCTTCTGCTCTGCCTTTTTGAATACCTCAATATGTGTAATCAGAGGAGACGTTTACATCGAGAGAAGTTGATGCGCCCTAATAGAGATGAATAAGAATTCGACAAACCAGACTTGTAAAATTAGTGGCAACAAAGATTCAAATATTCGAATGGGAAAGAACTAGACAAGAGCTATAACAAATTCACCTCGGTTTTGGTTTCTGAAGTACTACTCTATCAATATACGCTAAAATGAACTCAAGAAGAAGTCCCATGATGAAAACACCAGATCAAATCGTGAGATGAGCACATCTATACTGGATACGCACCTGCTTTTCCGACGTAGGCGATGGCCCTTTATCAAACTCCAGCTCATCCTTTTTCCTTTTCATCTCCTCCCTATATGCCATTAGTCTCTCAGCAGCCTTATTCATTCTGCAAAGAGGTATAGAAGAGGCTTATAGAAGAAACATACATAGATGAGCTTAACAAGTAACCCTAGTCATGGAAAATCAATGCAAATACGCTCTGTTTTAAAGATGTAGCTAAAAGAGTGATACCATTTGACGAACGGGAACCAGAGAAGAAAAAAACAAAGTGACGATTATCGAACTTCTGCTGAAGCACTTATGTGGGGCGTTTTGAAAGTGACGAAGGGAATAGAGGAGAAATAACGTGATGGAAGCATGCAGACGTCAGCGAAATAACGCAACAGTATCTATACTTGAATGTTCATCGTTAAGTACACAAAGTTGCAATACTTTGTACCAGCTATCGTTTCCAGATTTACTATACTCCTCTTCTACCTCTGCGGCGTCACAGCGCTGCCGACGAAAACTGCGTGACGCGACATCGTTGATGAAATGTGTACTGCCATACTAAGGATTTGCGGAATTATGTACATATTTAAGCAAAAGTACAAAGTGCTGATACTGTATTCGTGGGCAAGAAGGTAAGTTTTTGCTTCTCCGTAACGGACCTATAATTAGATCTATTCACAAGCTTTCAACAACACGGGACTGGGATTTATGGAGCAACCAACATATCCTGTTGTAGACTACATAATGTTAGGAGGACGTAGGACGTGAAAGATTGTTTGCTAACCTGGTTTCGAGTAGTTATGCTTTCATGATTCCTAGCGGTGGGTATGCGAAAATAATGTCCAACTGCTTGAACATTAACAATTGGAACACAAAAACGGAAGAGAATGAATACACTTTTTCGTTACATAAAGTCTGTTTAAAATAATTGGTGCATCAGCCAGCAATTATTTGGACAAAGACCTACTTCATGAAGGTTTAAAAGAACACCTATGAAACAATGCATTGTCTGTAACGCAGAAAAAAAACAGATACAGTAATGGTCATCCTGATTCAGTGTTGTTATTTTGCATCCATATCACTTTATCATCATGCATTACCTGCGACAGATCATCACATGGACAAATATCAAATTCCGTTAAGATTTAATGCTGTGTGCCAGTCAGAGGACTATTGGAATCGCTCTTACTCACAGGAAAAACACACGCTGTTAAGTGGACCACATTCACGAGCAGCCCCACGGTGGTGTAGAAGATCCATTGCTATCGGTAGAAGTCATTTGTGGACAATTTTACCTCGAAGGTGTAGACATTAAAATGGTTCTTGCCTGGTGATATTTGGGTCCAAATTATGGAATTCGAATAATATGAACGTTATTTTGTTGCACCCTGTGAGTAAAATGATTTCACAGCAACACAAATGCAAACCCACAGCGTACAAAAGGAAGACGTTCATGACTAGAACGTGGGAGTTAGGGTTAGTTTACAAGGATAGGAGCAAACGCTAGGGTAAACTTCAAATACAGCGAGGGTCATCAGATCGATAATAACGTCTACAGTAAAGACAAGAAAAGGAAATTTGATGCAAATCAACGACTGCAAAAGATGACAAGAACTAAATGTGGTATCCCAATTCTAGTGACCTTCAGAATATGTACATGGTGAATTCATCAGGAAATTCGGAATAAATTCGAGGATCTTCATCTTACTTCGACTCATAGTAGGTATAGATCAGAAAGAAATCTCAATACAGTAAAGCGAATTGTAAAATCAAGCTACCTAAAACAAGTTTTTCACAAATATGCATGCGAGATGAAAGCGTTCAATGGAAATAAAGTTTCTCACGAAAGAAAAAACTCAAGTGACAACCCATTAGCACGATTTCGGATGCTGTATGAATGGGCGCGGACGTTGTGACACGAAAATGGGGGGGGGCGGCACTACCCGAGATGTTAGGTGCAGCCGGAGCGAGGCCTGCTGCGCATACCGATCATAGCAAATATCCTTCCGCTCAGAACTATCCCTGGGCTCTCAGAGCACTTTAAGTTTTTTTTTCTCATTAGATGAGCATTGGTGAAATCAAGTAATTTCATTTCATTTTGAATAGTTGCACATATTCGTCAATTACTGGCACTTCCGCAAATGAGCACAGAATCCTAGAAAATCGGCAGATTTTGTACTTTGCGAAAAGTGAACAAGTGAAAAGAGTGACCAAGGACAGTTTTTTCACTCTGTCATGACCATTACTACCGAAATTAGAGCACTGCATTGATGTCTTAGTGCCGATAGCAACTGCAGAAGGCGCTTGCTTCCCTTCGTGCCAGATGCTATGGGTAACTAAGGAGCTGCACCCGAAAATGGGCACAAACTACGTAAATGAGGGTATGCAAACCCGACGGAAAACCCCAGGCACGAAAAACGTGTGGAACCTAATCATTGCGAATATTGTTCCTGCGGCAGCGACGCGTTAGGCTGCTTTGGAGCGTGGCAACTCAGACGTCAATCCTGGTCGCACCAAGCCTAAGCGTAAGCCTAGAAGCCTAAACATGAGTGCCCCATCCCAATCCTCTTTTCTTCGAAATACGGGGTTACATAGTGTGATTATATATAGTCTTTGTGATCAGCGAAATATCAAATAACTCTATTATGCGAAGTTTGGGCGGAAACAGTGCCTTTGAGATCTTTGGAACCGAGCTAACCGAACAGTACCAGAGATTTATAAAAGTGCATTTTCCAACCACCTAACATACAGGCTGATCTAAAAGTGTTTGGCCGGTGTCCATGACAATTTATGACCGTGGCGCATTTGTACAACAGTGTTTGCTCTTCAGCTCTTATTTTTAAAACATCTATTGGGTAGTTCCTAATAGTATTTTGTGGGATCGTCCCATATCACCTATTCCATGGAGAGATACAAACGATTTTCTGAACTGCTCCCAAGCTGTCGGTATTTTTTAGCTAAAAGGAGATAAGCGAGCAATGCCTGTGTGCCATAGCAGGGAATGAGATTAGCAAACGAGCATGGTAATAATTTTGGAGGATTGCATAGGGACAGTCAAGTTGAAATGGATGAAGTCGTAACCTCAGCAAGTTAGTCCCCAATTTTAACTAGCCGACTATCGCTCCGCGGAGTCACCGTCACACACCGTCGCTTTGCCATAACTTTCGTAGAACTGCACCAATCCAAACGATTTGGTTACCATTCGATTTATCTCAAAGAGATCTTTCAGATGACCCACTTATCGTCGAGGAAAACTTTAAGTTTACTGGTTTTGTCCAAGTAATCGATATATCGATTGATGCCCTGTAATGGATAGGGCTAGTAGTAGCTCAAACACGCGGCGATGAACTGGATTTCAAGCTTAGATCCGGTTATATATTGTGAATTGAAGCAGAAACACCCAAAGTTAAGCATCCGGGAGCTGATCTTGGCAAATTCCACACTAATTCAAGAGAACCCAATTTTTGACGAAGTTGCTGGTGGCGCACACTACTGCAACAGACCGAGCAAACTTGAGCAAAAAAGAATGACATATTCAAGACAACTCTTTGTGAGCTTTGTGATATGCGAGTGCCGTTGCTGCAGGCCTCCTAGTCTCGGTGTTACCCTTGCCCAAAATACAAACTTTCGTCGGGCCTCGTAAAAATCTCGATGTTGACGAAGCTACTGTTCGATAGTGAGATTAGCTACGGATCTCCTAGGAAAATCTTATAAGAACACTAGGTGTACTTCTAGAATTTGCAGATCAAACACTTCTATCATTATTTGTCATCTAGGACTGCACTAACTTGGCCCGAAAATTTGGCCGCAATTTTATAAACATCACTAGCAGCCCCAGAAGAACGTTCGAACAATGGGAGGCCATGTGCTCTGAAAGAGGTCTCGAAGAGCCCTAACCTGGACCGAAACGGGAAGTTTTCGAGAGATACGATTTTTCGGAACTTTTAGCTGCTGCAGGGCATCTCGGCGGACCCTGAGCATGGGAGCTTGTCGCGTTTGTGGTGACTCCCAGGTTCAATGGCTGTCCACGAAATTCTTTTTGCAAAATGTTTGATTTGATCAGAAAACCTTTATTTGGGTGAACATATGAATATTTTGGCTGCTCACGGATATCTAATGCATAAAATGATACAAAATACAGAAGAAAGTACTCGTATCTAAACGAAAACTTTTAGAAAAACCATGGCAATAAAAAACAATAGGCAACAAACATGGGAAAGAATCCTTGAACCTACGATCGGAAACATAACTTTCATGAAAGAAGTTAACGTTCTCCCAAGCGTCCAAAAGCGCGCGTGTCCCACTACATGGCGGTACGCTCAAAATCGGCCCTGTCGCCAACATGCTAATAACACGCTTTTACCTTTAAAAGAAATTGATTTTCTCTGGATTCAAACTTATTGTTAGGTGGGCTGTCGTTTTAAGACTTTTTACCACGGCACTGCTCCTGTGCATAAGTCATATTCGTTTCAGAACTGTAGTAAAGCTTCTTATAGACATTCACCACCCTGCCACACGGGGATAGGTCCCTGGGCGGCAGAATTCTGTGAGCGGCTTTAGTGACAACCTCCAAGGCTCTGCATAGGTAACTGTACATAATTAGGTCGAGTTCCTCCTGACCGCTTCTCTTAAGGATCCGCTCGCAGAACACAAAAAAAAAATCCTGATTCCGTTGATCTCTGATATGAAATACGAGGTGAGCACTATACTTAATGAAATAAATTTACAAACAGGCATATTAATGGGTAAACAGGCATACAGGAAGAAAGAGATCATTGCAGACAAAATCGAAAATAATGGTTCGAATCTACTTCGTTATATGTTGTACTCGGTAGGAAGAAGTATAAACTTGTATGAGATCCCAGTCTCGCTCCTCAATGCTGAGTTTCGCCGACGTTTGCATTGTATTGAATATTTGCAGATCTCGGTACGCAGTGCTAAATAAAGAAACTTGTCATTAACTGATCCTTATGCTACTCAATCATAAGATTCAGAAACATGTCCGAATAACAGAAGGAAATAAGTTCACCTACTCATTAATAACCACTACAATTAGAATGCCATCTTTGCATTTTAGGTAGACTTCTTTGTCAGACGTTTTGAAAAGAACTGGTGAGCAGGTTGAACGATCCTTGGGTTCATTGAAGAAAGGACCATGAGCGAACAAGCAGAGAGAGTAGTTATCGAAGTAACAATCAGGGAGCCCCTCGGTCTGTCCATCCATTCCATTACGAAGCATTCTTAAGGAAGTCCTCAGCACTTCTTTGGAACTCAAAATTAGAGGCACCGTTCCAACTCAGAATCGTTTTTGAGATGTCCATGAGAAGAGAATCCTCAAGAGCTGCTGATTACAGTGGTATATGTGATTTCGTGCAGAACTGCCGGAAAAACCCGCTTTCGAGCCCCAATTCTTGAGGAGCCGATGGGCGGGGCCGGGCGCCGAGCTAGTGCGTTAACTGTATAATTCACGGGCACACCTTATGGGGAAATTCGTAGTTCTCGGGAGAGTTCCTCATCCACTCTGTAACGAAAAAGAAACTGCGTCCCATGTGTGACGAGCAAGGTAGGAAACTTTTTAATCCCATCTTGGCTCCGCCCAAAATGATCCCCAAAAGTTTGTGCTTGAAAAGCGGCTTTCTGCTAGTTTCGCATGGGATCACGTACACCATTCTGATCGGCACCTACTGGAGATTCTTTTCGCGCGAAAGTCCCAAAACGATTCTGAGCAGGAACGCTATCCTTGAAATATTCTGCCTACTTAATAGCATTCGGTCGTTCGCTCATAATTCCATGGGAGGAGTGAAACGCTCCAAGCTGAAAAAAATTAAGGAAGTTTTATAGGCAGTACAGAACAGCCTAGGAGATCAAATCAAGGATGTAACATCTTTACAAATAAATATGTGACAGACTTACCAAGTGACCGATTTCGTGAACAGCAGCTCCAGCGGCGAAGCCAAGGGAGCTCATTTCATCAGGATTATTCTCTGACAATATTTCCTTATAATGACGTCCACGAAAATCGGGAAGAGGGATCACAGCAATGCCATTCTCAAATGAAGGAACAGTATCTCTGCATCCGCCCAAGAAACACACATGGTAGCCAATTTTCTGTCTCAAAAATGACTTTTTTCTTATGACCTAAGCACACAGCTTAGATTTTTTGCAGAATTCCTAACCTTATCTGCTTCAAAAGACCCATCAGGTCTGACACGTCTCGATGTATAACTACTTGTTCGTCTACATTGAGCTCTCGGAAATTCACAGATTTCATCCTGAAAATATGGCAGTTTCTCCGTGAAAAAAATACGAAGCGGTTTCTCAAAAATTTTCTGTTCAAAGCTACAAAGAGAAAATGATATCAAAAAATTAGCAAGGTAGTCCTGCTCGCAACCTCAGCAACTTAGTATTCGCTTCAAATTTGAACACGTAATCACAATGCTGACAAAACTTCATTTTGACCAGGCTAGCACACTCGCAAATGTCCACACCAGAGCTGAAAGTGAGCTCTGTTATACGAACGCCCACTCGAGGAAGATACGTCCTCCCATTCGTATCCCCCTAGGGTCACGGAATTCAACAACACACCAGATCAAACAGCTAGGAAAACCATCTTCCGAGTCAAGAATTCTGCGCTGGTGACTTGATAATTGATATGCAAACATAATAATTTCATACGAAAAAACGCCAGGCCATCAGCAGTTCGCCTCTCATACCTTTTCAACTTCCTTGTGGGGGCCGCAGGAAAAAAATGAGAGGTGGGGGGGGGGGACATAACAGGAATGGAGACGGATAGTCGGGATCTCAAAAGTGAAAATTTTCTTGGAATTCGTTATGACATTAACTACAACTAAATACTTGGGAAGTAGTGAATATAATGGTGAATTAGAAACATGCAACTGCTGAGAAAAGTCTCATCGATGGAATAATTTTGCGAAATTTTCTATGCATTCTCAGAAGGGCGCACCTAATCGTCGCACAAACCATCCCTTCAGACCGCAGCTGGCTCTTTCAACGCGGCTCTCTTCAGCTCAGGAGCGTAAATCTGCGTGAGCGCTTGGTCTAAGACATTATTAAGACTAGACTGTTGAAATGCAAAGGTAAACCTGCTTGGATGTGGATGCGTCTGAAGAAATTCTTCCACAGCATGCTTAATAAAGTCGAAAATAGTCCTCACTAAAAGCACTAGGTGAGAGCGCTATAACAACGAGGAAAGTGAGTACAGAGTATCAAGCACAAACCTATGAAAATAATGTAATCTATATCGTGTGACTCTGGGGAAGATTCGTCGGCGGATAGCCTTATCAAATGCAGAGAAATAGCCGTTTCATCCTGAAGTTGGTAAACTGAACACTATAGCATGATTTCAAGACCGATACAATATCGCTCTCGTGAGCATTTTTCGTTCTTATCTGAACACTTGAAAATGAAGAGATCAAGGCCTAGACGCATCATGGAAGGGATGGGTGATCTCACACCCATGGCTACCCATGGGCGTGAGGTTATCCTTGGTACCCTGGGTATAGAAATTTGGCTGTATTGACATGTTCAATATGGCCAACCTCAATAATATGTATATCCGAGTACCCAAGACCAAATCAGTGCATTACCGCTCCACTTATCATTAGCTTAGGGTGTCGGGAAGCGCTTGCGCTGTGGCCAGCTGTATAGATCGCAGTTATTACCAATTTTAGATAGGCTGTGACTTTGCATGGGTGGCTTCATGAGCGTAGCCAACTGTTGAGCGTTTCCAGGATACATTGCTAGGAACGGACGTAGAAGTGAAGTTCCAGTACTCTTTTCTAACATGTGCGTGTGAGTCTTGTGTAGCTTCAGTCCACACTTGTTTTTGTTGATTGTGTGATCTCCGGCCCAGTACTGCTACTATAAAAAATATGTAACCTTAAGTATAAAAATTGGGTGAGCGTGGAGAATTGGTAAGAGGCTTCGTTCCAACAATCGATGGTTCGATCCTGCCCAAAGCCAAGCAGGCGGATGCCCTCTGCAAGTCAATGTACAGGGCAGATAGGCATTCAAGGCCTCTACGATGCTCAGATGAAGTCGAATGCATGGCAAATCCCACATATCGGGATTGATTAACGCCTACCACTTCAATCTTTAAGTGCAAAAACTATGTCCACATTGTGACAGTCGTAAATTTGGTCATACTTAGATTTTGTTGGGCTCAATCTGGATATCAGAACTGAGACTCTGCTAGAACTAAATACCAGTGTTGGGCAAGATTTGAACCACAACGGTATATATCCTCACAAAATTTCCGGGTTCACAAACTAGAGGAAATGCTGGCGAACCTCAGCCTTTCAGCCTCTTCCGGCTGCTACCCATGCAGATTGCAAACCTTTTTGTAGTGGCTTATTGAGGTGGTTGGGTGGCGCCTACATGTAGTTTTGGGAGGATGGGTGGCTCCCTGTTCGTGTGTTGTACACGGTTAGGTAGGGATTTTTATTCGACCGACCTGCACCTAGTGGTGCTATGGTATATAGAATGCTAGATAAAGAGAGCGTGGTAAAAGCATAGTACACGAGATATCTAAGCGAGAACCATAAACATATAAGTGAAGTCATGAGTAATAGCCCTCATCTAGGCAAAACAGAAGTGCATCAGCTTGTAATAAAAATAATGACGCCCCGTTTCTGCCCTGGACTTGAATCCGTACTGTCCCATGACAGCTACCTCTCTAACCTCAAACACTGAAATCCACCCCCACTAACCTTGAGCTCTGCAGTTTATGACGCCAAATTATAAGGACCTTTCTGTCTATTTTCTTACTCATTCCCAAGTCCCATCAATTTGGATTTTTCCTCCGCTTCCCGACACCCAAAAAAAAAACTACAAGTGAGGAATGGGTTTATCTCACTAACAAATTTCTACATTATTACGCGCTACACTGCGATTATGAGTGGCCTACATGTGGCCTTTATGAGGCAGGAGGGAGACCCCTCCTGCCCCAACGAACTTACTTGGGCAAAAAAAAAAGATGAGCAAGGACTAGATGACCAATAGGACTGCAACAGAGACAATTAACTAAAATGATCAAACAAAAGAACCACTGTCGAACCAAAGAATGTGGGAGAGGGAGTAAGAGCGAGACCTTTTTTGCTTTGTTTACCTCATTTTATACCTCTCCTTGCCTCAGGGGCGGGGCGACGCGCTGTTGATTAATGGATATCTACTGGGTTGTCAATGGCTATCGGGGAGGTTCAGTTTGCTTTTCCTACAAGCTGCTGAAGATTACTTCTAATGAGGGTGCCTTCTATACTGACACAGTTTTGGTCTCTGAAAAATGACTTAAACATTGAACAGTATCCCCATCAGAGTGACCTGCAAGGTGAATTTCCCTCCCCAGGGTTACTTTATCTCGATTTTTTGTCGGTTTTATTTGCCCACAGTATCACAGAAACCTGGGCGCAAATTGACGGATATTTTATGGTTTGATGTGAATGTTCACCGAATAAAAAGGAAAACTCAAGGTTCACTCGACTTTGCGACCAATTCAAAAACTACAATCGTTTATAGAATGTTTTAAACACTATAGTTGGGTATTCGTACTTATTGCATGCTTTTCTCGACGCTCTCTCAAACCGCTGCGCACTTTCCCGCTTTTTTTTTCTGGCGCGTCCCAACTATGGTTCCTATGTAGAAGGATGCAGCAAATTTCTCAGTTAGTGTCCGCATTATCGTATCAAGAACCAATTTTTTTCCCTCTAATAGGCAAGATTTTCGGGGTAGGCAGCAGAAACCCCAAGTGAACTACTCAATCACACCTACAGTGAATGTTTTATAAACGATGTTTTATACCGCTGTTATGCCATATCTAGCAGCTTTCCTACCCAATTTTAAGGATTTTTGACAAAATCGGGAAGAAAGCGACTAGAAATAGCATTCCGGCAACAAACGACACCGATCCGGCGCGCGCGTCGCGGCCGCGCTGCGTCCTTCTCGAGGCCGCGGATGGGCCATTGCCATTGACGTTCACTGTACACTCTGTCCGAAACGACGAGACCGCTCATGCACGCGGGGATTGAGAGGCCGTCACGTTTGCCAGCATTCCGCATCATCTCTAATCTGCGTATCACGTTCCATCGTTATCTTTACGGTATCGACCAATGATTTGCCTGTGATGTGGGCGACTTGGCAGGTACATACGTCCCAGCCGCGCCGCCCCTAGATCCCTGCGTACGTGGGCGGACTCGTCGTTTCGGATAGACTGTATGTATAACGTCAAGGACCACATCTCGATGTCATCATGAGCACTTACCATTAGATTTTCAAGATGTTGCGAGCATTCCTAATCAATCCATCGATTACCTTATAGGCAATACAAAGTGATCATCCATTAATTTCACGAACAATAACTCGACGACGAAGCATATAAACCAGGTCAAACGATCAAAAATTCTGAAAGTATTATACTCAGCAGTGGCATATCGTCACACACGCATGCACCACACCATCTGAGGACCATCTGCCACTGGAGAAGAAGCACGAAGGCTGATCGAGAATGAGGATGCTGGTTATTCAAGGTATGTACATATTTACAGAGACCCGTTCGAAAGCGCCGCTCCGACATTTCAGCGCATGCGAGCGGGCCTCCACCTTTAAATGATATGCTACGCAACCTTTGCGTGATATGCTAAGTAAAAGTACGCGCATAGACGCTAATACATTGCAGACCACAACACTCAGTAGTAAGGCGTCATGAAGGTGTAGGTTGAAGTTGAGCAAGAAAAGAACACCCATATTTCAGGCGTTTCGCAAAATAGAGTCCTCTTAATCGGTAGTAGACGACGTTGGCTGAGCAAGGACTGGTTATAAAGTGAGTCGATAGGGTTTCTTATCTCACGTATGCTGCTGTAAAAATCTGTAACCATATTGCTCTTTTAAGCCTCCTAGAATCTCTGTCTTTTTTTCAGTTTACCGTGCTTGTGAAGGGTTGCATTTTGACTCATTGCAATGTATATAATATATCATATAATGAACAAATAAAAACACTCATTCTGAGCTACGGCATCATTAGGTGCTCTCAAACTCTGGTAGACCACCGTGTTCACATCAAGGGTAGAACGTTCTCGGTAACTTCAGTGCTTCATTCTCGAAAGAAATACGTGCTGCTGTTAGCCATTTTCCGTGAGCCACGGAACGTTTTTGAAGACTCAGTGGTAACAATGCTTTATTATTCGGTTCCATTATGGAAACAACACGAATTTTATTCCATCATTCCATCATAGCATAGTACCAATAATGCCATAGAAAGACTACCTACTGAGAAGCAGATACCTTCGGACAAAAAACTTTCATATTAAAAACGAAGGGTTAAGAAATGAGGTGTACACGGACAATTGATACAATATAAAGTTGATGATAGAACTGAGATAACAGCCAGGATTAATATTGGTACTGAACATTGAAGCCGCGTCCTTTTCGCTTCATCCTTCCATTGCCAGTAAATCTGCTGGTTGAGGGGAAACGTTCCACCTAAAACAAAATCGAATACGTTGCCCTAAGATCGAACCCATAACATGGAGTACTCTTCTAAGATCGCTTCAGTTGTAGCGCTTACCTCGTCATCAACGTCATCGTACGCCACAAACTGTCGGTTCGGTCTCTTTCTGATGAATCGTACATTGCTTTGAGCAGACCGTTGTACCTAAGGAAGTAAAAGGATTATTTACAAAAATTTCGGCTTTATTTTTTTCTCTGGAAATGTAGGTGAAAGCATGCTCTATATTGCTCATACGTCGAAATCGAAAAGATCGAAAGACATAATCTCACCCTGGAACTCATTGCTTCATCCACGTAGACCACATTTGCTCTGCGAACAGGAGGTCGGCGATTTCCGCTCGGATATACAACAATATCTCGGTCAAGGAAGGCTCTGTTGGTCCTCGCTGGTTGCTGCACAATCACACGGCTTCTCTGTCGTTGAAACTGTGATGGCTGTTGCTGAACAAAGCGGCGAGGGGCTTGTACCGCCGCACGTTGCCCGTTCTGCTGCACAACCCTCACTCTCTGCTGACCACCAGCACGATAAATTGGTCTAACTTCACGTCGACGAACAACACGAACAGGAGCGGGTTGCGGGTCCACAACACGTACAGTCTCATATACAACCTGCTCCGGCCTGAAAATTAAGAATACTGCAATTGAACACCTGAAGGCAGCACCCACCGAGAGAAGCAAGGGTGGAAATGATTTCCACGCCTGAGATCTAGCAGAGAAGGAGCTACCCACACTCTCATAATTCTGCGAAAGATGTATCGTTGAGAGCAGAACCATTGCCAAAAGATAATATGTTGAACAATGTATCACCCTATCAACCAGACCATTGCGGCGTCGCGTAGCAATTCTCGGCCGCATTTACTCACTTTCTCTGGGATGAAATCTGTCCCCGGCAGTGGCGGACGCAGAAAGTGGGCAGGAGGAGGAGAGTGGCGTGGGAAAAAAGTGGGGTCTCCGCCGATTTGGGGACCCAGGTGGAACATAAAATTAATAAAAATATTAATTATAATAATGAACAACAAATAAAAATTATATTAAAAATAGTAATAAAAATGAACAATTAAAAATAAACTAATACAAGTTTTTTATTTGTATTGTAAAGTAATTTCGAAAATTTGGCGACCCATTCTGGGGGGCGCCCCCACCCCTGCGTCCGCTACTGGTCCCCAGTACCTGATAATTCCACCCCCTCATCCTGTGAAGACTTATTCCCTATCCTCCCCCCACTTCGGTATTTCTTTTCATTCTTTCCTACGTATGAGATAGTTTTTTCCTCGCAATGGATTCGTGGGTACCGCCTTTAAAAGCACAACAAAAAGCATGAAGACTATGTCTTTAACTTCTCGACATTTTGCAAACTCAAAATAGTACATGCAAAGAAGTTCAAAGTACATTGAAAAATACCTTTCCTCCACCTGACGCTGAATACCAGCACGAATTCCTCTGGGTCCTCTCACGACCTGAATCAGTAACCTTCAAACGATTACCTTGAAATGATCCTGCAAATTCAATCCTGTCCACATCCACATTGATTTAAAACTTCGTAAACTAAAGAATTTTCCCAGATTTTCACTGAAATTTCCGTATCCTAGATTATGACCTTTTGAAATCTGGAGAATGGTGACCGAAAGCTCTGGATATCACGTCAATGAATCAGCAACTGGATTAGAATATTCTGCGTTTCTGTCAAAAGCAGCTCAATTTTGCTCTCACAGATTTTTTTATCTTCTTAAAATTAGCGTTACAGTGAGGAGCAACGCGGTGTTCAATTTTGTTAAATCCTATAAAGAAGGTGTTTTCATTGCCATCACTCCAGCCCCGTTGCAAAGAATGGCTCGGTGGCCCGCGGTTCAAAATCACAAGATTTATCATAAGGAAAGAGAGTGAATGTAAACGAAAACACCAACTCGTCCTGTCTGAAGCTAGTACAAATCGCTTCGCATTTGAGAATGCCGATGTCTACGACCGGGCAACTTTCATAGATATGTTGGGACAACTCCTAAGCTTCGAAAACGATGGTAACCTTGGACACGGAAATTTACATGGGTGTTGCCTTTAAGCAGACTTCAGCATAACCAGTAACAACATATTGGACAGATGCACTCCCCTTGCAAGTCCGGCTAGTGCATTAAAAGGTGAGAGCGGTCCAACGCTTCCCATGATTTCTCTCCGACTAAAATTCCGAAGTGTACCCAGGCAAAATGGAGGTGGGGGGGGGGGGCACCTAAGAAAAGTCGATAACTTGGCCTATCCTGGGTAAAAAGGGAGTTGGGAGCGCTTCCCATGATTTCTCTCCTGTGAAGCCTAAGCCTAAGCCTTAGGCTTAAGCTTAAACCCAGGCTTAAGCATAGGATTAGGCTTAGGCTTAGCTTAGGCTTAGGCTAGTGCTTTTACTTAGGCTTACAAGGTGAAGCCTATGACCTTCTGTAGGGTGCCCCCCCTCCCCAACTCCCTTTTCGCCCTACCCTGTACGTTCTGACTTGTTAGCTGAGATTACAGAACGCTCTTACTTGGTTACTTAATGTTACCTAAAGTGCAAAAAAGTCAGAATGTGTAGTACATGTCATACTACAGGGTGCGCACAAATTATTGGCGCGTGGTTTTTTGAGTCCCAATCAGCGGTGCATGAGCGAATTCAAAGGCCACGCTGTGGGTATGTTCGTTGGGGCAACATCTATCGTAAACGACAGCAAGATTGTCGAGTGACCTTATTCCTGGTCTGTGAAGACTTAGAGAAGCTTTTAGATCAAACCGCCCTTGGCACGCAGGTATTATTTCACAAGATTTTTTCAAGATTCCTCAGGAACCGGGTTTCAACCAGTTTGTTTCTAGCTATTTAATAGTACAGACTTTACCCACTAACATATGTATAGTGGAGCTCATAGGAATGCAAACGAAGCGTGTGACGTACACGATCCCTACGAGCGAAAATTCAAGGAAATCACCCGTGAAAGCACTTTTGATTAAATTTTGCTTCTGAACTGGGGCTGAACGAGTTTGCGAAAGCCACTTTTTATCCATGGAATTGGGAGTCTTCCACGGTTTCAAAACATTCACTAAATTTGTTATTACTAATGATTATCAGTCCTGAGTTCGCAAAAAATAGCAAGAATGGCCAGTTAGATAGAAAGCCTGTTTTGACCATGGTAATCATTTGGCGGTCCGATTCACGATGAGCGCGTAGTAGCTGAGACTAAGTCGTGACATACCATGCATGGGTGGTTGGAGTCTTCTGAAGCCTACCCCAGAAAATCTTGAGAGGAAGGGAGCTGTAACCGACCCCGTGTCACCAGCGATTTGACCAGGAAATTTCCTGAAGCCTGGGTAGGCACAGGAAGAGGTCATTTGGGAAACCAGCTGCTGCCTAGAGATGGCTCAAGCAAGGATATTTACGATGTGACTTGGGAATTCGCTCAATCTTTTCTAATTGGCGCTCAAAAAAAAAACCGCGCGCCAATAATTCGCGCGCACCCTGTATTGACCAATACCAAGTGCACCCCCTCCCCAACTCCATTTTACCCGTCTACCCTTAAATTTTGACAACATCACGTCCTCAGAATTTTCGAAGTCGGTAACACTGCTGAACTGTTCTTCGCAGCTTTCAGCCATTAGCAGCTTTCAATAATAGGGAAACTCACGACGCGAGGAACACCCAGCACTCTTTTACGAATACCACGTGATCTTGCACCGATTCCAACGAGAGCGGCATCAGTACGACTCTGTAAACAAAGGCTTCCAATGTACACATCATGACGTTTTGGAGAGGTGAAAACCAGAAAAATGAAACCAGCTCTTGAACATCGCCGACATGACTAGACGGATAACCAGAATTGTCCAACACGATTGTGGAGACAGATCACTGGATAACAAGATCCACAGAAGAAATGGCCGATTCGTCTTGCCATCTAGCGTGCGAATCACAACAAGAAGAGGTGCGGTCAGTATCACCGCAGATTTTGTCGATACACGACTTTCCTCTCAGAGCTGGTGCACACAAAAATGCTGTCATCGCAGCTCGTCTCCAATGAAACCACGCGTTGTATGGTCCGAGTCTTGGGTTCATTTAAAAACGTACTGCTTCGCGGCTTACCGCTGTTGCTGCTTTAGCTCGCATCCTCTTGATCGTTTTCTGAAAAGCGAGCGGTTTTTTTTTCTTTTCAGATGTGGCAAGAAGTACGTTAAATCAGCCTTACATTGACGAGGTTCTTCACAAAACGTCTAGTAGCAGCATTGTTTACGACCGATACACTTGCGCCATCGGAGCGAGCGCCACGGCGCTGTACAGACTCCGAGCGAGCACCTCGTCGCTGACCGAAGTTAGCGCGAGCACCTCGACGTTGCGCAAGGCCACCTCTTCCGCGAGAACCGGCAAATGTGCGACCCTTAAACTAAGAAGTAGTACTAAATCAATGAAAAATAAAAACAAATATAGAGAAATGACAGACAAGAGAAAACAAAAATGGAAAAGTCGTCTTACCCTTTGCGCACCACCGTTGCTTCTTCCGGTTACTCTGCCACCCCGCGTTTTCTTATTGAGCTTGATGATGTCATCAAGCGCCATGTTAACTTTATCGTCTTCCATCTGAAATCGAAAATCTCGAAAGTTCTCTGACGCCGCTATTAACATGCAAAATATATCAAAGGAAAGACAAAATAAGTATAGCACAAATCTAATGAGGATGTATAAGGAACGACAGGCAAAAGGCTGACCAAAACATAAGGGTGGTAGTTGAACCCATTCCATCTAAATGAAGCCAACATTTGCAACAGCGGTCCGCTGTGTGCCCAGGAAAACGAATTACGCCAAATGGCCTTTAGCCGCTTGTACAACGGAAAGTGTCCAACGGTGCCATCGTGAACATGTTTGTCGTGTCCAATGACGTGTTCAGACATGTACAACCACGGTAGAGCATGATTTTCCCGCAGTTTGCAAGCAATGCCAAACTTACTCATATTTCTATTCTCCCCCTCAGGTTTAAATAATACATCGTAAAGTGTTTTCGATCTGCGGTGGCTTGCCGGAGCACCGCTCAGGCCTTCATCCATATCGTTATCATTGCCCGCGTATCGTAGCCATATCATAGCCAAACATCACCTCTAGCTATCAGTGACGTGTCTGGCTTGCTAGAGATAACGATAGAGGATTAGCGGCGCGGATGTATGGTCTATTACAGGCCATTCATCGGGGAGTCGGTATGGCACATATCGGAGATATGGGCTCCACGTACTCCCACATTATTTCCGGGACCCTTTCTAACATGTTGAGCAGTTAAAAATCACTGCGACTAACAAGCTTGAACATGCGCGACTTGCCAAAGGCCACTCTAATCTTTTTACGCAAAAATGCACCAATACCGACTCATTTCTGAACCGCCTGTAGCTCACAGAGGGCGCCTGATCCCACTCTGTCTGCAATTACTTTGCCCGCAGAATGCGTCTGGAAGGATATTTTAGCGAATGGCAGTAGGGAAGCGTAAGAATGAGAGGAGTCACACCATGTGCAAAACAAATAAGTGCAAAAAATGGACCAGTTAGCCGAAAAATGATGAGGTCGTAGTTGCGGACAAAGTCGGATGGGACGCCCTCTGTGATCTAATAGACTATAGGTCATCTCAGATCGAACATATCATACATACAGTCCTCCTCAAAAGTACATGCCTCATGCTTCACCGCCGATCTGCTAAGCTGCGCCGCATCATCTATACATTATCATACGTGATGTGACGTGGCTGAGCTGACGACGGTTCAGAGTGAGGCAAAAATTTTTGAGAAACTGTAGTCTCCTTTAATCTTCTGTAGTCGTTCTGTAGTCCAATTTTTGAGAAAGACTTTGAGCAAAGTTCTTGCCTCACGCTGAACCGCCCGTCCGTTTAGCCACGTCACACCACGTACAGGGAACTCCAAATGTACGCAGACAAGGAACGGGACCGCGGCGCGGCTCTTCTGGGCAGAGACCAAGGCGCTCAGCATGCAGAGCGCCCGTGTCTCTGCCCGAGAGAGCCGCGTCGCGGTCTCGACCCTTGTCTGCGTACATTTGTGGTTTCCTATATGATAATTCACAGGTGATGCGGCGCGGCATAGCAGATGGGCCGTGAAGCGTGAGGCAAGTATTTTTGAGAAGGAATGTATTCGTATAGTGCATTCCACCACGGGCGATAGCTGGGAAGACAGCAGAGAGAAAAAGAACGGGGGAAGTGTCAGCAGTTGGAGAAGAGTGAGAGAAATGCAGCGTATCCGCACGGTTAGAATAACCCCTGACTTCGCCAGTTCAAAATGAATAGAAATGAACCGGCGATATAAGAGATAAGGATCATGGAAATGATCCGTATCGAATACACGTTACATCGCCATGGATCATTCTCCCTGATTTGGCGTGGGATAAAATGCGGTGTGAACTGCAAGACGATATATATATATATATATATATATATATATATATATATATATATATGCCGGTGGGGCTACACGTTAACGCACGTTGATACATGTTAACTCAAGGGATCAACGTTTGATTTAACGCGTAGCAACGTCGGTCAATAAGTGATGCAGCACAGGCACCTTTGCCAGCGATGCAGCATCAATGGTTGTTCTCTGCAGGTGTCGAATAGGGTTGGGATCAAAGCAAACACTTTTTTTATGTGCTGTATCACACAGGTGGATCCGAAACGGCTCATTGGCAGCAAAAGTAATATGTATTCACGCCTTTGTAAGATGAGTGCCGATTTGCGCAGCGTCTATCTATCCCAGTGGGTACGAAAAAAAAATCCGAGGAGAAAGTGGATCCCTATCTCGGTGATATCACCGTCCTCATTATCGTCCACTTTTCCCGCTTCCTGTTCTAACCTCAATCTGTTGAGGTGTTTACAAATACAGCTGAATCAGAGGGATTTTCCAAGGATTGGACATCCGTTTCAAAGCTGGAAAGACAATGTCAAACGTGGATTGAAGTCGACCACTGAGTGGCGAAAAAGGAAGTAGGAGACGGGGGGGGGGGGAGGTGGGAGCACGCCAAAAGTGGTGCTGAGCCTCCGCGTGGAAGCCTAATCTTGAACGGACGCCCCCCCCCCTCCACACCCCTCGAACTCCGTTTTTCGTGGCTGCGTAAGCTGAGGCTTCGTTAGGCCGACATTTCCTACCCAGTAATTAGCAATTACCTTCATGGCTATATTTCCGGAAGTATGTAAGCGTTCCTTGAGTTCTTTTCACAGTCCTGATTGACTAGCATCTGTTTATACGTAATGATTTGTCATTTCACTGTCACTTTCACTCTCGCTGTCAGAATTGAAAAATTGCGCTCTTTTTCATCCGTCTTTTCATTTGTTTTTAAAAGATAATTTATTTATTTTTATTGCGTTGCTGAGAAAACACTTCGTGCGATTTGGAGGTAACAAAACAAAAAAAAACAGTTATTGGAAGAAAAAGCCTTAGGGAGGCGTACATGGTGGGAGTAAAGTGTGTGAAACGCAGTAAGAAAATCGTAAACCTCTACCTGTGCTGTGTGTGTTGGCGGTAGACATGAGACACAGAAGAAAATGGAAAAGGACAACCAACAATTTCTGATTATTCTACACAAACGCAAAGCGATTATGAAACCAGCGCTATTATATGCCACAGGCCAGTGCAATTGACAGAGCCCTAATATACCACGAGTCGCATGATTCATCGAAGTTACCCAGGCCAGACGTGTAAGTGCTTCCAATTTCACCCATAGTTAACACGGAGTCATAGGGTTCACCCCATGTAATCTCAACAATACATTTAAGAGTAACATTAGTCATAGGGCGGAGGTATATATGTAAACGTTAACTATTCCTTGGTAAGGTTGATGGCTAATGCTGTAGCTCGTTACAGACTACCTCGCACTTTACCCCATGGCTTGAGGGTGAACATTCCGATGAGTTTCAAAAATGGGTGAACTTTAGCGGTAATCGTGATCACCACGGGCAAAATTAGCGATGAATATCACCCCAGGCCCAGTTCTACACCAACAGCGTGCGAACAACCATCTACTACCTCCGAGCAAGAATGCTAGCTTAGCAGGAAAAGAAGCGGGAGGAGAAGCCAAAAACGTAGAGGTTCAACAGAAAGGAAAGGCACGCCTTATAGATGAGGAAAAACGAAATGAGAAATGCATCGATTCGCACAGAAAACGCGGCGCGGCATCCCGTCGCTGGGAACGCCTGCGCGGCTATCGATCGACGATGAGTCAGGGGGTGGCCGTACGCGGACTGAAAGGAACGCGGCTGTTCTGAGGGTGAAGAGGCCAACTATGACGGCAACCCTCGTGTTCAACAGAGTGGTCAGCGATTCTCTGAGATGCTTAAGGAACGGCCCAGCATGGCCAGAACTCATCCGCATCTGTATATATAAAAGTGAAAGTTTGTGTGTGTGTGTGTGTGTGTGTTTGTGTGTATGTTCCTTATAGAAATCGCGGAGGATGAACCGATCCGGACCAAATTTTGCATACAGGCCCAACGGGGGCCGGCGGAGGTTATAGGCTACTTTGCACCTGGGATTATCGATTGGTTTATCGATTATATCGATTTTATCGATTTTTCACAATTTTTGTCCAGGGGTCGATGAGGACATGTCTACTAGGGTTCTTCAATATGCTGAACACGACTATGACAGCCGTTTTGCATGGCGGTATCGATTTATTGATTTTATCGATTTTTTCAACTTTCGCTCGGGGATCGGTGATGACATGCCCACTGGGGTTTTCGAGTGTGCTGAATACGAATATGGCAACCCTTTTCAATGACGGTATCGATTTACTGATTTTATCGATTTTTCGCAGCTTCTACTCAGGGGTCAGTGAGGACATATCTACTGGAATTATGCGCTGATCACGAATATGACAACCACTATGCATGGAACTTCGAGTTATTGGTTTTATCGGATTTTTAATCAAGTTTTTGACTTTTTCCACTACTTCTTGATTAAGAGTAAGAGCGCATTTACTGGTTCTCAAAGATGCTGACCGCAATTATGGGCATGCTTTTTCCATAAAGTTATTATCCAAATAACTTCACTATTTCATTTTTCGCCAATATGTCGGTTAAATGAGGATCATACAGGTCCGTCATCATAATGATGAGCATTTTCAATGGATTTACCAGTAGTAGCAGATTTCCATCAGTGTGAAATAGCCGGGGTAGTAGAACACCCGAGCGAAGCCGGGCATACCATCTAGTATATTCATAGGACATGCACACCACAAATGAGTCAGAACGGTGAAATCCCCAGCAATACGGATGATCTTTTTACACTGACTCTGGTAACTGTGCAGCACAAAACCCGAATGACGTAATGCTTCGAATAGAAACCCTAGCAGCAACTGTTTCCAGCTGCTGCTATTCTCCCTTTAATTGCTGCTCAAACTTTTGTCCATTTAGAAGCAATTGCCGAAGAATGGCAGCAAATGAGCTGAGGATGGCATCAACTGGGAACAGCTGCTACTAGAGTTTCTACTCGAGCCATTATGCCGTTCGGGCTGCGTTCGTGCTGCGCAGTTATCAAATGAGGAGAAGATTGGTACTGTTGTTCTTTGGCAGCTCGAGAAATTTCAAGACTGCGGTGGCGGGTACTGAGGTATTCATAGAGGATGATCACCTCTATTTAAAACCAAAATTTCACTTCTCTTGGCCTTCACAGTTTTTGAGAGCGTATGATTCGCAAATAACATTTCGTTCACTTCCCGGAGGGACTGACTCGGTTTCCGCCCCTTCGTCAAATTTAAGTGTTCTCACCATTTCTGAGATTAGGTTGGCGATCTGCTCACGATCGAAAATTTATTGCTACTCCATAACAAGGCATCATACATTTTCCTAATGCCTGAATTTCTTCGTTCAAGGTTTACTTCCTCTGGGAATATTTAGATAGGAAATTTTCTCTTGGAGGGGTAAACATTGGAAAATTTCCGACCACACTCCTGAAAACATTTAGAGGCTTGGAAACCTGAAGCTCTGGAATAAGATAGACCTGGCCATCATTTATGAATGTGTGGAATCCTATTCCCTGATCTCGAGTCGCTCGTCATCGCTGTACTACGTCGAACTTACTCTACTCTGGAACACTCCTACAAGCCCTGCCGCCGTCCCCTCGAAAGAATTTCCAAACAATCCTGTTTTTACACGTTAGTAGTGTACACAAGTTGCTGACTCCACGATTGTTTCCTTTCGTGGTTGTGTAATTTGCTGTGCAATTATTAATGCGCAAGCATCTACATACCTACCGCCCATCCTCAAATACGACCCTCCTCTCCCCACACTTCAACCTATACGTGGGGATTTCCGAAATTTCCCATCAGACGCTTGATTTTGTGTAAGAACTAGAGTTTGGCACAAGCTTAGCTTGAGCAGAAAAAGAAATTACGAAGTCTCCTTTGACCTAGCCAAGAATCTACAAAGCTCCCATTGTAAACAGGTTAAAACAAGTTCGTGTGAAGGACATGGTTTTCGTGTTTTCAATGCAAATCGGCATGTTCACACGAGCTAACAAGTGTGGCGGAGGAGCACGTCAACACACTGGCAGCGTCATATAATTTTTAGATTTCGAGCTAAAATTTGAGAAGGATAGGAGATTTTGGAGGCTCTTGCCATATTTGTGATAGAGGAATACTTCCTGAATACAATAATGCGAATAAAATTGGAGATAATTGGTTTTGGAAAAGTTACTTGAAGAAATTGAATCGGAGTGGTGCTGAAGACCTTTTTTTAAGCTATTTTTTCCGCTGTAACTAAATAAACGAGGCAATTTTATTACCCATCGGAACGAGCAGCCTCTCCTCTAGCTAACCGCATCAACATAATTGCAAATATTTGATTTTAGAGAAAGTTATTCGACGAAAATTCTTTGGACCGGTGCTGAACCCTAAATTCTAGGGTAAATTTAGAGTTCAGAGAATTCCTGAGCAATGTCTCCATTCAAAATCAAATAACTCCAAATTCCTCCGGCAATTCTCAGGAAATCTAAAAACCGTGTTTTGCATCGGTATGCATGGGTTTTGCATGACTTTGAGAAAATCGTGGGTTTTTCGCGGGTTTTGCATGGGATTTGCATCGCATTTGGAGACGCATGGGTTCTGAATGGGTATGCATGGGTTTTGCATCGATTTAAGCAATGCTGAAAATTATTGATTAAAAAAACCGGGTTTTGCACCGGATTAAACCGGGATTTGCATAGGTGTGTATGGGTTTTACACCGAGTTGTGAAGAACCGGTTATTTAGATTTATCATTCATTATTTCCATTGTTTTTTCACAATCAGGAGTGCCTTATGTATGATAAAAATTTACTCATTGCGATCTCCATAATTATGCCAAAAATTTGCAGGTTTCTCTAAAATATGAAATTATTGCATTTTAACATAGGGAACATTCACCAGCTTAATGTACGAAGCACCTCAGTCGGACATCCAGCAGAAGTTGGCCCGATCAAAAATGAGCCGAGAGGAGTTATAAGTGCGCAATTCGGTGGAGTTGCAAGGTGTGCGACGACAGCGCAGTATTTTTGTTCTTGAGGTGCGTGGGAGCCACTCCTCGTACCCCCCTCCCCCACTCCTCCAGGACGCGAACTGGTCATCACAAACCCATGCAGAACCCACGTTACCTCATGCAAAACCAATGCAAATCCCATGCAAAACCCGGTTCTCAAAACGTTTCTCAAACCGTGTTCTGCATGGGATTTGCATGGGATTTGCATGAGTGTGCATGACTTATTCGTGGGATTTGCATCTTTCAATCCGATGCAAAATGTTGTGAACAACCTAAGATATTATCTAAGATATTGTATAAGGTTTACTTCTCATGTCAAGGAAATACGTCGTTCTGTCAACGACATATATTGTCCATAGGTAATATCCATTGGCACTTATGCGTGCCCTAGTTTCTCAAGTAATTGGGGCATGATCCCCTATCGTTCAGGTGTTAATAGGGCGCGGTACCGACTTTGAACATTCCCCTATCTGGCCCCCTGTGGCAAACTCACACCTAGTAGGTCGGCACCGCCCCCTGTATTCTGCATATAAACCCCCATTTTGAACATTGTGTTACTATTCGCTCTACTCGACGAACCTATCGTCGACGGGTTGTTAATAAAGCCTTATTAACAATCTTCTCTACCACGTACCACACATTGGTGCATCGGCCGTGGTAGCCTACCCCAGCCAACGTTCTGTCCCCGCGAGTCCTCCCTGAGGAACCGGATAGAACTAGGCTTCAGCACTCTTCTAGCTTGTGTGTCCTCCCTGAGGAACGAGAAGAGTGCTTCAACTCAGTTCTTGTGCGCGAGTCCTCCCTGAGGAACCGCAAGAACAGAGGCTGCTCATTCCTGAGCCTATCTCTAACGAGAACAGGAAGAGCTTGAAATTCTTTCCACTCCAAAGGAAAGTCTTTCATCTGCCTTTGCTATTCCTGCCTGAGGAATACAAGGCACAAAAGTCGCTCTCGCTTGCGAATCCTCCCTGAGGAACCGCGAGACCGACTCTACTCCCTTCTTGAGTTCTCTCCACAGAGAATTCGAAGGAGTATCAGTTCTTTGCTTCACAGCAAGAGCTTCTACAGCCTTTTGCGATTCCTCCCTGAGGAACTCTAAGGCAAAGTTCGTTCTCAGCCACGAATTCCTCCCTGAGGAACTTCGAGAACGCAACTTTCTCACTCCCTTCTTGAGTTCTCTTCACAGAGAATTCGAAGGAGTGTAAGTTCCTTGCTTCACAGCAAGAACTTCAACAGCCTTTTGCGATTCCTCCCTGAGGAACTCTAAGGCAAAAAGTTCGTTCTAATTCACGAGTCCTCCCTGAGGAAACTCGAGAACGCAACTTTCTCACTTCCTTCTTGAGTTCTCTTCACAGAGAATTCGAAGGAGTGTCAGTTCTTTGCAACTCCGGCAAAAGAACTTCAACAGCTTTTTGCGATTCCTCCCTGAGGAACTCTAAGGCAAAAAGTTCGTTCTAATTCACGAGTCCTCCCTGAGGAAACTCGAGAACGCAACTTTCTCACTTCCTTCTTGAGTTCTCTTCACAGAGAATTCGAAGGAGTGTCAGTTCTTTGCAACTCCGGCAAAAGAACTTCAACAGCTTTTTGCGATTCCTCCCTGAGGAACCCTAAAGCAAAAAAGTTCGCTCAAACTTACGAGTCCTCCCTGAGGAACCTCGAAAGCGCAACTTTTTTGCCGTTAGTTCTCTTCACAGAGAATTCAAAGGAGTCTAAGTTCAAGCGAAGAACTTTTTCTGTGATTCCTCCCTGAGGAATCTTTCTCTTCCTTCCTCAAGAAAAGGAACGAGATACAAGAAGTCCCGCGTGGCAGGAAACACTCTACCTTCTGGATCAAGAGCGAATAACCTCACCAACTCGAGGAAAACTACAAAAGATCCGAAGATGACGGAAATTCAAGTGTTTAAGACAAGGATCACGAGCGCTTGCGCATTTCTCAACACGAATCAAGCTGAAATGAATCAGCTTGATCAACCATTCGCATTCCCTACCGACAAAAAGGAATGCCAGAGCTATATAAGAGAGAAAATGACATCTGTAAACCATCTGCAAAGACGAATAAAGAATGCCAAGGATCATCTCGACACTCAAATCACAGCCGCCATCAGCAGTATCAATACTCGTCTGGAACAAAAGGAGCGAGAAAAACTGATGAGCGAACTGAATAAACATCTGGAATCAGACTCGAACAGTCTCGACTTCACGACTATGCAATGGCTGAACCAAATCGAGTTCAGAAAAGAGGAATTGACACAGCAAAGTGAACTCATCACTGCATCTCTTCCAGTGGGAAGAGCGTCCACTTCCAGCAACGACAATCCGGATTGGACAAGCAGTAGCTCAACGCAACCAGAAAGGACCGAACGAAGCATTCAGATCCGTCGTCCTCTCCTCGAAGTACCACCTTTCTCAGGAAACTTTCGAGAATTTAACGCATTCTGGTCCGTCTTCGAGTCCTTAATCCACAACGATAGGGAGATTTCGGACACAGAAAAATTCCTCTTCCTGAAGCAAGCCTTGAGAGGAAAAGCAGCTGCGGCAATCCAGTGCCTCCCTGTTATAGGGGAAAAATACCAAACAGCTGTAAATACCCTCAAGAAGAACTTCGACAAATCAGCAAGCATGGCCGACATCCTCATAAACGAGATTGAACGGCTACCAAGAGCTAAAGGAGAACCACATAGCTGCAGAGATACCTTTGAAGCAATCAACTCTCGTATGAGTCATCTGGAACAAACAGGAATTCCGATGAACGCCGATCGGATGTGGCGACGTCTTATCCTCTCAAAGTTCCCAGAATTCGTCTGCAGAACAGTCATTCAAAAGGAGAACGAAGCTGGAAACGCATTCGATGTGAATGACATTATCACGGCAATTGATGACATCATTGCCTTACAAGAGACCACCTCACTCACCACCAAAACCCTCTTCGATGTGGGACAAACCAGAAACACCATTGAAAGGCAAAATGGACGGACAGAGAAACGCTTCACAGAAAAACGTTTCAAAACCACGTGCTTATGTGGCGGAACGCATCCACCACAATTCTGCAAGAAATTCAGCACTGTCGAATCTCGTCGTGAAGAGGCTCGGAGACAAAGAGCATGTTGGAAATGCTTCGACAAAAGCCACAACTCACGAGATTGCAGAAACTTTGGACCCTGTCCGAAATGCAATGATTCCCACCATTCAGCACTTTGCTCTTCGAGAAGGAACGAACCAGAGACAATGCACATGCCAAAGCCACGACCCTGGCAACCAGCTATGAGAGACAACCAACAATTCTCTTCGAGGCCTGCGAACCAGACACCTTCAAATCGACAGAAGCAGCCTCAGTCGAGACCTGGAAGGGAGACAAATACTGTTCAAACCCATCAGAACTCCACCTCTCCCGCAATGGATTTGTCATTCGATTCGAAGGCTCAAACATTCAACCAGTACGTCCTCCAGATCGCCTCAGCAATGATCTTCAATGAAGCCGAACAGGACTACGAGTCAGTGACAATGCTCCTTGACTCAGGAGCCCAAAGAAGCTTCATCAAGTCGCATGTCAGCAACACACTGAAGCTGCCAACCATCAGTTCTACATCATTCACTACTACGGGAATGGGTGAACTGAGAGAGACCTTCACTTCAAGTGAAGTACCTATCACCCTTAAAGGGTTACATGGCACGAAAAAGCTCCAACGTTTGTCGGTTTATACCAAGGAAAGACTGACCGCCAAAACGAGGACTGCAGAATTGTCTAAAGAAGACAAGCGCTTCATCAAAGACAAAAGGATCACGCTAGCCCAAGATGATCTCAAGTGTTCCGATGTCTCTCCAGACCTGCTCATCGGACAGGACCTATTGAGCACCATAATCGATCATAGTGCTCCCATCCTTCATCTTCCATCTGGACTTATCCTAACACCCACAGTGTTTGGATACACGATCTCCGGAACTAGCGAAGCTCATCTGTCCAGTGATACAAGCTCAGCGAGCAGCTCACTCATAGTCGCTACACCCTTTGTAACATCACCAAGGGACGACTACAAAAAGGACATCAAACACCTGTATGAACTCGAATCTCTTGGCCTAAATATTAGTAATGATTCTCACGAGGCATCCATGATCAAGTTCATGAACAACTACAGGAAATCAATCGTCATACAGAATGGAAGAATAACTGCTGGATTCCCATTCACGGAAGACGTTGCAAACCTCAGCGACAATTTTAACGTCGCGATTAGACGATTCCAAAGTCTCTTCAAAGTCCTTCAAGGAGACACCGAAAAGATGTTCCTTTATAACGATACGCTCATGGATTATCTCAAAGAAGGAATCATAGAAGACTGCAAAAATGCTGGAACTGGAATTGCCACATTCTACCTTCCTCACAGGCATGTATGGACACCGTCAAAATCAACGAAACTCAGAGTGGTTTTCGATGCATCGTCTCATGCCAAAGACCAGCTTAGCCTGAACGATGTGGTATATGAAGGATACTCTCTTTCACCTCTGATCCACGAGATTCTGCTGAGGTTTCGAACACATCAATACACGATGACGGCCGATATTCAAAAGGCATTCCTACAAATACGTCTGCCTGAGGACCACAGAGATGTTACTCGTTTCCTATGGGTGAAGGATCTCAGCAAACCAGCACAAGGATCCAATCTGCGATACTTCCGATTCTGCAGAGTTCCATTTGGAGTGAATGCTGGACCAGCAATACTAAACCAATCATTGCTGAAACACATCGAAGAAACGTCATCAGTACTAGGACAGGAACTGTCGAACTCACTCTACGTAGACAGCGTTCTGCTAGAAGGCGAAACTCCAGACGAGCTACTAGCAAAGTATGAAGAGTCAAAGAAGATATTCTCATCCATTGGAATGAACCTTCGCGACTACCTCTCTAATAATGTCGAAGTCAACAAAAGGATCAGGGGATATGACAGAGCCACCAACTCTTCAACGAAAATTCTCGGAATTTGTTGGAACTCCACAGACGATACGATTTCATTCAAATGTAACGACAAAGGAAGCGGCAAGATTTCGAAACGGACTGTGCTAAGCCAGATCAACGGATACTGCTACGATCCTCTCGGCTTACTCACCCCTTTGATGACGCCTGCTAAAGTGTTCCTCCAAGACCTGCACAAGCAGAAGTACGGATGGGACACTGAACTGCTGCAAACAGATCAGGAAACCTGGAGATCCATCAAAGCCAACATCAGCGGTTTCGAAAAAGAGCTGCCAAGGAAGATCTCTGTAGACACGGCCGCAAGCCACACGGTTTCTGTGTTTGTCGACAGCTCCAAAAGAGTCTACGCCTGTTCCATATATGTCACCTCGACATCCGAGAGTGGTCAGACGGAATCACGACTCTTCACGGCAAAGTCAAAGGTTGCTCCCATCAACAAAGAGCAAACAATTCCTCGACTAGAGCTGCTCTCCATATTCATAGGACTGAGCCTAACAGAATCTACGATCGAGAAGATCAACCTGAAGATTGGACAAATCAATGTATTCAGTGACTCAACAATTGCTTTGTGCTGGATTCATGGAACCAAACGTCTACCTCCTACCGTCTCTACACTGGTCCAGAAAATTGGACTCATCAGAAAGAGGCTTTCCGAACAAATTCCCGTGTCATTCTACCATGTACCAACACATGAGAACATCGCCGACTGCGCGACACGCGGAATTCCGAAGGAAGAATTCGCCAACCACACGTGGTGGTGCGGCCCGACATGGCTCAACCAATCGTCGGAAGACTGGCCAGTCAAGAAAGCAACAGACCTGCGCTCACAGGAACCCGATGACGAGGAAGATGCCGGTCTTTACACCTCAGTCACAGCAATCGATCCAGTCTGGCCAACGGACAAAATAAGCAATCTCTCAAGACTGTCAAGAGTAGTCGCATACTGTGCTCGCTTCATAAGAAACACAAGCAAGCAGAAGTACCTCAATATCCAGCGCAATGGATTGCTCACGACAACGCCATCGGCAGACGAGATCATCCAGGCAGAAGCTCTCATAATTCGACAGGAGCAAAGCATATACGGATCTGATGTACTGATTCAGAACAAGCAGCTCAATGTCAACTATGATGAGAACCGGATTCTGAGAAAGTTTGGTCGACTACAGAACGCCGATATCAGTTACGATGCTGCAAATCCAATCCATATACCGAAGCAGAGCAAGCTCGGACAGCTAATTGCGGAACGACAACATCGCTCTCTATCGCACTGCGGATTGAATCAACTCCTGTACAACATCCGTCAAAGCTATTGGATACCTCAGGACAGAGTACTTTGCAAACGAGTACTCAGAAACTGCGCCATCTGCAGACGATTCAACGCCGCACCGTTCAAATATCCGAACATGGGTCCACTACCAAAGGAACGCGTCACTGAATCGCCACCGTTCACTTACACCGGAGTGGATCTCATGGGTCCAGTACTGATCAAAGGACTTCGAAGCGAGGAAACTAAACGTTACGTCGTACTGTTCACTTGTCTCGTCACGAGGCTAGTTCATCTCGAAGTAGCTACAGATCTCTCTGCGAAAAGCTTCATCTTCACACTAAAGAGATTCATCGCAAGACGTGGAGTTCCCCAGAAAATCATAAGCGATAATGGGACTAACTTCCAACTCGCCGAAACATTGCTGAGTAAAGCCGATGTCAACGAGGATGATGTTCATCTATCTTTATTCCTAGCCGAACATAAGATCTCCTGGAACTTCATCCCTCCCTCTTCGCCATGGATGGGAGGAGTATGGGAAAGAATGGTCGGTACGGTCAAGCGATCTCTCCAGAAAACAGTTGGACGTCGCAAGCTCACAGAGGAGCTATTCCATACCACATTATGCGAGATTGAAAGTGTAGTGAACTCCAGACCACTCACGACGCTAGGCGATCAAAACTCACCGTGCGAGATCCTTAGACCGATCGACTTCGTTTATAAGGATATTCGTCATGGAACAACACAGTTATCGCCAAGAACCGATGAAGATGATCCAGATTACCTACCGTATCCTGAACTTTCATCTCAGAAGGCAGCGAACGAAGCCATGTCTGAGACTGAAAGACTGACGAAAAAATTCTGGACTGTATGGAAACATGAATATCTCATCGAGCTGCGAAATCGGCACCAGTTATTCGGAAGGAATCACAAAGCCACTAACCGTGAACCTCACATTGGTGATGTAGTCATAATGGACGAAGACAATCACACACCTCGAGGTCATTGGCCTTTGGCACTAATCATCGACATTGTTCGAAGCAGAGACGGATCTACCAGAAGCGTAATATTGCGCACAAGCGCTGGGAGAGAAGTTCAGCGTCCTCTCAACCGCATCATACCGCTCGAGATCCAAACTGCCAGCGACACCACGAACAACGAAGATGTCGCACCAAAACCTGGAGTGATTGCCAAGATTAAGAAAGTGCTGAAGAAGAAAACTGTCGTCGATGAATCCGAAGTAAGGAAGCAGCCGCCACGAGCTGCAAAGAAGCCGATCAACTACAAGGAAATGGATCAGAATTCAGCACATGTCACCAAGAGAAACGTCACATTCTCTTCATCTAGTGCCGTGACCATGATTCTGCTTTCAATAGCACTATTCTGCATCAATACCGCAGCAGCTGAGAAAATTGTATGCTCGAATAAAGGAGTACTACTCAATAGCACATCTCCAACGAAATCGGAAATCTGCGTGAACTATAAGGAATGCGTGACAATACCAGCCGATGTGAATGTGTCAGAGATCGCACTACCATTCAAATACCTGGTCAACCAACACATAGTTCAGTGGAGAACGATCATCAACTCCAAGCAGGAATCGGAGACCATAATCTGTCCTCCAGGAGAAATCTGCAGCAAAATCAGCTGCACCTTCTGCGCAGAATTCTTTGGAAATCCCCACTGCTTCCCGCAACTAGCAGTTGGTATCACGGCAGCATGTTTGTCTCTCATGATTGCTCCAATTCTGATGATTTGCTACTTCGCCACTTCATCAACAAAACAATGCTATCGTCTGAAGCAAGGACAACATCGCACGAAACCAAGAAGATCCCAAGGACGGCAACTAGAGCGCATCTTTGCATTGCATCCGCTGAGATCCAAGATGATAGTGTTCACTGCAATCATGATATGTTTGGCTGCCGAAGCAGAAGCGTGTGTATTCTCACACAATATCAACGCTAACAACACCGTCTGTCACAAGACAAACGGTAGTGACAACTGTCGACAAGTCCAGGAAACCACTATAACGCTGAGCGAGAGAAGACCAGAGGCATGCCTCCGACTACGAAATGCGAATCAAACCGTTGGGAGCATAGAAGTACGACTCCAACACGTAGTCCTGTCCTGCAACCCGGTCGTACTGTTCTACACGAGAGACGTCGATATCGTCACGGAATCGGCGAAACGATGTCATTTAGCTGGTTCATGTACCTCACAAACATGTAGCCACACACGAAGAACAACACAGATACCAGAGCTGCAGGATACATACGACTTCCCGGGAGTATCAAGATGCACAACGTCATGCGGAGGAATCGGCTGCGGCTGTTTACTACCCATGCCCGGATGTCTGTTCTCCCGCACCTTCGCTAGACCACGGAACAGCAAAGTCTACCGAGTCTTCCACTGTCCCACATGGGAAGAATCAGCAATGATCAAGATCACTCACAGTGATGCCAAAGGAAAGCGGAGAACTAACGTCGTGAACGTGATCTCCCAGACGACAAAGGTCGTGGATAACATCAACGTCACCTTGGAATTCGTTACAACGCCAACGATCCCTCTGCTAAGTTCCATCTTCCTGCAAGCAGTGAACAACGACTCCAACTCAGAAGTTGCACTAATCGGAAATGATGATGTCTTCGCACTTCGCTGTCCAACGGAAAGCAGCACTTCCAACATTAGCGAATGCGTCATGGAAGATACTTGCTCATGTTCACCAACGGAAACGGACGCGAACTGTCAATGCAGGAACATCAACATCACGGAAAGAGCCAACTCCGTTGAGAGCCGACTCCCATTATCTTCCTCAGTCCTCTACCTTCAGGACGTTCACGGAAGAGTTCAAGGGATAAGCCATGAATCCGTCGCAGACTTGACCATCGGCACTTCCGTGCAGTACCAAACGGACAACTTGGTCGACTACATGGACTGTGATATATCCGCAACACCACTGCATGGATGCTACAACTGCTTAAGTGGAGCAGAAGTCATCTTCTCATGCTTCTCAAAGCAACCGATCATGGTGGAAGTCAACTGCGAACGCCACATGTTTGCAGCCGTGTGTAATTCGTCTACGTCACACACTTCGGTTACGATACATGCCACACTACCGAAGTTCAAGGAAGCCTGCTGGGTACAATGTGGACCATCACTTCACAACATCACCTTATCCGGAACGCTTGCGTATCACGCACCATGGATACAGTCCAACAACAAGCAAGGAAACAAACACGCCAACTACGTCGACATGTTCAACTACCCTAACCTGGAGCACCTCGTGGATGTTGCGATAGAGAACTGGAAGACAGCTGTCATGACGTTCGTCGCCGTTGCTGTTTTCATCGGCATGGGAACTTTTATGGTTCCGAAACTAGTCGCAAAACTCGTGTGTTAGAACTATGTTGTTTTGTTTTCGATTTCTTGTTGTGATTTTAGATATTTGTTCATTATAGTCATTGTCAGTCATTGTCATTAATATACTGTTATTTAGTGATGTTATTTCACTTGCATTTGTACACATGCATTGTACATTGTATCTCGTATGCTACCGCATTTCTCGCCCGCCCCCAGTGTTGTGAACAACCTAAGATATTATCTAAGATATTGTATAAGGTTTACTTCTCATGTCAAGGAAATACGTCGTTCTGTCAACGACATATATTGTCCATAGGTAATATCCATTGGCACTTATGCGTGCCCTAGTTTCTCAAGTAATTGGGGCATGATCCCCTATCGTTCAGGTGTTAATAGGGCGCGGTACCGACTTTGAACATTCCCCTATCTGGCCCCCTGTGGCAAACTCACACCTAGTAGGTCGGCACCGCCCCCTGTATTCTGCATATAAACCCCCATTTTGAACATTGTGTTACTATTCGCTCTACTCGACGAACCTATCGTCGACGGGTTGTTAAGAAAGCCTTATTAACAATCTTCTCTACCACGTACCACACACAAAACACGGTTTTATCCCATGCAAAACACGGTTTCTAGATCTCCTGAGTTGGCAGTAGAGTCGTACTCGTAATCTTATTACAAAGTTTGAACAAGATCCATTCAGTAGCAACGGTGCTGTGGGTACTGCGAGGCACCTCTTCACCTATAACTCCTAGTAAAATCGATTAAATTCAATTCTTTTCTGGATTTGGATAAAACATTGCCAGATGCAGCCACTTGCCTCTTTCCAGCCAGATCCGTGCAGGACCAGTCTTTTTACGAGTGCTGACAGGAGTGCTGTAGGGAGAATTTTCGCATGATAACCGTTCAAACTCGTTTCAAAATCAAATAATTCGAATTTCCTCTGACAGTTTGTGATGGAGTCGTACTCGTAGGCTTACTACAAAGTTCGAGCAAGATCCGTTCAGTACTAACTGTGCTGTGGGTACTGCTAGGTACTTTTTTTCAGCTACACTCCTGCCAAACTCAATTGAATCCAATTCTTCTTGAGATTTAGATGGTACGTGCCTATCTTCAACTATATGCCTGTTTCCAGCAAGATCCGTGGGGAATCTGTCTTTTTATAAGCGCTAGAAGCAGTGCTGTCTGCAGTCGTTTCGCATGATAGCCCCATAAACTCCTGCCAAAATCAATTATTTCCAATTTTCTTCGAGAATTCTAGAGAGTAGTATGTGCACTCTTGTTACGAAACTTGAGCAGGATCCGTCTGGTACAAACGTTGCTATGGGTACCGCTAGGTACTTTTTCCGGTGTAATTTTAAAAAATTCGATTCTGTTCTTATTTCAGTCAGAATTAGTAGAACTCATGGATGAAAAATTTCTCGGTTCAAACTGCCTTCTTTACTCATATCTGCGAAGGAGTGCACGGTTTTCCGACCAAGGTCCAAGTCCCGGCTACGGAGTCCCCTTTGCTCACCTCATCCTCTACGAAGTCCCGTTTGCCTTGAGTCAAGTTCCTGCCGAAGTCTGGTAAGAACATTGAGTGAACCTGCAGCTCCCTATTCTAATCTGTCCAAACAGGTGGTGAGAAACGTAAGCATGGGCCTCGACCATTGCGGTTCTATGTAGGAACTACGTGTCACACTCATTATATGGGCAAACAGGCTCCACCATATTTTCTATATGTAGCCAAGATGTAGAAATCTGACTCATCAACAGATGCTTCAGTGTTTACATCAGCAGACAACCTTATCTCCAATTTCCCACGAAATGTATCGTCAAGAAATATTCCTGGGTGGCAGTGAAGAAGTGCGCTTGGTTATTCTTTGCTCCTCTAATTGCATTTCTTCTCTGTATGCTGCTCAGATCGACATCAACGTTGGCAGGTCCTTGCCAGATGGAATCTGCTTATCAGATGAAGCCTGGCCATCATTCACATCATTTTTGTTATACCGAAAATATACAGACAAAGAGAATATACAGGCAAAGACTCACTTCAGCAAATGTATTATCCAAAGATTTTAGAGAAGCCTCATATATTTTTCTACCCATAATTCCAGTTTAATTCAATGGTAATAATGTTTTTGCGATTTTAAACATTTCTCAACCATTTTTGTTGGTTTCGCAGGCGCAGGGTTTACGTGCCGCGGAAGGTAGCTGCAGTGCTGCGATGAACACCAGCAGTTACATAGCGAACATAGAAAGCAGCGAGATGCAATTATTTCATTCCGTTACAAACAATATACAAGAGTTAACAACATCCAAAGGGCGATGGTATACCCGAACAACAACAATGATTTCAATGAGTAGCAGAGATCATGGTGGAGAAAGGGTAGAATTGCGACCATCAAGAACATCTTTGAATTCGTCCACTTTTGCATCTAGCTCGCCTTGAAAAACAATTTTAAAATGCCTATTAAATATGTCACGGTGAAATCATACCTGTCTTCTTGTCAATGTAGATCAGCGTCTCCATTTGATTCTTCAAAATCTGTGCCACTTGATCTTCAGTATACTTCTTCGAGTTTGACATAGCTGTCTTTGATTTATGAAGAGCTGACACCTAGATTTTCGTATTTAACTTCAGGATGTATTAGAAACCTATCAAATATTATCAAATAGTGGTGAAACCCGTCGAAAATTCCGAAATTAACGAGAATTTCGATGTGAGCTGCCTTTGAATAACTGGAGGGAAGGTAAGGGAAAGATTTGTATTTGATACGAGTTTTCTACACCATATCCGCCGCATACACTGCAGTTGCAGTCATCATGGGGTGAAGTGGCTTAGACTGCTGCAGCAGCGATGATACTGGTTTTGGTACAGATCGAAAATGAACGGCGTGCCGCTGGCGCTACCGCCACTGTTTTCGGCAAATCTATGAGTACCAAAGTTAGTATAGCCGCTGATGAAGCGACTGGTACCGTAGCACCAGCTATACCGACTGATCGATAACGCAGAACAAGCTGCTAGAAAGCGGTAAGAGCAGGAACATGCGCGGATGGAGAACTTGCCTTAACTTTCTCCAAAACGAGGGTTTCGTTATACTTTGCAGCCAATCACACAAATAGTGGTGATCAGAAGCTTTTGGCTAGTCTGATCATGTAACACTCTCAAGAGAGAGAAAAAAATATAAAAAAAAGGAATTTTCGCACCTGGTCAATAATCTCTTGGAGGTCGCTGTCTGCCTCCTTAATCTGAGAATCAACGCTGATCAGCAACTGCAGTCTGCAAAAATTCTTTTAGCAGTATTATAAACATACTCAACAGCGTAAATGATATGCGTACAGTTGCTGCCTTTTCACATCTCCAGGGGTCGCGGCAAGCGCATCAACCGGAAGACTGTGGTTCTGGTCAGTCCAATCAGGCAGGCCTAGGTCCTTTTCCAAGGCAGTAACAACAGCATCCAGAGCTAAATTGGACTCCTTAGCAGTTCATGTTACCGAGGTTTTCTGAACCAAAAACTAACCTTTCTGCTCCTCGTTTATTGAACTTATGTCATACATCATCTTATCTTGTTTCTGCTCCAAAGTAACCAGCTTCGACTCGACATCGGTTATCTAAGATATATAAAAAATCAACCCTAACATTAAAAAATTATGAAAAAGACCTACTCTTTGCATGTTTTCCCATAATTGCCTATCGTAGGCGTTTAATTCAAGCAAACAGTTCAAGAATGATCGTTCATCAGCTGCCAAGTAACCTGTAAATATTAAACTTAAATATTAAACTATCCTAATGGTCAAATATTTTGTGAATATTTGGAAATCGCTCAAACTGCATCCAAGGGCAGTAAGTCGGATGCGGTGCAGAACATTGGTTAGTTATCAGGTGGAGTAGAAAAACGAGAGACAATCGAAAAAGCACAACTTCATAAGAAGGAATAATGCTTCTGTGGATCTGAGACCACGTGATACAGTGATAATGATACGCCATTTCAACATCGATGGCGTTGAAAAAAAAACGTTCAGCTGCCTTACTTTACCATTCAATCTCACTATACCGCGCGCATTTCAGAGAATCTATTAGGAAAGACCTTTCGCTAATATGTTGTACACCTATAATGGCCGATTCCTGCAACGCTTACTTCCCTCTGTATTGTTACCTCTAACAAGTCTATCATTCCACATGTTAGAGATACCTAGAAACTGTAGACTATGTATGTTGCTGGGACCAAGATAACGAAATGCATGATAGAGCGCAAATGATGCGGAAATCGGCCATGTTCTTCCTAACGCACCACACTTTTGTCCCTTCTGTTAGCTACAGCTTCTTCATGAGTTTGATAATTACTTCGCTAAAAAGGTAGGATTTTACTGCGGGCTGTGGCAGCATAACTATGGCTACGAAACAATACCTTGTTCTGTCTCACAACTTTGAAATTGACTGACTTGGACGATGTTGACCACGAAAATAGACAAATCACCGGGGCTGGAATTCATGAACTCATTACCAGTCGAAACCAGTCCAGCAGACCAAATTTCGCGTCCTGGGTCTCCTAGTATTACGTAGACTCTACGATAACTTATCACGCTGACCATTATTGGTTTGCGTGGTTGTCGCTTCATGAGTCTCAGCCCAGAAGGTTGAGGTCGCTGCCATCTACGTTAGCGGCTCAAACTTCAGCATTTCGAGCCACGTCCTGCATAGCGATATGGCATGAATGTATTAAACTCACCGCCGATAAATCAGCGAAACTGATCTCTGTGTCCGCAGTCAAAGCTGCGAGAAGCTGCGAGCAAGCTGAGCCAACAGATCCTTCCTTTTCCAGTAATCCCTTCAACGATAATTTACTAGCAGCATCTGCACCCGCTGGTTCGGTCGATGATCTGAATTTCTGATGGAAATTAAATGCTGTAGCACCCAAAAAGCGAAAGCGGTACTAACACTCCAGCACTTGTGGTTGACAGAGGTGTTGTGAGTGATGTGCCTAAAAATCTAGCCGATAAAATAGCCAAAGAAGCAGAGTAGCGTTCAGTATGTGTCAGAAATCTTTGGGCGAGCATAACTGCACGCTCAACCTTAGACCAAATGAGAACGAAAATCTAAGAATTAGCGCTTATTCGCAGATTCTCAGACCAGTCCTTAGCATGATCTAATCTTTGATTTCCTTTTGTGCTAGAAGCAGGTGCTTGCAAGGGACGTGTCGACCCCAACACGCAAATTGCTGATGTTGTTTCTCGACTCTAACTCTACCGAAAAGATTTGAACAGTTTTCCAGGATGGATGAAGAACCGGGAGAGGCCGCAATTTACCCTAAAATACGCAGAAATGAAAATTGAGGACGTACTTTAGTTACCCAGAAAATTCTAAATTGGCATCTAAGTAAGCTGGTAACAAAGAACAATTAAGAAAATGCATTACTGCAGGGGAAATTACCATTTGATGTGCCACTTCCGTGTGTGCACAAAGAAATCTTGGCGAATATAAAAATGGAGGCCATTGGTAATCCTTATCCACACAGCTCACCAACAATCGAGAACTTCTGGCCCTGGATACATAAGTGAGACTAGTCAAGGTAACCGTTTTAACTATGAGTAAGTTTGCGTGGAGTTAACACGTTTACGCCTGGTAGCCTCAGTCAGCCCATAGAATTTCTATATTTTGTAGCCTATACAATGGGGAGAGAAGCTGTTGAACAAAATCTTCGGCAGCTATGCGCATGACGGAGTCGAGACCTCTACTTCTCCTTTCGAACCCCCTGCATCTGGTACAAAATAGTTCTCAATGGAGCGGAGTAAGACTTGGGTTTAGAACAGAGTGACTGCTAATTTCAATTTTGCCTTCTTAACATTCTTTATAAGCAATTACGCTTGTCCAAAGACTTTTAACACACCCCTGCATATCGTCGCATAGACCACCCACCGAAAGCTAGCGGGGTTTGAGATGTTGTTGATGGCGCAGACGAAGTAGTTGAAGTTGAGAACACTAAGTTGAAAGTAAGAGCTTTCACAGCCATTAATAACAAAGTGCGCACAACTTCAAAAACTAATCGAAACCAAAGCAAAGAAGTGTTTAGAAAGACCAACGAGAAGGTGCTGTGATCCCTGCTGAAGTTGTAGTAGCCGTAGTCGTTGTAGTCGCAACGGCGGAGAGACCGAACATCTTAATAGAAGGTCCTTAACAGATTGAATATGAAGAAGACAACTACAAACAAGCTGATCTGAAAGAAACAAAATGACGCCTCGAGATAAAAGAGAGGAGGCACGGCTCCCAACAACAGAAATTGTAGCAAAGATCAGGTTCCAACAAACGAGCAGCAAACAAATGGAAAATGGAGCTGGAATGAGAATGAAACTTCCCACTTTCCACTCTCCATTGGATTCCCCATTTTCGAAGATTGCCGTCATTCGACGTACCATGTGTAGTTACAGAACACCTGTTTTATTCAACGCTCAATCGTGATTGGAATTTTCTCCTCCTATCCTTCATTCTCGTTTTACACTCTTTAACCATGAAAAGTGCTGAGTTTGCTGACTGCATACCAATGTGACATTTCCATGACCATACAGCATACGAGCAAATGGTGGGCTCGCCCATGGCGGTCTAATTCGAGGAGAGAGTCGGGAAGACGCGAGTTTTCTATTTTGTTTTACTTCAGAGCCAGTATTGAGTCGAAGTACACGTTATAGCGCTCAAAATTTTGTTTCTATTATGCCTGGAAGTATTACACGTGCGAATCTATTGGAAGCGTTTCCAATTTAGAAAACGCGCCCCATTCAACAGGCCTCGTTGGCATCGTCATCATATAAGCTCCCCCTACGATCATTCTCGCTTCCATTTGCATGCTGCCGTTTTTTCATTATACGTATTAATCTTTTCCTCGAGGGCCTTCTATTGCTGATAAGAAGTCCTTCTTTCGAAAGGACCTTGCGGGTTTTCCGCAAATTGTGTGATGCTATTAGTGCCACCATTATCACTGTTTTCTTTATCAATTTGGTACTATTGTACTTCAGCGGCCCCACTATCGACCCCAAACTCAAAATCATGGATTCCTCTGAAAACTTGCACACAGGGGTAATTCGAGGTGCTGATCCCAAATATCATATTCATTTCGCATGACAACATCGATTCTATTGATTTTATCGATTTTTTCCAAGTCCAACCCATATCTCAAATCTCTCTAAAAAAGTGCATTTAGAGGTTTTTGAAGCTGTTGATCACGAATATAGTAGCCGTTTTGCATCACATTCTCGATTTCGTTGATTTTCTCCAGATTTTCATCCATGGGGCGGTGTAGTTGCCGGTTTTACTGGAGTTTTTCCCACAAAGACGACCTTTTCTTGCGAAATCTTCATCATATTTGCAACCAGCAGCTTGAGAAACTCCAGTAGGCAAATTTTCCGAGAGGAGGTCCATACCTGGGGAAAAATCGATAAAATCAATAGAATCGATACTATCATGCGAAGTGAATATGATATTCGCGATCAGCACATCGAATTACCCCTGTATGCAAGTTTTCAGAGAAATCCATGATTTTGAGTTTGGGCTCGATAGTGGGGCCGCTGAAGTACAATAGTACCCTGTTTACAAATGTAGTTGCAGTTTTGCTGAAGATAAGTATGATATTTGTGATCAACACCTTTAATAGAACCTGCACATCTTAAAACAAATCTATCTTTTCTGACTTGGAGTCAGCCAGAGACGTTCAATTGTCATGTTCATCTATCCGTTGAATTGATTCGAGCAAAGGCAGTTTTCGCAGATATTGGTTTCTTGTTAGAGCTCCTCTGATTTTCTATTTCAGAAATGACCGGGAAATCTAACGACCCGATCAAGATCAACAAATGGGATGGACCTACTGTTAAGAACACATTGGACGACGCTGTTAAGCAGGTGTTCTACTTTCACATTTTGGCTTTGACCTGTTTCTTTTTGTAGTAAGTCCGATACCCAACCTTCTCCTATTTTTATTATTTTATTCCTTGTCGTTTGTATTTTTTTGTTGTTATGATGCTGTTTAGATTTTGAACGACAAGATAGGCTGGAAAGAATACCATTCATTGATGGATGGCAGACTGCTTATTTCTTTCGTTGCTGTCTGTTTTTCCGCAACGGCTATTATCTATGACTACATTCATCCTTTTCCTAAGTCGAAAATCGTATGTCATTTTGCAGTCCCTGTTAATCCGGTGTTCATGGTTAATGCTTAGATTGCAGGTTCTTGCCGTTTGTTCAATTACCTACTTCATTCTGATGGGTGTTCTGCAGCTTTATCAGTGGTACATTGAGAAGAAAACGTTTTATCAGGCTGAAGAGTCTGATGGGAAACAAAAACGAATCTGGAAATGGAGTTCGGAGTTGAAGACGTTAGTTTTGTTATTGGTTTGTAGAGTCCAAATCCTGTATGGTCTGTTAGCTCAGAGGTTGCATCTGAGTCGACTTTGTCTGCAATTACGACTTTGTCCACACTTTGCATCTGGAAGGGGATGTTAGTAAATAGCACTAGGGAAACATCAAAATGGAAGCAATCACACTACATACATATCAAAGAAGTGTAAAATTTAGATTATTTGGCCGATTTTGCGATGAAGTTGTAATTGCCGGGATCGGTGTCATCTGCTGCCGGAATGCTATTTGTAGTCACTTTCTTCTCGATTTGGTCAAAATTCCTCAAAATCGGGTAGAAAAGCTGCTAGATATAGCATAACAGCAGCAGAAATCATCGTTTGCGACGCACGCGGCGCGGTTGCGCGGCTTACTTTCGAGGCCGCGGATGGGCCACCGCCATCGCCGCTCACTGTATGTCGATTGATTGATTTTCATTGACTTTGAGTTGTCCATGGCTCTAACATATTTGTTCATTAGCTTGGCCAGTTATGATTTTTTAAAATTAGAAGCAATACCGTAACACTGCTATTCAAACTATATCCAGCACGAGACCTTTTGCAATCAGCTGTGCGTCACACCGACAGTGTCGTCTCGACCATTTACCTTCATACTTTCTTGTTTAACTGCTCCTAATACATTCAGTGCAAGCCCATGGCTACGAAGCCGGGCGCACATAGGGTTGACGAACAGTATTAAAATCAACTAGTGTTCGTACCTCCTTTTAACATGGTCGTCTCTTACATTTTTCTACAGATATGATGACAAGTACACCCTCTCGGCTGAATTCTCGAAGGAAGCTCGCTCTGGACAGGGAAAAATCACCAAGTCGATCGGGGCGTACATAAACGAAGCTGGAGAGGTAAACATTTGCCGTAGCTACCACCTTCTTCCATAAACAACACACAAGACCTTAATTTCTTTGAAGGTTGTTGTTCCGTTACTGAAAAAAGATGTCGACCAACTCTACGACAACCTCATGAAGGGAGAGCAATAGGCAACTTTTTATTCGAGTTGTACGATGTTATTTATTTCCGTGGTTTTGACCTGTGTAGTAAGCATTAATAACTATTTGTGATTTCATTATCGGAAGATTTGTTCTGTTGGGATATTTGCATTACAGTCAGTCATCATATCAGATTAGCTTATGCTTTGTTTGTTTTCACCTTTTGCTTTTCCTGAGTAAATGATGGGTTGTTAGTTTCTCTCAAGAGAAAATCACATCTTTTTGCACTGTTTGGTAGGTTGAAAAGGACGGTTTAGGGAGAAAACGACGGTTCTACAGGTGATATTCTTTCGAGCGTGAAAATGCAACAAGAGAGTGCGCTGTGGCTTCTCAAACAGATTCTTCACGTAACTATTTTTGTATGTATGACATGGCCAATTTCATCAAAAAGTTAGGGAGACGTCCTGGACGAGAAAGACCGGCAGTACGCACAAGTACCTAACTTTGTTATTTTCGGGCTATATTTCACATAAACGATAGGTCCTAACCTATTGACCATCGAGTGGTCATTATCCACTTCTTGGCTCACTATCGATTGTACAGCATTATCAAGCGACTCCTTATTAATGTTATTTTTGAATCATATTTCACCGACACCAAAGACGTTTCTTACTGACCAGCTAGTGGTCATTATCCACGTCCTCGCTCACTGTTGATTATGCGGCATTATAAAGCCATTCCTCATTGATAGCATTATGTACAACATTTAAATGCAATAACGATTATCATGAAACGAACAAAGATAAGCGGAATTTCATCCCTCGATATTCCTGTGCATTTTTTTTTGCCCACGTATACCCATCTCCGATTACTGTAAAAGTTAAAAATTCGCATGTTCAAGTAGGGGAATCCACTACTCGAATGGGAGAACCCAATGCTTTTGTCTCAATATACAAAAATATGAGTGACTTTCTAAATTCCTTTTTTTTCTCCAGAAACTTTGCAGGCAGTTTTAAACCGCGCCGACTGCTTCTTGAATTCTTGCTTTGTGCAACCTTTGTAAATGTCTGAACATGATTCATTAGATCACTTCGCTGTTTGCAGTTCTGTATTTCAAATTAACTCATTTATATATACCGGTGTCTGTCTGTGCACCTCTGTGATTCACTGAAACCTCGCAAAGAGAACAGGATGTCTCTCCCATTTTTCAAAGAGCTGGAACCTGCGTTCTCCATATCATATTTTTCATAATTATTTATTATCATATTCTATTAATATCAACCACATTACTACTATCCAGCATTTTTTCTCAATAGAAACACAACTCTTGGGTTACCTCCACTTTCTCAAAATCGTTAGGGAGAAACAACAACAAATCGTGAAACCCTAGAAATTATGAAAACGATGGAAACAAATGCCATTAACTACAGGGCATCCACCTCGGAGTAAACATCGCGTCGCAATAAGCGCGCGAGCTGATCCATTCCAGTAGATCAAATTCTCAATCGAAAGGCTACGTGCGAGTGGTTTTTAGCGGTTCAGACGTAACCTTTCGATTGAGAATTTGATCTATGGAATGAATCAGCTCGCGCTCGTATTGCAACACAATGTTTACCCCGAGCTGAATGCCCTGTACTCAAACACTTGAAATTTTTGAATGAACCAAGTTGGGAGTTGTTTAAGATAACCTGATTCCTCACATTGGGAACAATATCCTCTTTTTGTAATCGCCTATTGAAATATACCTATAATACAATATACTTATACCTATAATACTATACATTTTCTTAGTAATGGTAACTGCTCAATCAGAATTTGTGTTCTATCTTAATTGTGTATCCATAGCGTTGTAAATAAGATCAATAAATCAAAATTAAATCAAAACCTGAAAAAAAAAACAAGCAAAAAAAAAACCGAAAAAGCGGACGTGGAAAACACATCACAGCCTCCATACCAATTACAAGTGGCCAGTAGGTACTGTGTATATATATACCTGCCTTCACACGGGGAAAAATCGAACTATTGTTGGAACCAGCTTACACAGACGACGACGAGATCACATGTCCAGCAGTAGCTTAGTTCGTACCTTTGTGGCGTCAGGCATAACTATCCAGAAATTCGCAGAGTACCACAGAGAAACCATTAACTGTAGTAGAGTATTGCGATTTTACCTTGAGTCTCTAAGGATAGAAACTAAAAATGTGTAGTTCTATCCACCTTCAACAACTCAACAGATTGTTTTCCTATGTGAGCGCAGCTACATATGCTTGATTCTAATGAACACTAATTAAAACATTAGCTAACGCCTAGTGAAAATGGATTGCGCCACTGAATGTTTGCCCTGTACAAAGTTTGTCATCCTTTTTCTCAGTAGTTGCACCCTCCCTTCGCACCGCTGATGCTGTAATCTGAAGGTGCTGTGCAGTACATCACGACGTGTTCTTTTTATCTTTTCATTAATTCTTCTCTTTTGAGAAGGACATGAACATGATTAAGTTAAGAGGTCATAGCACCCAAAACACATTAATTTCTACAATGAATGACTAGCAATATGAGGTGAGACAAAGCAAAGGTGAATGTAAACAATGGTAGTGTTGGGAGTAGGGATATTAAAAACGGTGATGGGGTAGTGGGAAGGAGGAGGGGAACAACAACCGATTCTCAATGAATGAAGTATCACAAATGAATTGCTAAAATTGAGTCGACAATACTGAGAAAAAGCTTAAAATGCAAGCTGTGCTACTCCGTAGTCACCCGTAATCATCCACTTGCGATCCGGCTCGTTTCGCATCCGTTCGGCAACGTCCTCCGGTAAACCGGCAACAGTCTCTGCTTTCAGGGTTCGTACCGCGAGCACAGGTGCCGGCAAAAACCCACATAGAGCTGTCTGCAACAAAATGGCGAAATTTCTTTGAAGTTATGAGGGCAGCATCACTATATGTGCATAGTAGTCGGTAATTTTTTTTTGAAGGGATAAGCGGCACTGTCACAGATGTAGCGGTTAGTAGGTAGAAAGACTATAAGAAAATGGTGAATGATTCATTGAAGGAGACATGGCATAGCGGTTCAAGGGTGTATCAATGTTATGTCCACATCCATAACGTAGTTCCAGAGACCGACATGCGCATTTGACAGTCAAAAAATTGTTTTTTTTTTCAAATTAGTTGGCATCCTAATACATGTTTTGTTCTGATAGGGATGCTTGAATTTGGTTCATCGTACATTGTTTCAAATAAAATGCATATACGAGCAAATAAATAAGAAATCAACAAATAAGTAGCGGAACCCACCTTAAACGGCGTCTCATACGGCCACTCCCTGTCTCCAACTAACTTTCTGTAATTCAGATCTCCTTTGAATATTATTATGGAAGCCTCTGTTAGCTCCCTGTAAAGTTCCGGTGCGAAAGATTTCATTTCACAATACGGTTGTGGATAAGTCCAGAATCGGTGATCATGAAATACTAGCTCGCCCTAAAGAAGCTGGCTTAGGATAATCACATTAAGGTTTGTTGATGATTTGTAAACTACAGTAGCAATATGAATGCACTTTTAAGTTGTTTCCTTGTGCCAACCAGACGACACGCTGTTTCCATTTCATGCCGAACCGGTTCCCTACTCAGATTCTTAGTTGACCTGGGTGAAGGGCTAGTGGACCGTGTACTACACGCTTATCTGATTATCCTCATATGCATACAATCTCGCGCAGGACATTTTGAACGCTTTGAGTTAAGATGGACGGTTTTAGATGCTTTGAGCTGAGATGACGCAGGAAATCCATGCTAAACGCTAGCTTGCGTAGGGCTCGTCGCCCAACAACTGAGAAAACGGAGGAACAGTGGCAGTGAGGCTATCTTTGACCGCCTATGTCCCCTCATATTTGCATGTCTACTGCTGTAAGAGAAGCAAAAATCACGAAGATAATACTGACGAAGTTTTACCAACCGCGTATACATATTATAGCCTTATCATCGAAAAGCGCATCATCGGACAAGTTCGCGGACCATTTTTTATAAGTACCATTCTCTTCTACTAGTAAATGAAGGATAATGTATGTAAGGAAATTCTAAACATTAGTCCAATTAATTACTTGAGAGTACACGCAAACAAAGTTCCCTTCCTCAGGAAGATATAATTCTGCTGTCCTTGCGTTTATAGTTCTAACCGAATATTCGTATTCGAATAAATATTCAAAAAATTCGAATATTCGAATACTCGACTATTCGAGAATCCCCCACTATTCGAACACATTCGAATTCGAATATTCGGCAGGTCGCACTATTCGAATATTCGAAGCCCATATTCGATATTCGATCGCCATTCAAAGCAAAAAAAAACTAGCGTGTATCCTTTAGCGGTACGTGATGTAAACGGACAGCGTTAGCAACACAACTTTCGCGAAAAATAAAATATGCAACACTTTCAGCGCGCAACTCCATTGGTAACGAAGAATCTCAGAACGACGCCCAGACCATATCATCAAGAGATGCGCGGACGTCATTTTGGGAACCGCTCTCGGAGTCGGAAAGGGAACCAGAGACTAAAAGGTGTCTGCTGTCCACACAGGGAGAGGAGATGATGGTGAGCACATATTGGGACGCGAATTTCTCGAATCCTTCAAAATCACTGTTTTTACAGATTGAAATCCAACAGTATTCGCTTCTTTTGGAGAAGCAGAGGCCCGACAAGGATTCATGTCCGTTCCAATGGTGAAAAATCATGCTGGAGAGTTTCTGCTGCTTTATAAGGAAGCGCCGCGTTATCTCTATATTCCAGCTACGTCTGTGGATTGCGAGCGACTTTTCAGGTATTCATATCTAACTCCATGCATCACCCATGACTAACACTTCTGAATTTATCCCTTTAGCCTCGCCGGAATTGTGTTCTCAAACAAGCGTCGGGGGCGTCTTAGTGGGAAACATGCGTGCTTTCTCCTGATGTGCAAAGCACATGCCAATAAGGATGTTGGGAGGTGAGTTGAGGACAATGACAAACCAACTGCATCGATACTTTGTGCTAAAACACTGTGTCTTTTATCTTCCAATTTCAGGGAGCGTAAATCATGGTCGGCCAGTGACATCAAGAGGTACTCTAAGAGCGATATAGCCGTGGACGAAATCGATGACGAGTTCACTTCAACTTCCAAGGAGGGACTCGAGGATCTCTCAAGACTTGATTATGGTGGCTCATCAGATTGTGGTTTGAACGACTCTCGCGAATACGCTGAATAGTCGTTTTTTTCTGTTTTCATTGTTTATGCCACTACTGTTGAAGTTGTTGTTCTACTGTTGACGTTTCCTATTTTTTCGTTTTGCGCAGGGTTTATTGTTGAAGATTCCTGTTGTCGTCTTTCCTTGAGATACTTACTATTGAAGTTTTGCTTTCGTTGTTCTGTGCTAGGTTTACTGTCGAAGCTTTACGATGAAGAATGAACTGATCACTTGAGACAAGCTTCTTTGATGTCAGGCGATATTCGCAGAGATTTCTTTAGCAAATGCTTCTCAAATATTCGAATATTCGAACATTCGAAGCCCTTGATATTCGAATATTCAAATTCGAATACCTCTGACATTGAACGTTCGAATAATATTCATTCGTTCGAATGGTTTCTGAAGAGTCGAATATTCGATATTCGAATATTCGAAGCTCCTCTTCGAATGTGTTAACTATACTTGCGTTGTCCTAATAACCGTTTTCACAAAGACTAGCTAATAAAAGATGAGTTTCTATGTACGTTTAAGAAACTCCTCTGGTTAAAATGCGCAAGCACGCGCCTTATCCTCCTCACCTTTTTCACTCTTGCAGTAAGCTTCAGATACATTTTATGGAAAACACCACCTAGTTTGTTCAGTTCAGCTAACGTCCACTCAAAATCACCTCCTGTAACGTCGGAAACAAAATAAGGATATTCCTGAAAAAGAAATAGAATCAGAGGATCCGCGAATGCTAATTGAATCGTCAGGAAATCCCAACCCACTTTTCCGTGCAGTACTGTTTTATCTACTAGTTTTATTTCCATAAGATACTCCGCAAAAAGTAAATCACCCATCAGTTCCGGACCAGCATTGTCAAGAACAATATGGAACTCCCGTAAACCTTTCTTGTTAGCTCTGAAAAAAAGAACAATACAAACTTATAACACTGCGAATATAATGAATGAAATGGAAATAGGAAGGAATGGTAAGCTTATGGTATCCTCAAAGACGAAAATCTCTGCCAAACAATCACCTGAAGAGTGAGGATTGGACAGCTAATCCCAATCTACCTGATTTTTGTTTTATGCCTCTGCACGTTCACCTTCTCATTTAATTTCCACATGCTATTACGGAATGCTTCTCAGAGCAAAATAAAATACCAAATAGGAAAGCATCGAACAAAAAAAACTAGCAGGATACCTTCGCTGCAGAGATACCTTTCAACAATAATCATACTCACTTCAGCTTTAAGAAGAATGAATCGATAGCAGTTCCAAAATCATTGCATAGAATATAAGCATCCAAAATCCGTGCTCCTTCTATGGGAGATTGCTTCTGAACAGTCGGGATAACGAAACACCTCATAAAACAATCAAATCATCGATGAAATTCGAAAAAAAAGGAAACTCACAAGCTTAGTTTTTTCACCACAAGACAAGGACAAGTCACATTTATTTCCCCAAAGGCACATCTGAAAGCATCTTCACCCGTGGTAAACTTTGCACAATTTCAGGAGTGTTGAACAGTACCTTAAGAAGAACTTCTATGGTCTCTCTTTCTTGCTGTACGTTCAGCTTCTCAGCTACAGAAAACACGTAGTTGATACCATCACGAATTTGCTCGAGACTGAACACGAGTCTAGAGTAGTCGAGGCTAATTTTAGCAAAGTAAAAAGCTTACTGGCTGGTGAACCCATCAATCTTTTGCTCTCGGAAAAAATCGAAACTTTTCAAGTATTTTGTTTTGGCGACTGCACCAACAATTATTCGATACATGTAACATTCTGCAAACAACCAGTCCGTCTTATACCAAGTGACCTCAGACTCGCCATGCTGAAAAAAAATGCACAGATCAGTGCTTTCAACCTTAAAAATAACGGAAATAACCTGCTTCCGAAGATCAGCTAAAGCTTTGTTCCACATTTCATAACTATAGGAAGTATCCTTGATGTTTTCTAGAGGTTTGTCGGTCATTATACGGTAACGAAGCTCCGATAACTCCGCAATAATTGATTTAACATCTGCATCGGCATCCTAAATAAGTGATATGCAGTTGTATATAGTCCTTGGCAGTATTCGGCTAGTTCTGCCCCAAAATTTTACGGGATTTTTTTTTTCGCTCAAACTTCGCGTCGGGGGAGGTAATTTGAGGTGTTGAACACGAATATCGTATCCATTTCACACTTTAACTTCGTTTTTGTAGGGTTACAGTAGGTATACTGTAGATACGGCATCTCACAGAATCCTCTCAAATTTTTCAGAGGAGTTGTTTTAGGCACTGATCACGAACAAGGACATTATTTTGCATATCGCCTTCATTTTCTCCTCGGAATCGGCATTTTCTCTAAATTTCCTACCGTATATAGTCTGTCCGAAACGACGAGTCCGCCCACACACGCGGGGATCGAGAAGCTGCCACGTTTGCCAGCGCTCCACGTCATCATCTCTGATCTGCTCTTCATGATATTGACCAATGATTTGGCTGTGGCGTGGACGACTTTCGTGGGCGGACTCATCGTTTCGGACAGACTATACCTAACGTATTCCTACAAAAATGGAGTTACGGTACAAAACAGATATGATATTCGTGATCAGCACTTCAAATAACCCACCTAGGTGAAGTTTGAACGAAAAAACTTTACTTCGAAATTCTGAGGCAGAACTAGCCGAATAGTGCCATGTACAGTGGAGGTCAATCGTTATTGGTATCGTTTCCACCGCTAGCGAAGGGACCCCGCCGCATCACTCGTTGAAGCACACCCAAACGTTGAGTTGGGTTGACGCGTACATACCAGCCAGCGTAGTGCTAGCGGTGCAATAACGATTGATCATTACTGTAACGTAGGTGGTATGTTAGGAAAAAGTCTTAAAATACGTGCAGTGGCTGAAAAGAAAAAATCCAACTCGTGTCGCACTTTTCCAGGGACTGGGAGGAGGGGGAGCGGGGGGGGGGGTGGGCAAACAAGTCAAAATAACTAAATCTTAGGAATGCTGATTTCTACATCGCTCTTGGAATTGCCGATGCTATTTCAAAGCATTCAAAATCTCACGCAGGCTAGTTTTCATGCACGCAGGCTAGTTTTCATGGAAGAGACTTGACATGGAATATGCCACCCATGCGCTGCGGTTCCGAGAGCATAAACTACTTCTTAATAGAAATTGAAAATTCATTTCCGAGGAAAAACTGAGTTAGTGTGACCTTGAATCATACGTGTATCAGCCAGCTGAACAAGTATCTCACGTTCTAAAATGTTAGCCGAGGGGATATTTAGCTGCCTGCATGTTAAAGGCAGTGTGTCACCTCGTTTCGTGAGCTGAAAATACCAACAGACTCCAGACCTCATCGTCACACTAATTCCAAAGATGTACGTCAAAGTTCATAAAAATGACGAAAACCCCGTTTTCGCAGGGTCCGAAAATGCAGCTCATGGACCACGTGGTCGGAGCGGTCCGTAATGTGCTGGCTGCCTACACGTCTGCAGCGAGGCCAACACGTCTACACGTGTCCGATCGATGAGATAAATGGCTTCACTCGTACTCCCGTCCCGAAAAACGCTTAAAAGTAAGGTCTTTAAACCCTACCTTTAAGCGTTTTTCGGGACGGGAGTACGAGTGAAGCCATTTGTAACATTTTAGGTATGCCACTGGATTCAGCGTGTCGAGGAGATTCAGAAGCTAGTAAGAGCTCAGACGTGAAAAGAAGGTGACACACTGCCTTTAAGGGAGCGCCCGACTTCGTTTCTTGTTTGAGCTTTCAACTGATTCTGAATCTCCTCGACACGCTGATTTCAGCGGCATATGTAAAATGTCTCGCAACAGCTTTAGACCCATTTTATGGCATTCTTCCGGAGAGATCTAGAACAGTTTGCAGAAAAGAGTAGAAGCGTGAAGCCGTTGATCTTATCGATGGGACACTTCGCAACGGGTTAGCCAATGCTTCAGCTGTGGGTGTTTGGCAATACAAAAGGCGAGGGAATGCGTTAGCGAGAAAACGTAACGATTATGTGGGATAACACAATTGAGTCACTCCTACTCTCCAGGTAATTACTGATTGTCTCCAAATATTTGTTCATTGTACTTGTAATCTCAATATCATTCTATATAATAACGGGCTTAGGCTGTTTACATGTGTGTCGAATGTAAGTATGTAAGTATGTAAGTATGTAAGTATGTACGAATGTGTGTCAGACCGTTACGAAATTCTACGATTGGTCAATGATCGTGATTGTGAGATCATATAAAAGGCTAGGAACGGGTGTGGTGTGGTGGAGTGGGGTAGGGATGAGATCGAACAGAAGGTCGGATGGTGTACAACGGGTCCGTCAATGGAGTCCATGGAGAAGGGCTGCGCCGGCGCCCAAAGTGGGGGGAGACGGTCCATCACTGTGTAAGGCTGCGCCGGCGCCCAGTGTGGGGGGAGACGGGTCCACCACTGTGATAAGGGTGGCCGGCGCTCAAAGTGGGGGGAGATGGGTCCACCACTGTGATAAGGGTGTGCCGGCGCCCAAAGTGGGGGGAGACGGATCCACCACTGTGATAAGGGTGCGCCGGCGCCCAAAGTGGAGGGAGACGGTCCATCACTGTGATAAGGCTGCGCCAGCGCCCAATGTGGGGGGAGACGGATCCACCACTGTGATAAGGGTGCGCCGGCGCCCTAAGTGGGGGGAGACGGGTCCATCACTGTGATAAGGCTGCGCCGGCGCCCAAAGTGGGGGGAGACGGATCCATCACTGTGATAAGGCTGCGCCGGCGCCCAAAGTGGGGGGAGACGGGTCCACCACTGTGATAAGGGTGCGCCGGCGCCCAAAGTGGGGGGAGACGGGTCCACCACTGTGATAAGGGTGCGCCGGCGCCCAATGTGGGGGAGACGGATCCACCACTGTGATAAGGGTGCGCCTTCGCTCAAAAGTGGAGGAGCGCCTGAAAATATAGCTACCAGGGAAATGTCATGAGTTAGGTCCATATTTGTTAACTCGATTCGATGGCGTCTAACATCAGTTGTTAAAAAAAAACTAGATGTCAGACCACTGCGCGGATTAGTATGCAATCCGTGTGAATCCTTCCTTCTTACGTCCTCCCCCGCGTTCTTCTCTTCTCATTTGTTTATGAACACACCGCACCCTCCACCTTTATATGTTCTAACTGACTCTTATCACTTGACCAGTTATAACAAACAAAGAATGATAGACCATTTTCTGCGATCAACAAAGGTTGAACCGGTTATATTTAGTTACAAAAAGCTATTTCAGTTGAGCAAATGATAAAATTGCTTCGAGAAGGTTAATCCTCTTTGATAAGTGCATTTTTACATGAGAAAAAGCAATGGAAAGGGTGTGGGACACATTATAGCAAAAAATGTGGAATAGCTGTGACTTTATTTGAATGAAGAAGGGATGAAGCCATGCGAGCGAAGCGAGCATTAGGAAAAGTCTGGAAGTCCGGCGTCAGCCGGACGGCCAGACTGGTTGTATCTATAATCAGCGTGGTATAGCCACGTGCAAATAAATAAATAACTCGTTCATTTCATGCTTAGTTGGAGGCTTAGCCGTCGACGGTGTGGAGCCGGATGGCACAGCTGGTAAAGCAGCGGACTCCAAAGGTTGATATCTTGGCACGATTCCTGACGGAATTTTTGCGCGGTTGATAACTTTTTTCTTTCGGCGATACAATTGGCAAGGTTCGTGTGGCGATCAGGCATTTGCGGAAGTAAAATTTTAAATCTCGTAAAACGTAAAACGGAAGGCGAAAAATGGGCGGAAAACGGAAAGCGTAAAACGGAATACGGAAAATTTTGCCCAGCATAGGATTGTGACCAGAAGTCCTCCTCAACATTGTATTTGCTAAGTAACTTCTTCATGAGCATAAGTGGTGAGTCTTTCAAGTAATTAGGTAACTTCAAGCCTACGGATGGTACTTACTTCATAGGAGTACCTATCCTTCACCTAGTTACAAGGGATTACCAGGGTGATATAATCAGTAAGCATCTTTCTCACTAAGTGTTTATGTAGACGAGAAGCTGTAAAATGTGAAAGTGTGACTTCTTTGCTTTACTTTGGAGCAGACCTATTCTGCAAAGAATTCAGACGAAAAGGTAACTGTGGTTGTTAATACATTTGGAATCTGAGGAGGATCACGTCATTCACAAAGGATCCCGCTGGAGGCAGTTGGAGCCAGTTAGCGATGGAGGAAGGATGAGAAGAACAGTGTGTGGCGAATGTGAAACACAAGCACCCTAAATAATAAATAAAAACAACAGGCATCAACGGCCCCAGTGTGAGATAATCGTCTGATGAAAGAAGGAAAGTCTGCACCATGCGTTGCTTCGCAAGAATGCGTAATGCTCTCGCCCTGGCACGTCACAGTTTCATTGAAATTTTATATCAGTCCACCCTATACTTGTGACCGAATCGAATATATGTATATTCGAAGAAATGTTCGAATATCCGAATAAATCATTCATTCGGTTTTCTAAAAAGAGGAGAAATTCGAACAATTCGTCCATTCGACAATTTAGCAATGCGGGCTATTCGAACAATTCATTCATTCGGGTTTTTCAAATCATAGGTTTTTCGAACGATTCGTTTATTCGATTGAAAAAAAGACGGGTATTCGAGCAATTCTTCTAGATCCTTTGAGACTGGCGGACTATTGTTTTTCAAACCATTGTTTTACTTGAACTGGGAACTGTTATGACATCGGGAGTGAGTAGCGTCCCGCGTGCGCAAACTATTACGTGGCATGCCCTGAAGAGTCGATAGGAACCCATCTTTCTCCAACAGATCCCCTGCTATAATGTGTTATGTCTCAAGGCTGACCTTTACAGGCGCAAGTTACAGAGACCGATTGTGGCAGCATTTAAGAATTCTTGGCGGAAATGAGCACCGCGAGGGGGACAGTGGCGGAACAGAAATGGCCAGTCGGGGTGGGGGACGTGGAAAAAAAACTGGAATCTACGCCACTCCGGAGAGTCGGATAATACTGATCTTGAGAAAATAATAAAAATACTAATTTTGACATAAATCAATAGTTTTTCTACTTGTTTGACACATCAAACAAGTAGAAAAACTACTCAAAAATATTCAAAAGAAGAAAGAAAAATAGACTGATGCTAAAGTAGAAAAACTACTCAAAAATATTCAATAAACTGATGCTAAATTTTTGACCATTTCTTGAGAAGTTCGGAAGCCCATTCTCGGAGCGGGGACAACCCCACTCGCCGTTAAACCTACAATAAAAAAACGGCTGCGGGGAAAACTCGTCCGACTCCGCCCACTCGTGGCGGGACCAGCCTATGCTCCCAGCAGCCACCCCTTCAATTTAGGAGCAGCGGCTCTCCTATTTCCACTCATTATTGCTTCGTCAAGCACAATGCTATATTTTCATCCATCGCTTGTGCACGTGACGATGCTCCCATGTTTCACCATGTTGCAGAAGTGGTTTTCTTTGAATGTTCCATATTTTTGGGCAGCTTTCTTGAATAGTTACTGAATTCTCAGCAAAAATAATATCTTTTCGAGCTAGAAGACACGCGTGGATGCAACATTCGAAACTATGTTTTTTCCCTATTGCCTCATTGCAATACGACTGCAACACCGGTGTCATAGATCAATTAAATGCCTTTGTTGAAAATAGTCAGACGAGAGCAACAATTAGAAGTAGCAGAACCGAGAACAAGCTCCAAGAGAAGTTGAAGCTTGATCTTTCATTCGTAAAACAATTGAAAAATGATATAACTGAACATAAATAATAGGAGCCGTCTACTCCTACGAGTATGTATGCTTCTATGTAAGGCTCGAGAAGCGGTGTTTGTACCCACACTTCAGAACAAGCATCTGATTTTCGTTACCAAAAGAATTGTTCATAATCGAAAATCCAGTCATTATCAACCGTTAAAATACTGATATCGTTTTCCAGAATCTTCTCTTTGATTTGACAGGAGTGCACCGAAGTATTGACGACGACTTCGATGAAATTTTTATGCTTGGGACTTCGATGGGAGTCTTCCGGAGTAATTTATACGTTGCGCATTCAAATATGCTTCAGTAGGAAATAGTGACCGGGCCAGATTCTGTTCACAAGAGGATTTCTGATACCATAAACACAGCGTCGATGGTTATCTGGAAGTTGTCCCTTCAAAAGTGGAACAACTGGTAGTCGACGTTACAGGCCATTCTCTGTCCATCATGATGTCTCCATTGCCATTGTAACAACTGCTCAATTTTTGGTTGTTAACATGTGTTGCTAAACGTGTAAGGATTGGAAATCGCACCAGTACATCATGATCGCGCCAACTCGAATCAAAAACTGCTACTATATGTGTACGGTCGGTTCAGAAAACAGTGGTCATGGATGTATTGCAGCGTGAGGAGCACAAAGTTGACTTTGAATATAGTCTGTCCGAAAGGACGAGTCTGCCCACCTCAAGAACTACTACTTCTCTCTAGAAAACTTCATGAGAGGGGAGAGCGTGCATCTTCGAGGACATGCAACTCACCCGGAGAACAGTGAAGCCTTCTAACATGGCCGCTGATGAACCGTATAACATGAACATAGACGTCCAAATTGTTTGAGAATCAAAAATTGAAGTCGATGACGCAAGAGTGAGTTAAAACAGGATAGCTGCTACACATAAGTTAAAGGGATGGCGACTGGACGTGTCGGAAGGTCCCGCCACGAGTGGGCGGAGTTAAACGAGTCTCTCCCGCAGCCGTTTTTTCATTGTAGGTTTAACGGTCGAGTGGACAACACCTTACTCTTCGAGTCGGACACTGATGGGAGAAAGGGCAACATTTACTCCACCATAACCTAACTTTATGTATGGGTGAACATAAGTGCACATGAAGATGCCAAATTATCGTAAGTAGTTGTTAATTGTAATGTTGATGGAGTGTGAACGACAAATAGAAGCTTTTAAAAGTGCAGGTTCAGGATCGAATATATTCATTCATTCGGCCTCCAGAAATATTCCACTACTCAAACCATTCATTCATTCGGGTAGTCCGAAGTGTTTCATAGTCGAATAATTCATTCATTCACACATGGTTAAAAGTGGAATATTCGAACTATTCATATTTTGAATATTTGAAGTAATACAATATTCGAATTATTCAAAAGTTCGAATATTTGAAAAATCGGCAAATATTCCTAAGTATGGCTCACCCAACGTTTCTGTGGAACCTTGTTTTTTCTTTTTTGAAAATTATGAGGATAGCAGGGCACTTGTATGGCTTATTTGGAAAAATGATGAAGACCAGCGAAATTGCGACGGGCAGTTTACACAGCATCTGGGGCAAAAAAAGTCGATCAAAATAGTTCGAATTTGGTAAATGGTGTTAGGACGTCAATTTTGGCGCCATTGTTATGAACTTATGCATATTGCGCATCGAAACACGTGAACCCTCTTCAGGATAGGGAAATACCCGGAAAACGACAATCCCTTCTCCGTCCAGAATCCTCCGGGATTTTCCGTTTTCCGGGCCAAAAACCCGTAAAACGTAAAACATAAAACGGAAGGCCAAAAATGGGCGGAAAACGGAAAGCCTAAAACGGAAAACGAAAATTTCGCACACCCCTGGTGATGCAAGAAGCTTGTTTGGCAATGCATATGGAGGGACTTCTTGTTTGGCAATATATTCGACGGACTTCGTTTGCTTAGGTAATTGGCAAAGTCGTCTGCAAGTTTGCCAAACGAACCTCGCCAAATGTATGGCCAGTGAACTTCTAAGTGTAAGAGGTTCTCGAAGGACGAATGTAAACTCACTGGTCCATACTGTGATATAAAGACAGGTCGTCTACAGTGAATGTGATCAACAATTTTCGCAATTGTTTTCGGCCATCGTTCCCCTATTGTGAAAAACACGAAGGTGCTGAAAAGTAGGGTTGGAACACTTCAGACGATGAAATAATCTATATACTGTAGTTGAGCAGGATTGTCTTTGTTGGTGGTGTTTTCACAGATTCAGCCAGACCTTGAAATTATAGGCGTAAATCATACATACTCACCCTTCCTTTACGCCGTTCAGCTTCGGGGGAAGAACATCGCCACCCAAGAAGTTTCCCATTGTGGTCATCAATCGTAACAGCTAGCGTTTAAATATACTCACGCGATAAGCTATAACATGATAAATGATAACATTGCAAGCAACAACAAATTAAATTAAATGCAGATTCCGCTTTAAATCGCTAGTCAAACGACTATGAGCAGAAGAAAAGAATACCAAGAAGTTCTCTCTGGATGCAGCAGCCACAGTTCGAATACCGTTGTGCGTACAACAAAACGCAAACGAGCGTAAGCTATGCTGTTGTGTCGAAGTAAGCCATAATCTCAGTACATAGAGCGCAACCGATAGACTCCGGTATAGAGACGCGTTTCTGGGAATGATTCTCATTAGAGCAGCAGATTGTCGCCGTGGCACAGAAAATGAAACTTTGCGTACAAGGGTCATTTCATGTATATATACAGGTGGCTACACATCTTCCTCTTCCTAAAAGTTATTCATGCTTGCGGCGCGTCAAAGTCTACGCGCCTAGACAAAACTCCACGAAGTTTTCGCGCCGACCCAAAGCGGCGAAAATGGAAACGCGGTTTGTTCGTGCGGCAGTCGCAACATCGAAACTAGGAACATTGCTGACCTGCCAGGATTTGTCTTCTACCTCCCTCCTTTGCACTGTGTATCGGCGCGTAAACTTTGACGCGCCGCAAGCATGAATAACTTTCTAGCGTTTGTCTTACGTAGTTGCGGGGTCCGCTGTGCTGCTACACTTGTGCCGATCATCCGCGTCCCTCATGGTTAGTTACACTTCAGACATATCGGACCTCACACAATCCAGCCAGCAAGCCTTGGCCCTTTCGCGTGGTCTAACGCCGTTGACGTCTAGGATGAGTGCAGTGTCGGCTGCAGACCCATCTTGTCTACGTTGCACGTGTCCAAACCACCGCGATCGTGGCTCTCTCCTTTTATCGTTATCGGTGCGACTCCAAAGGTGGAGCAAACTACCTCAACCGGGACTTCGTCTTGTCGAACTTCGGTACAAAGATTCGGGGGGGGGGTATGGCGCGATTCTTCGGGTGGCACTATACAGGGCATTCACCTCAAATCGCTTTGCAATACGCGCGCGAGCTGATCCCCTCCATTGGATCAAATTCTCAGTTGAAAGGCTACGTGCAAACCGCTAAAAACCACTCGCACGTAGCCTTTCAACTGATAATTTGATCTATTGGAATGGATCACCACGCGCACGTATTGCAACACGATGTTTACTAAGAGGTGGATGCCGTGTAGGCAGGCGAGACCTGAGCGCCCTCCTACCACCCGGTATATTGTCTCGCGTCGCGGCTGCCTGGATCTGCCTGACAAGGCAACCAGCCATCATCCGACCGTAGAGAAGAACGTTGAACTAGCATAGTGGTCTTTAGGCTATACGGATGAACGAACGTTTCGAAGATAAAGCTTATCTGAATACCCAAGTGAGTGTACTGTAAAACAAAGAAATTCCTACGGAAGCCCAATGAATACGGGACTAAGAAACTACAGCTAGAGAAGGGCGGTAATTTACAGTCGCTTTAGCAGCAGCGTTCAAGCTGGTAGCAATTGACAGTCGCCAGCGGCTGCGGGTACCCAAGTTCTCCACCCAATGAATACACTGTTAGGATGGCGCAGGGTCGCTAGATGCTGCCACCCTAATTGTGAGCGTGGTCTAACAGCGCGTGATCGGCGCGGCACGCCGCCTCGTGCGCGACGCGCGTCATGGAATGTGTGCAATAATGCGTCAGATTTGCATATGTATTTCACGTGCAAATGCACAACAAAAAAGACGCCATCATTCATGCAGTGATTTTTTTCTTGTGGTTCTTGTTCTTGTTGACGTGTTCAGGCATGTGTAATCATGGCAGAGTATGATTTTCCCGCAGTTTGCGAAGAATGCCCAATTTTTCTCCTTCCCTGATTTTCCGAATCCGGAGAAAACGCAGCACTATTGACGCCCACTGTAAGTGTACTTCATTGTTGTACAGCAACTACAACTTTGTTATATTGTGTGAATACCTTAGAGCTAAAACAGAAATATAAATAAGTTAGGCATTGTTTGCGAACTGCAGGGAAATCAAGCCCTATCCTGGTTACAGAAGTCTGAACACGTCGCTGGACACAATTACACACGCCTACACACTACAAACAAGTACCGCTGGACACTTTTTTTGTCCAAACGGCTAAAACCTATGACTCGTATGATTGGCAGAATCATTGCTCCTTGTATGAGCAGGTCCCTGAGGTCCTGCGCAGGGAACTCGGAAAACTGAGAAGCGAAAAATAACAAAATTTTCTACCTCAGGTCATCAAAATTGGCAAGTCCTTTCTCGTGGGATAGAGGATTTGGGAACTGGGGAAATGGCAGATGTAATGCAATTTTTTCTCAAGAGTCATAAAAATTTAGGCCAGCTCTCGGAAGCTAATTTTGGTTGAAAGTTAGGGTGCAGAAAATGAGATTTTGAGCATCTTTTGCGTTTTTCCAGCAGACCTCTCGCAACTTTTTCGAGGAAAGAGCAGCAAAAGATATTTTCGAATGTTCTATTCCCAAAAAAACTGCCTCAAAAGGTTTCCCCCCTCAGCAGCCTGGAAATAAGAAAAATGCCTCGAAAAGTACTCAATCACATTTCGCCAACAGCAAAGCCGTTCCACCAGAGTTCATATATGGTGTAAGTACAGGAGTCCTGGCCTAATACAGAGGTGTTCTGAGTTCTATTGCTGACAGTACTGCAGAGAAATTCTCAGAATTTAAAAAATTGAAGGCGAGATTTTTAGAAAATTTCACATGTTCCGTGACTCACAACTCCCCCCGGCATCTCTTGTACGTGCAACATAAAGGAGCTTGCTTTGCTCTATGAGCGTGTAACTATATTTGGATGTCATACTATGTCTATAGAAAATTACATGGTTTTGGCGAACAAATCGCCCCAGTTCTTTTGCACCAACTTAATATTCACGCGAAATGTGAACATCCTGCTGCTGCTAAACGTGTTCTCCTATTCCTAGGAAACTATTACTTAGATATTCGCGGTTCCTACCTATTTGTTACAGTTCTGTAGTCATATAATATCACGATACATTATACGCTCAATAGGGCGCCGAAATAAACCTGTACAGCCCCTGTGTTTGAGTGAGTAGTACAAAATGGTATTTACACTAGAGTGTAACGGAGGTATAAGAGGATATGCACCTATGACGAAACATCGGCCGAATGCTTCGTCAGCTGCGCATCCTCGCTAGCACTGCCTATAACTAAGCCCTGTGATGAAAGCATGCGATCGCGTGCTGGTCGCTCACCGCCTGCGCTCTAGGAAATTTTGTTGCACTACTATGATTTATATAAGAGGATACTATCAATACAATGGCAAAGAAGTCATCAAAGGATGCAATTCAATTGGACCGATTGTACTACAATTCATTAATCCGGTAGTGAATACTGGTGGAAGGATTATGGACTGGTACGCGGCCATTTTCAATCAATGGCGAGAACGCTTTGTAATGCACAACCACACCGCTTACCTTCACTCTATGGATACACCAACATTCGCTCTTTTCCGAATGCTCTATGCTTGGATTATGACTTTTTTAAACATCGCTGACACAAATGCTGCACTCCGAGTGGATTACGAATGCAGGTAATCTAGAGAAGGTTGGCCACCTATCCCCTCTATCCAAATGAAGGTACAATAAAGAGACGTGCGTGTACACAAAACTTCATTCATCTCCTTGTCCAACACATCTCTCCTGATGAGTGATTTCTATTCTTTTCTGCTTCATACACAAATTAGCTAAAATACATATTCAAGAAGATTCAGAGATTTAGATAGATCTAAGAAACGCATACATAAGTTCAAAAAAATTCCAGCAACTTTTCACGAGAACAGCTTACTATAGAGGTTTCCTTATGCTTGGTGCCCACCCGCTCCCAGGTTATAAAACTGGACTTGACTTTTTGAAGGTGATAAATTCGAAATACAGACGTACTGTGAGTTAACTCGTACTTTGCAGTAACATTTTACGGAATGAGCAGTGGCGGATGCAGAAAATGGACGGGAGGAGGGAGCGTGGGGAAAAAGTGGGGTCTCCACCATTTTGGGAACCCAGATGGAAAATAAAAATAATTAAAATATTAATTATAACAATAAATAATAAACAATAGATAAAAATAATATTAAAAATAATGATAAAAATAAACGAATAAAAATAAACTCATACAAGTTTTTTATCTGTACTGTGAAGTAATTTCAAAAGTTTGCCGACCCATTCTCGGTGGCCCCCCCTGCGTCCGCCACTGATATATATATATATATTCTCGAATTATCAAATCTTCCCGCTTATTGTTTTAGTCTGACCTTCGGGATTGAAACGTAAAGTAAATTTCAAACTCTTCAATCGGTTTCTCTTTCAATTTCTGGATTTTAATTTTGGTTCAATTTTTACACACTATTTTTTACAATTTCATTTTACACCTATTTCAGGCTTTATGATGGAATTCATGCACGTGTATGCCTGGCTGCCTCAAACTGCGTTACTGTACCTATACTTTCGATTTACAGAGCAAATCCTGCTAATATGTTATTTTCAGATAGCAACACGAGTTGGAAGACAAAAGCTGCATAAAAAATTTTATTGTGTGTAAATGTCTATATAAACATAATAAATGTCTATATACAGTTTCTTGTAGTTGTGCAGTAGTTACTCCACAAACTTGAGAAAAATTCTCGGAGTCGAACGTGTGTAGCTCCTTGCAAAATCTGCATTGTTATCCGCGATATTGTTTTTTTTCCTATCGTCTGAAGATGGACGGTGTTTTTTAAATATGTACATATAAAAGTCTTGTATTAGTTTATTTTACTTGTTCATTTTTGATATTATTTTTAATATAATTTTTATTAATTGTTTATTATTATAATTAGTTGATTAATTATTATTATAATTAATTAATTAATTTTGTTTACCGTTTGGGTCCCCAAAACGGCGGAGACCCCACTTTTTTCCCAAGCACCCCCCCCTCTCCCGCCCACTTTCTGCGTCCGCCACTGGTTACAGCTGATGAAACTTATCAAAATATTCGCAAATCCGTCTTCTAACGAATTAACGGGTTAACGCATTAACGCGTAACGACCATTTTTTGCCATTCAACGTAACGAATTAACGGCTTAAGGAAATCTAAAATTTATTTAACGCACAGCCCTGATACACACATACGGACAGACACACACAAACACACACATAAGCTGCCAATTAAGAATACGTAAGATATTCACAAGTGCGCGAGGTAACCCTGTGGTTAGGAACGAAACACCCATTTTTGAAAGCATTGACCAAGACGAAGTTAACGAATAAGTATCATTTCTGCCCAGTGGTCCTGATCCGATCAGGAGAGAGTGTCAAAGCTTTCGAAGTTGCACTGAAATAAGATTCCATGTAGAGCTGGGTTTCATGAAACTTTGACCACTCAAACCAGCTGTAGTTAAAGTGATCAGCTATCTTGTGGACTACGCAGCGTTTCGCTGCAGGTAGTCCTCACCAATTTCTGACCAGCACTACAGGGCTAGCGCTGTACTTGTTCTGGGTTCGATACGAAGATTCTCGTGAAACAGAATAGGCGTTTCAGTCTATATGATAAGCAGTCTGCGCTGTCGCCTCTTTCTTTCCTGATAGGCACGGTCATACTCATCTGCCAAGCGTCTGGTGTTTGGCGCTCTGCTGAGATCTTGTTGAAGACTTTGGAAAGCCATGCAGCGAAGTTCTCGACCATCAGTTTCCATACGTCAGCGCGGATGGCATCCGGTCCGGTTGCCTTGTTTCGTATCATTCTCTTGATTGCCTCGCTTACTTCTGCAGGATCTATTGATAGAACAGGGCCTTGAATGCTTTACACAAACGGGATTAGTGGTTGTGGAAACTCCTCGTTGAACATCCGGGCTGGGATTCATGAAACGATAACCAAGCAAACCATTGATGGCTAGCCTGATTGGTTATCGTATTGACTAGTTAGAGCGAAGAGACATAGACGGCAAAAGTTTGTTTGCTAGCCTGAGTTTGCTTCGCTATGTTTCATGAATCCCAGCCCTGTTCGAAATATTATCTCCATCTCTCCAAGATCTCGTTTGGGCTGCGTGGGATGTTTCCATTGGCCGTCTCAATGAAATGAATGACCCTGTGACCATGGTTGTGGAACGACGACGACCTGTCGATACGGCAACTTCTGTCCCTCTGAGGTATTTAGAACATCGTAGTGCATCCTGCAATTCGGTGTAGTGTTTGAATTTGGCGATAGCAACAGTTTTCTTCACTTCCCGTTGGAGCCCACGCCACTCATGAAAAGGATTCCGAATTTAAACTCAATTCATTATTATTTTTGCTTCTCCTTTAATTTACTAAGGATTTCGTAAGCGTAGAGTTTTTGCCCACACCTCAAGTGGTTGCCCCACGCACTTTTTTTGCCTGGAAAGGTAGGGTGCTATTAATGAGTGAAGTTGAGTTTAGGATGGGGTTACCAAGATAGGATTGGTAGGAATGGGTAATCCCATCATCCCAGCTTTAATGTAACTGGACTCCAACCTCGTTCATTGGGTCTTCATAGCATTTTGGTCACGCAAGGTCGCTCGACCAACGACCTGCAGCAAGGACTGCGCTGCACCATTTTATCCGCGCGTGACTAAACTCGCTACGGTAAAAAAAACTCTCGGCGGTAACATTTTGCCCAGCGCCTCTCTCCACCTGGTGAGAACTCGTTATGCATCAGAAATTTGTGTAGAGTTTAAAGGCAGTGTCTAAACTCAGGATCATTTTGCAGTACTCGGTACTAAAAGAGGGATGGGCGGTACTGATTACAATAGTGTACGAATCCCAGCTCAAAAATGTTGAATTGTTTCATTTTGAAGAAAACGGGAACCGGCGCATTGACATCTCGTAAACGGAGTTGCGCTGCGATCGACCGATGCCTCCGCTGCAACTCCATGCCGTCATGCGGCGCCTTGCGCCCATTCACGAGAGGTCGAATGGAGCATGCACACATACACGAGAGGTTGAATAGCGGCGTCATCGATCGATCGCGGCGAAACTCCGTGTACGAGCTGTCGATGCATCGGATACCCGTGTCCTCCGAAGTGAAAGAGTTCAAGAAGGGGGTTTTCCTGCATTTTTATGCTGGGACGCTTTGTGCACCTTCTGATACCCAACAACCCAAATTGATCCTGAGCTTGGACACATATCCGTGCTCAAACCATCAAAATGGCTCAAACTTTCCCGATGTCCCGATTCCGGCATTGTTCATGAAATGCTCCAAAATGATTTCTAAACCTATTGTTTGCGACGGGGTGTGTACCAGTTCGCTGGAACAATGGAAAGACATGTATCATCGTTGATGTCGATTGGACAAGCCACGACGTGTTCACCGACAGACAGCCAGCACAGCTTGCTGCGATATCCCACCATGCTCCTATGAGCGGGTACTTCGACCGTGTCAAAAATGATTTTTCCATCGCTAATGTCACTGTGATTAAAACTAATGGCGAATTAGGTGTTATCTCTGCTGCTGTGACTTTCATTCGCTCTGGAAAAGCTTTATGCAAAAGCCACTACTGAATAACGCATAATGCCTCCTTTTTGCTGCACTTGCAGTTGTCGCAGTTGCAATCGTCATCTGTCGTGCACGGATTTCCAACCTCGTAGATGGGGTCGCCTATCCAATTCCCCCTAAAGATAATCAATATCATTAAAGTGAGATGTGGGTCAAATAAATCCACAAAACACATACTGTGGTCCATATTGGCAGACCACATACGTCATGGAATCGCACCAGTTCACGTAACATCCCACCCTGTAGGTGTCTTGCCAGACCATCTTAAGACAATGGAGTTAACCTTGTTTTAAGTGGCGGAAAACATTGTTTTAAGTGGCGGAACAGCAAACTAAAGCTCTTACTTGGGTGTAATGCCCGATCTGAGTTCCCGGCCTGTTCCAAAGCTCTTGTGTGAGCACATTCTCCTTGCCCACTCCGTATTTGGCGAGCTCATCAAACCATAACTTAGAAGCCTGAACTTGTTCGCTCAATAGCGGTGCACTTCTCAACTTGCCGCAACGTTTTTCAAGAAGAACGTACATCTTCAGCCGCTTTAACTTTGTTCATCTGCAGTTTTTGAGAGTAGTACAGATTTTCACCAAGATCCTTTCTTTCACTTTGTGAGGAATGTCCCCATCGGCATCCTACTGCATGTCTCATGGCACTTTCTTCAATATCACAGTCATATACCTGAATGAATTCGAAAAAAATGACATGCTCTGAAATGGATGACTCGCATAAAGATTATTCAAATATCCTATCTCATCTATGCAAACATCACTTGTGGGAAGATGTCAGCATGCTGTAGTCTTTTGAACCTGGACACACTACCACATTAGATGAGGACGCTGATCGCTAATCCGTTTATCGCTTCTGATGAGCAGCTTTGTAAATAAGGTTGTGAGCATTGTTGTGCACAGTAATTCGCAAGCGTTATTTCACTAAAGGCAAAGAAGGTATCATTATTGTGATATATGCTGTTTTGCTTATTTTCTCCACCCTCTTCCTTCATCCGAGAACTCGGGACTACTGCAGAAGAATATATGGCACTTGTCACGAAGTAAACATCGGTGCAATTGCGGATCTAGTGCAAAGGCTACGTTCGAGCCGCTAAAAACGTACCCGTTCAACAGAGAATTTGATCTATTGGAATGGATCAGCTCGCGACGCGATGTTTACTCCGAGATGAATGCCCTGTAGAACAGTCAACGTTGTGTAGTTACTTTTGCTTCATTCCCTGTATCTGTGAGCAAAAAGACAAGCCATCCTAGTGACTTCGCTATGGGAAGATTTTTCATATAAATGCAATCTAATATCTATAACATTGCATTCATGAGAAAGAAAAAGAATGGTCTAAGAGAATTAATACGAGCAACTTCATTTTTTTCTCTTAGAACAAACATATGCTTCTAGTAGAGGGCTGGACTGCAGACAAGAAACTTTAAGCTGTTCTATAGAATCCTTTGAAATCTTTCGAGGTAGCGTCTCACATACATATTCTAATCTGATTGTCGCTTATGTTCTAACTTAAATCAGTACTGTTTGTTTGAGTTAAGGCAATGTTAATAGCCTGGGTATCTGAGAGGGATCGATTAATTTAGGTGTTTCATATTAACGAAATATGCACCATTTTCATCATTCTAGCAGCCTTGGGCGCGTTTCCTCCCTTCTTATCCTTTGCGTTTCCTTTAGCAACCAGTGATCTGCAATTCAGCAACATATCCGCAAAAAGAATTATTTGATCATGTCTATCATCGTAGTGTAGTTGCTACCTGTACTTATTATGCATGTTGAGAAACTTTTGGCGGACTTCTTCCGTCATTCCATTGTCACGGCATTTTTCTAAACTAGGAATCAAGTATGAAGCATGGAAGCTAAGAATCAAAAATCATTTAAAAAAGTACGTAAGCACGGCTTTTGTCTGGACGAAATGTAGGATTGAAGAGTACAATATAAATAATTTCCACATGCAGGAATAGAAAGAAAAAAATCCAGGTTTACTCATCTGACTTAGTGCTTGAAAAGAGGCGTCACTAACACCATAATAGGTAATTAATGAAAGTTGTTCGAACTCCAATCGAGCTCATTCTCAGCAACAATTGGTTTAAGCTTTTGCTATTCACCAAAACTTACGTGATCGTGGCTTAACGAACGAGGTTCTGCAGGCATGACACGACAGTTTACATTGTTTCAGCATAAAATTGGGGTTCTTTTCACACTCGCCAATGCTTGCCCAATACGCACATGATTCTGAGTCCTCCTTGTCACAGCACTTGCTTTCCTTACCGGTACCGCACTCTGGAACTTCCTGAATTTATACTCCCCGGTTTCACATCGGCGGATGAGAAAGAGAGAAGAGAGACTTAACAAAATCGAGCTAGTGGTTAGAAAATAATGGTGCTACTATTTTTAAGTGGAGTTTACCGTAGTTCCTCTTTTATCAAGAGGAATTTGTAGGGAAGCTCCTTTTCTGGCCACTACACATGAACAGCGTAAATGTGTACAACATATAGAAATCAGGACACTTGAGATGTCAGACCCCTGGACCGTTACTTAGTGCCGAAGTCTATAATGTGTTCAGTAATCTCATAATCTCGAAAAATTATTTCACATTCTCAGATCCCGAAAAAACAACTTGTGGACAAGCCTTTGGCAAACAAGTTTCTGGTTCGTCCGGAACTCGTTCGCCGCAAAGCTTGCTGACAAGTTGATTTTGCGTTTCGTTGTCGATTCGGCAATTTGTCGGTCCAATACTTCTCGACAAGTTGCTTACGCCCTTTCCTCGCTAACAACTTCTCAGTCGTATGAAATTGCAAAAATTAGTGTTTGTTGTTTTTGTGGTAATCAATGTTAATGCTTGTTGAATACAGAACTGGATTGCAAAAGCTTTCTATCCAAATAGTACCATGGCACCTATTGCCTTGCTGTACTCAATAGATCCTTCGTGTATTACGTACCTTCGAATCGAAAAATTTCTTGTAAGGTTGTCGGCAACTTTTTTTTCTTTTCCTTGTCGATAAGTTGTCGAGAGAAAAGGTTGCCGATAACTTGTTTTTGGATGGTATGATATGTCAAATTTTGTCGACAACAAATTATTATTGTGCCAGCAAGGTTTTTAGGTGGACAGATTTATCCAAATCTTGTCCCAATCTTGTCCGCAACGACAGTCACGAGTGGTGCGGACTATTCCACAATAACGGTGGATTCAGAGCCTCCCAAGACGACGATTGAGTCGAAACGTCGGTCATGAAGAATAAATCTGTCCACCTGAAACCATTGCTGGCACAAAAAGATTGCCAACAAATGCCAAGGTTCAAAGAAGGAGGAACATGGAAGTTGTCGACAACAATTCGCTACTTAACAGGTTGACTGCAAGCTGCCACCAGGCTAAGCTGCGCCGACAACTTGTTTTTGGGTTCCTGAGTCTAGTTGCGGATAGCTTCTTGAGCGGCTTTCGTAGATTTTCCAATGAGCGGAGCGGGGTGGCGCGACAAGTGGCTCGCGCGCGAGAAACTTCTCGCTCTGGAAGTCGCGTTGGATTTGCCGTGCGGCAACGAATATCATTCTACTTCGCGATTCGCACAGCGAGCTCGCAAGATGCGGCGATGCGCTCGCGCGGAACAAAATCTTCTAAAGCCCCACACTAGTGTCACTTGCTGCGCGAGCTCAGCGTTGCCGCACCCTATCCTTCATCATATGGCGCCGCGCGGCAAAACTCTAAAAGTTGCTTCAATTATGCAGAATCCACCCAATATTGTCGTGACTGTATTTGCTTGCCGAGTTCCGCGCAATAGTCGGAAAACCTATGGATGAGATGCATGGACAAATAGTCAACCGTTCGCTTTCGCCAGATGTACTGTGCTGGCCGGCACAGTAACTACTCATAGAGATTGTGGGTGGGTACGGCCTGCTACTCTGACAACAAAGGATGGGAATGTTCACGATCAGCGTCTATTACTATTCATTCATCAATGGTAAATACTCATCTACTTATCTCCCTAATATCTTGCTAATATTACTACAAACAAAACAAAATTTAACGCAAGTGTAACGTTGGTGCCAGTATCGGAGGAGGAAATTTATAAACCTTCTCTCGTTCCCATGGAGTAGTTTTCAAACTCACGTGATTTCTGCTTAAGCTGTTTTTCGGAATCGGTCCTGCAACTGTGGCACGACAGCTGACAGTTAGGCAGCATCCAATCGGGATTTTTTGTGCACTCGCCTACTCCTGCCCAATAGGCGCATGATTCGTGCCTATCGCAGCAGTTGCTTTCAGCGCCGTTCCCACATTGCTGGAACTGTTGTGTGATGACCGCTGAAACATATACTGCTTTTCAGTTAAAAAAAGAGAACACTGGATTAACCACATCTTCATTCTATTCGACAGCGATAGGTACTTCACGGGCGAGTGCACCCAAAAATACAAGAAAAGTCTCCAAGTGTTCATCTTTTCCTGGGTATTTCCAAACAGTGTCCATCGAATCATTCAGTCAGGCATGTTATATTGTGTTTATATGAAACAATTGCAAATGAAAGTAGCGCAAATCTGGCAAGTTTCCTCACGTTAAAGCATTAGAGTTAGTCTTCTATGTTGAAATCACACTGAGCCGACTCAAGGTTCTTCCCGAAGGATGGGGTGAGTTAAATAATCCCGAAAAATAAAAAATCAGGGCCCGTAGTAAAGTGTCGTGGCGGTGATATGAACTCCAAAACTCACCACCACGCTCTAAGCGATGATTGCATGCCAGCTCGCATCCACGGGATATGGGATAGCAGGTCATTGCCAGCCTGCTATCCCATATCCCGTGGATGTGAGCTGGCATGCAATCATCGCTTAGAGCGTGGTGGTGAGTTTTGGAGTTCGTCTCACCGCCATGACACTTTACTACGGGCCCAGTACTTCCTTCCTTCATTCGAGCTGTGGAAGCTTGCAACCGTTTCATTGCCTGGCAGCACTCATTTTCTTCCTTTTACACCTCATCAGCACAAAGTAGTATTAGATCTTTTTGTGGTTTATGTAAGAAACTGTAAGCAATCTCGACCAAGGCGGGGCATCGTGCTTGCCAGTGGTCACTACCCTCTGCTAAGCCTTATAATCACTGGTTTGTGGTTGTGAAGGTGTCTATGCAGTTGATTGAGAGTAGACTTTGGAAAATAGAAAGAAAATTATTCCACTGAAAGATCCACCTTAACTCACCACCTCTTGTACTTAGGGCGATTCGACTTACCGAACAATCATATCATACAAATCTGACATGTCACTCACCCGAGCTGCTAACTGCTAGAAGCACCTTAAATCTTTCAAATAAATCTCAAAAACCTTTCAGATATCGAGAACCAAAACTCACGAAAAATGCACTGGTTGTCGTCATTAGATCTAAGTGTGCTGAGCATTGTGCACCGACCACTATTTTATAGTATCCTCGATTAATTTCTCGGATTACATAGCCATAGTTTGCGCAAGCCACTTCTGACTCGAGAATAGACGTTGCATTTGGACAGACAGGCGTCGCTGTAAAAAACCGAAGTGAGGTTCAAGAGGAATAGTGCTGACAAAGTCAAAAACAGCACATTGATGTGATTTGTGAACGTTTAATCAAGAAAATATTGATAGCTGTTTATACATGTAACCTCGCAGTATTCTGGAAAATTCTATTGTTTGACCAACTCCCACGGTGCCAGTGAACAGCGATGTATGCGCAATGTAAATTTTCGAGACCCAAATGTTCTTTGCCTAGTCAGTGAATCTATTTGTGCGAATTTCACATCTACGAACATCCACCTTCCAGGCGCGTCACCAGGCCTTTATGCGTTTTTGAACATTGGAATGAAGAGCCACTCAGATAATTATAGCGGGCGGTCCGCGCCCACTAATAGCCGTTATCTCTACCACCACCGCCCAGCCATTACTGGGCGATCAGACTCGCTCGCACGCGGCTGTCGCCAAACCAGTGCGATGATGAAATCAATCGATTCGCGCTCGATCATCCGATCCACCTTCGGATTTTCTGTTTCTATTGATCAACTGCGAACGACTTCTCTCATGTCCAGTGATTTTTTTTATAGCGAAGGTCCCGCTCAGACATGACTACATTTTTCTTCAAGAGTTCAAGCATCGGACGAAATTGGCAACAGTAGTACGAGTTCGTGTTCAAGCAGAAGGAAGATGAGCTCTAAAACTGACCACTAGCTACGCTTCAATCCATTGTTCTACAATTTCTCCCTCAAAAACGTATGCTCTGTTGATTCAAGGGGGAATATTAGAAATACAAACAAACAAAACAATGAACACAAATGGATAAAACATATGGAAAGACAAATAAGGAAAAAAGTAGACGCATCTATGACCATGTTGCGTTGTTGCAGCTGTCTTCTCCCTAAAGCAGATTTAGGGCCACACCATGGTGGAAAGGAAGAATTTGATTTACATATTCATTGGACATGTCCAAGTACACGCAATGACCAGTGAATGACAAACGTTCAGAGTACAGGTAATTAAATAAACTCATACAGTGTTTTCCTGAAGAGAGTGTGTTTCTCAGGAAATACCCTAGTACGCAGTGGTTCGTTGGAATCGGAACGAACTCTATCCGTTGAAAATTTCAATCTGATCTGAGTTTTGGCCGTTGCGGACGAAAGCCTGAGCGGAGGTCCTCTCGTTTTTGAATCAATAATAGTGAAAAACTCATTGGGATCAAGCCTCATGAATCTTTTCAGTAATTTGTATGAATTTATTTAGTCATTCCGCTTTCTTCTCCATTCTAGTGGTTTTAGGCTGAGGAATTGATTGCGTTCAGTTCCAGGTGGAAATTTGGAATAGGGTATTTTTTGCACTCCATACATAAGATTTCTAGTAAGTTCTCTAATTTTCAAAAATTTGGGAGATTTATTTGCACTTAGCGTGGCTCCAGTGTTTCGAGAACAATCGGGTTGGTGAGAAACTGTGCACATTTGGCCTTTGAAGGACGCTCTCCCCGCACACCCCCTTCCCTTGCAAATGCGGTAACAGCTTGACAGAGCTGGAGAATTTCCTAAATAATGGATGCTCGGGAATGTATAAAATACCTCTGATAGCTATTTTTTTGAACGCGAGAGTAATGTGATACCGATGTGCGTGCTCTAGCAACGATTTCTAAATAACATTTATACGGTATACGTATGTACATACAATTTCGTGACGACAAATATGTAGCAAAATGAAGCGAATATCGCCTCAATCTGTGAGCGAACTCTCAAATAAATGCAATAACCACAGCATTTTTTCAACGATAACCGCCGACAGATTGGAATATAACAATCCTGGTGATCACTGAACTGACTCATGCCGAAAAACGAAAAAGAACCGGACCCTGGTTTTCTCTCGGTTGCTGTCGAAAAACAAGAACTCATTGTTTAATAATTCATCAAGAACACGCCTATGTTAAACGATTGTGCAGAAGCACCAGAAAAGTCGCAGTACTTCCTCAGATTGTGCTAGTTCAATCAGGAACTAAAGCGAGTCCAAAATTTTGATGGAAAGAAAAGCATTTCATTATTTTTTCCGTCACTGTACGCATTCCAACAATTTTCTTTTTGAAGATGGTATGACCCAAATGACTCGCACAGTGTCTTATACTTTGTTCGAAAAAAGCAGCCTCGTATGGTTTTCGGGGACACTCTTGCCCTCTGTTGTGGCTGATGGCTTGTTGCCAGGAGGGACTCTGTTATCGGCAGGCAGGAGACCGATGATCTCCCTAGGTGGCGTGGAGATCTCCCGTCCGGATTGATCGCACGTTAAGGCGATGGCGGGAAACAGAGCTGTATATAAGGCCGTGGTTTGGGGCCTTAGGTGTGTTCAGCTAGGAGTCAGCCGGAAAGCCCGCAGCCGCCCCCGCCTTCTGTATTCTCTACTAATAAACTGTTACTAGTCTGGTAGGTGGTACAGAAGTACTGGTTGAAGTTACCCTCGCAGGAAGAGAGGGTTGAGATTGAGGGTCGCAAGAAAGAGACCCTAGAGAGATAGTGGACAGTTTGTGTGCCCGGAGACAGGCGGGTACACAACAGTGGCGATCAGATAGAGTACAGATCAAGAGATCTGTACTGTGGAACTCGTGCGGAGGCACAGTAGGAGAATAGATCGGGTGATCTATTGAGAGGAGCCATCCAGGATCGCTGGATTGGTGAGGTGATCGATTGGGAGAAAGGTATTGGCGGTAGAGATCAGCTGGACAGATCAGAGTGGCAAAGATGGACCCGCAGGTTATGATGAATATGTTCAGAGACATGATGAGAGAAGAAAGAAAAGAGATGATGGAGATGTTTTTCAAACATCTCTCAGGACAAGGGCAATCTAGCGCCACAAGTGAAGTGGCTTCAGTCCCAAACATAATGGCAGCACTGAGCAACAGGATCGAGAGGTTTGTTTTCGATCCTGAGACGGACATGAGTTTCACCAAGTGGTACACACGGTACAAAGAGGTCTTTGTAGAGGATGCGAAACAGCTTACTGAGAGTGCAAGAGTGAGGCTGTTGTGCGAAAAATTGGATAGCGAGACATTCGAAAGGTACCAGAGGCACGTGTTACCAAAGGAGGTAACATCAGCAGGGTTTGAGGAAACCGTGGCAACCCTCAAAGAACTTTTCGATGTGAAAACATCAGAGTTCACCTTGAGATATCAGTGCCTGAAGCTGGAGAAAACTGACTCCGAGGACTACTTAGTGTACACTGGTAGGGTGAATGAGTTTTGTGAGAGAGCAAAAATCCACGAGCTCGATTGTGATGGCATTAAGTGTTTGCTCTGGATTTTCGGTCTGAAATCACAGAGAGAAGCCGAGATAAGACAACGGCTCATTGCAGTGCTGGACAGAGAATATAAAGCAGGGCGGAAGGTGTCTCTGCAGGAATTGTACAGGGAGTGCGAGAACTTCCTAAGTCTCAAGAAGGATAGTGAGACAATAGCTGGTAATGTGAAATCTGTTGAAGCAGCAGTAAGGGAAGAACGCCGGAAGCGTGAATGCTGGAACTGTTGCGGCGATCACTTCGCGCAACAGTGCAAATCCAAGCCTTGGTTTTGCAAGCAGTGTAAGAAGACAGGACACAAGGAAAGGTTCTGTGAGCTTGCAAATCGTAGGAGAACTGCTGGTAAGGGAAGTGAAGGGCGGAGAAGCCGCCAAAACAGCGACAACAGCAGGAGTAAAGGGAACAAGAAGACAAGACGGTCTTCTGGAAAGCACGTACATGGAGTGAAGATCGCAAATGCGACGGCTGAGGTGAACTCCACACGGATGTACGTGGAAGCAAGAGTGAACCAACATCCAGTGAGCTTCTTGCTCGATACTGGATCCGATATAACCTTGCTGAATGAGGATGTTTGGAGGAGCATGGGTGCTCCAAGACTAGAGAAGCAGAGAAAAGAGTTGTGTGCCCGGAGACAGGCGGCACACACAACAGTGGCTCCATATCACCCCCAGTCGAATGGCCAGGCAGAACGTTTTGTTGATACGCTGAAGCGAGGTATCAAAAAACTTAAGGGGGAGGAGAGGCCATCGGAAGAAACCTTGAATGTGGTTTTGCAGGCGTACAGGATGACGCCTAACTCGAGTTTGAACGAGAAAACCCCAGCAGAAGTGTTTTTGGGGAGAAAGCTGCGAACGAGAATGAGTCTGTTGATTCCACAACCGGAGTCCGCTGAAGATCCTCTCGCGAAGGAGAGGCGAGGGCGTATGGAGCAACAGTTTGACAGAAAGCACGGAGTTAAGAAAAGGAAGTTTGAAGTCGGTGATAAGGTTTTTGCAAGGCAGTGGAAAGCGTCACAATTCCACTGGGTGAAAGGAACGGTGGTGAGCCGCGTTGGCTCAGTGAATTACGAAGTTGAGATACACGGAAGGATTGTTCGCAAACACGCGAACCAACTTCGCTGGCGTGACAAGCAGGAAGGTCACGCAGAAAAGAATGATAGTCTGAAGGTCCTGCTGGAGGTGTTAGCAGCAGAAGATGCTTGCACAAGGCGTGAAGAGACCGTCGAGCCGAATCCGGACCGTGCCATACCGAATGCGCGTCTACCAGTTGCACCCAATCCAACGTCTACCACACCATCGACTCAAGGACCACCGCCACCGACGTTGAGAAGATCGACAAGAATCCGAAGACCTGTCCAGCGTTTCGATCCATCTCCTGCGTAGTTCACTGTATAAGAGTTTGTTGTTTATCCGTTTGTAATCGTAGGTTTTCGCTAACTTTGTCGTAGTCTAGTTTATGCTAACTATCCTACTGGGGGAGGTGTTGTGGCTGATGGCTTGTTGCCAGGAGGGACTCTGTTATCGGCAGGCAGGAGACCGATGATCTCCCTAGGTGGCGTGGAGATCTCCCGTCCGGATTGATCGCACGTTAAGGCGATGGCGGGAAACAGAGCTGTATATAAGGCCGTGGTTTGGGGCCTTAGGTGTGTTCAGCTAGGAGTCAGCCGGAAAGCCCGCAGCCGCCCCCGCCTTCTGTATTCTCTACTAATAAACTGTTACTAGTCTGGTAGGTGGTACAGAAGTACTGGTTGAAGTTACCCTCGCAGGAAAAGAGGGTTGAGATTGAGGGTCGCAAGAAAGAGACCCTAGAGAGATAGTGGACAGTTTGTGTGCCCGGAGACAGGCGGGTACACAACACCCTCTAAAGAACAGTGCAAAATTCTTTGCGTTCACTCCTGATTATACCAACTGGTACGAATTTACACATGAAGTGTAAATTTTCTTAAAGGCAGCACTCACGGAAATTTTTGGGTTGAGGATTTGGCGGTATATCGGGGTTTTTAGAGACGATGAACTCATTGACGACGATGAAGTTGAGTGAAACACACGAAGAACACAGAAAATGATGGCGGTATTTCATGTGTGTCCACAGCGCGGACGAGTGTTCCGAGATGGGTCCCGCCACGGAACCCTGCAAATGGTACGAATTTCATAGACACGCCCCCGGTGAACCACATGCGCACACCCTGTCAACGGCGTTAGGTGACGCGACGGAACCCTAATGTCCAGAGCGGTAGATGTGTCCACGGCAGTATCTTCGCAGGTAGGCGGCCATTCAAGGTGTTCAACTTACTGTTGCGATTGTCCAGCGGCCGGCTACATGGTAAGCGACTCATTTCAGGAGTGAAAATTTCCGTGAGTGCTGCCTTTAAAGGCAGCAGGAGCTGAAATCCTCGACTCCAAGCTGAGCTGTGGGTGATGAAGTACAGACTCGGCACATCATAAATGTGAAACGAACACAGACAACGATGGCTTACCTGCTGAGAAAATGGAACATTCGCCGCGAACACGCCTGGCCGTGTTCGCGCGCGGACGAGTTTTCCCCGGCGCGAAAGCCATTGCGGCGCATGGTTTTGGCCGTGTCTCGCCATGAAACCCTGTGAATTGAATGCATTTCGTTTTCCCTTTGCGCCAAACCACGCACCGCAATGGCTTTTGCGCTGGGGAAAACTCGTCCGCTCGCGACGAATGTTCCATTTTCTCTGCAGGTAAGCCATCATTGTCTGTGTTCGTTACACATTTATGATGTATCGAGTTTGTACTTCACCACCCGCAGCTCAGCTCAGAGTCGAGAATTTCAGCTCCTGCTGCCTTTAAAGCAGAACTACAAAATTTCGGTAACGAGACAGACATCATTTAATCTGGAATTAGGAGGACCATTTGAAAAAGCAGTAATATTACACTTTCCATTCACTATTTCAGTTGACCAACTTGCAAAATTTTAGCTTAAACTATACGCTGTACATTTTTGTTTGGAGATGACCAGATGTGGCTGGGCCGGTAGATCAACCGAGAGCGATAAAGCGTTCATCGGATCAGAGCACAAACGGCTTCTCACCTCTTCCAGGCCTCTGAAGAAGACCACGCCGTTGAAAAACAGGCCCTTGTCAATAAACTGCTCCACCTAACAACCTGGCATGCAAACAAGAAAATCAGAGAATTTACTAGAAATCTTATGTATGGAGTGCAAAAAATACCCTATTCCAAATTTCCACCTGGAACTGAACGCAATCAATTCCTCAGCCTAAAACCACTAGAATGGAGAAGAAAGCGGAATGACTAACTAAATTCATACAAATTACTGAAAAGATTCATGAGGCTTGATCCCAATGAGTTTTTCACTATTATTGATTCAAAAACGAGAGGACCTCCGCTCAGGCTTTCGTCCGCAACGGCCAAAACTCAGATCAGATTGAAATTTTCAACGGATAGAGTTCGTTCCGATTCCAACGAACCACTGCGTACTAGGGTATTTCCTGAGAAACACACTCTCTTCAGGAAAACACTGTATGAGTTTATTTAATTACCTGTACTCTGAACGTTTGTCATTCACTGGTCATTGCGTGTACTTGGACATGTCCAATGAATATGTAAATCAAATTCTTCCTTTCCACCATGGTGTGGCCCTAAATCTGCTTTAGGGAGAAGACAGCTGCAACAACGCAACATGGTCATAGATGCGTCTACTTTTTTCCTTATTTGTCTTTCCATATGCTTTATCCATTTGTGTTCATTGTTTTGTTTGTTTGTATTTCTAATATTCCCCCTTGAATCAACAGAGCATACGTTTTTGAGGGAGAAATTGTAGAACAATGGATTGAAGCGTAGCTAGTGGTCAGTTTTAGAGCTCATCTTCCTTCTGCTTGAACACGAACTCGTACTACTGTTGCCAATTTCGTCCGATGCTTGAACTCTTGAAGAAAAATGTAGTCATGTCTGAGCGGGACCTTCGCTATAAAAAAAATCACTGGACATGAGAGAAGTCGTTCGCAGTTGATCAATAGAAACAGAAAATCCGAAGGTGGATCGGATGATCGAGCGCGAATCGATTGATTTCATCATCGCACTGGTTTGGCGACAGCCGCGTGCGAGCGAGTCTGATCGCCCAGTAATGGCTGGGCGGTGGTGGTAGAGATAACGGCTATTAGTGGGCGCGGACCGCCCGCTATAATTATCTGAGTGGCTCTTCATTCCAATGTTCAAAAACGCATAAAGGCCTGGTGACGCGCCTGGAAGGTGGATGTTCGTAGATGTGAAATTCGCACAAATAGATTCACTGACTAGGCAAAGAACATTTGGGTCTCGAAAATTTACATTGCGCATACATCGCTGTTCACTGGCACCGTGGGAGTTGGTCAAACAATAGAATTTTCCAGAATACTGCGAGGTTACATGTATAAACAGCTATCAATATTTTCTTGATTAAACGTTCACAAATCACATCAATGTGCTGTTTTTGACTTTGTCAGCACTATTCCTCTTGAACCTCACTTCGGTTTTTTACAGCGACGCCTGTCTGTCCAAATGCAACGTCTATTCTCGAGTCAGAAGTGGCTTGCGCAAACTATGGCTATGTAATCCGAGAAATTAATCGAGGATACTATAAAATAGTGGTCGGTGCACAATGCTCAGCACACTTAGATCTAATGACGACAACCAGTGCATTTTTCGTGAGTTTTGGTTCTCGATATCTGAAAGGTTTTTGAGATTTATTTGAAAGATTTAAGGTGCTTCTAGCAGTTAGCAGCTCGGGTGAGTGACATGTCAGATTTGTATGATATGATTGTTCGGTAAGTCGAATCGCCCTAAGTACAAGAGGTGGTGAGTTAAGGTGGATCTTTCAGTGGAATAATTTTCTTTCTATTTTCCAAAGTCTACTCTCAATCAACTGCATAGACACCTTCACAACCACAAACCAGTGATTATAAGGCTTAGCAGAGGGTAGTGACCACTGGCAAGCACGATGCCCCGCCTTGGTAGAGATTGCTTACAGTTTCTTACATAAACCACAAAAAGATCTAATACTACTTTGTGCTGATGAGGTGTAAAAGGAAGAAAATGAGTGCTGCCAGGCAATGAAACGGTTGCAAGCTTCCACAGCTCGAATGAAGGAAGGAAGTACTGGGCCCGTAGTAAAGTGTCATGGCGGTGAGACGAACTCCAAAACTCACCACCACGCTCTAAGCGATGATTGCATGCCAGCTCACATCCACGGGATATGGGATAGCAGGCTGGCAATGACCTGCTATCCCATATCCCGTGGATGCGAGCTGGCATGCAATCATCGCTTAGAGCGTGGTGGTGAGTTTTGGAGTTCATATCACCGCCACGACACTTTACTACGGGCCCTGATTTTTTATTTTTCGGGATTATTTAACTCACCCCATCCTTCGGGAAGAACCTTGAGTCGGCTCAGTGTGATTTCAACATAGAAGACTAACTCTAATGCTTTAACGTGAGGAAACTTGCCAGATTTGCGCTACTTTCATTTGCAATTGTTTCATATAAACACAATATAACATGCCTGACTGAATGATTCGATGGACACTGTTTGGAAATACCCAGGAAAAGATGAACACTTGGAGACTTTTCTTGTATTTTTGAGTGCACTCGCCCGTGAAGTACCTATCGCTGTCGAATAGAATGAAGATGTGGTTAATCCAGTGTTCTCTTTTTTTTAACTGAAAAGCAGTATATGTTTCAGCGGTCATCACACAACAGTTCCAGCAATGTGGGAACGGCGCTGAAAGCAACTGCTGCGATAGGCACGAATCATGCGCCTATTGGGCAGGAGTAGGCGAGTGCACAAAAAATCCCGATTGGATGCTGCCTAACTGTCAGCTGTCGTGCCACAGTTGCAGGACCGATTCCGAAAAACAGCTTAAGCAGAAATCACGTGAGTTTGAAAACTACTCCATGGGAACGAGAGAAGGTTTATAAATTTCCTCCTCCGATACTGGCACCAACGTTACACTTGCGTTAAATTTTGTTTTGTTTGTAGTAATATTAGCAAGATATTAGGGAGATAAGTAGATGAGTATTTACCATTGATGAATGAATAGTAATAGACGCTGATCGTGAACATTCCCATCCTTTGTTGTCAGAGTAGCAGGCCGTACCCACCCACAATCTCTATGAGTAGTTACTGTGCCGGCCAGCACAGTACATCTGGCGAAAGCGAACGGTTGACTATTTGTCCATGCATCTCATCCATAGGTTTTCCGACTATTGCGCGGAACTCGGCAAGCAAATACAGTCACGACAATATTGGGTGGATTCTGCATAATTGAAGCAACTTTTAGAGTTTTGCCGCGCGGCGCCATATGATGAAGGATAGGGTGCGGCAACGCTGAGCTCGCGCAGCAAGTGACACTAGTGTGGGGCTTTAGAAGATTTTGTTCCGCGCGAGCGCATCGCCGCATCTTGCGAGCTCGCTGTGCGAATCGCGAAGTAGAATGATATTCGTTGCCGCACGGCAAATCCAACGCGACTTCCAGAGCGAGAAGTTTCTCGCGCGCGAGCCACTTGTCGCGCCACCCCGCTCCGCTCATTGGAAAATCTACGAAAGCCGCTCAAGAAGCTATCCGCAACTAGACTCAGGAACCCAAAAACAAGTTGTCGGCGCAGCTTAGCCTGGTGGCAGCTTGCAGTCAACCTGTTAAGTAGCGAATTGTTGTCGACAACTTCCATGTTCCTCCTTCTTTGAACCTTGGCATTTGTTGGCAATCTTTTTGTGCCAGCAATGGTTTCAGGTGGACAGATTTATTCTTCATGACCGACGTTTCGACTCAATCGTCGTCTTGGGAGGCTCTGAATCCACCGTTATTGTGGAATAGTCCGCACCACTCGTGACTGTCGTTGCGGACAAGATTGGGACAAGATTTGGATAAATCTGTCCACCTAAAAACCTTGCTGGCACAATAATAATTTGTTGTCGACAAAATTTGACATATCATACCATCCAAAAACAAGTTATCGGCAACCTTTTCTCTCGACAACTTATCGACAAGGAAAAGAAAAAAAAGTTGCCGACAACCTTACAAGAAATTTTTCGATTCGAAGGTACGTAATACACGAAGGATCTATTGAGTACAGCAAGGCAATAGGTGCCATGGTACTATTTGGATAGAAAGCTTTTGCAATCCAGTTCTGTATTCAACAAGCATTAACATTGATTACCACAAAAACAACAAACACTAATTTTTGCAATTTCATACGACTGAGAAGTTGTTAGCGAGGAAAGGGCGTAAGCAACTTGTCGAGAAGTATTGGACCGACAAATTGCCGAATCGACAACGAAACGCAAAATCAACTTGTCAGCAAGCTTTGCGGCGAACGAGTTCCGGACGAACCAGAAACTTGTTTGCCAAAGGCTTGTCCACAAGTTGTTTTTTCGGGATCTGAGAATGTGAAATAATTTTTCGAGATTATGAGATTACTGAACACATTATAGACTTCGGCACTAAGTAACGGTCCAGGGGTCTGACATCTCAAGTGTCCTGATTTCTATATGTTGTACACATTTACGCTGTTCATGTGTAGTGGCCAGAAAAGGAGCTTCCCTACAAATTCCTCTTGATAAAAGAGGAACTACGGTAAACTCCACTTAAAAATAGTAGCACCATTATTTTCTAACCACTAGCTCGATTTTGTTAAGTCTCTCTTCTCTCTTTCTCATCCGCCGATGTGAAACCGGGGAGTATAAATTCAGGAAGTTCCAGAGTGCGGTACCGGTAAGGAAAGCAAGTGCTGTGACAAGGAGGACTCAGAATCATGTGCGTATTGGGCAAGCATTGGCGAGTGTGAAAAGAACCCCAATTTTATGCTGAAACAATGTAAACTGTCGTGTCATGCCTGCAGAACCTCGTTCGTTAAGCCACGATCACGTAAGTTTTGGTGAATAGCAAAAGCTTAAACCAATTGTTGCTGAGAATGAGCTCGATTGGAGTTCGAACAACTTTCATTAATTACCTATTATGGTGTTAGTGACGCCTCTTTTCAAGCACTAAGTCAGATGAGTAAACCTGGATTTTTTTCTTTCTATTCCTGCATGTGGAAATTATTTATATTGTACTCTTCAATCCTACATTTCGTCCAGACAAAAGCCGTGCTTACGTACTTTTTTAAATGATTTTTGATTCTTAGCTTCCATGCTTCATACTTGATTCCTAGTTTAGAAAAATGCCGTGACAATGGAATGACGGAAGAAGTCCGCCAAAAGTTTCTCAACATGCATAATAAGTACAGGTAGCAACTACACTACGATGATAGACATGATCAAATAATTCTTTTTGCGGATATGTTGCTGAATTGCAGATCACTGGTTGCTAAAGGAAACGCAAAGGATAAGAAGGGAGGAAACGCGCCCAAGGCTGCTAGAATGATGAAAATGGTGCATATTTCGTTAATATGAAACACCTAAATTAATCGATCCCTCTCAGATACCCAGGCTATTAACATTGCCTTAACTCAAACAAACAGTACTGATTTAAGTTAGAACATAAGCGACAATCAGATTAGAATATGTATGTGAGACGCTACCTCGAAAGATTTCAAAGGATTCTATAGAACAGCTTAAAGTTTCTTGTCTGCAGTCCAGCCCTCTACTAGAAGCATATGTTTGTTCTAAGAGAAAAAAATGAAGTTGCTCGTATTAATTCTCTTAGACCATTCTTTTTCTTTCTCATGAATGCAATGTTATAGATATTAGATTGCATTTATATGAAAAATCTTCCCATAGCGAAGTCACTAGGATGGCTTGTCTTTTTGCTCACAGATACAGGGAATGAAGCAAAAGTAACTACACAACGTTGACTGTTCTACAGGGCATTCATCTCGGAGTAAACATCGCGTCGCGAGCTGATCCATTCCAATAGATCAAATTCTCTGTTGAACGGGTACGTTTTTAGCGGCTCGAACGTAGCCTTTGCACTAGATCCGCAATTGCACCGATGTTTACTTCGTGACAAGTGCCATATATTCTTCTGCAGTAGTCCCGAGTTCTCGGATGAAGGAAGAGGGTGGAGAAAATAAGCAAAACAGCATATATCACAATAATGATACCTTCTTTGCCTTTAGTGAAATAACGCTTGCGAATTACTGTGCACAACAATGCTCACAACCTTATTTACAAAGCTGCTCATCAGAAGCGATAAACGGATTAGCGATCAGCGTCCTCATCTAATGTGGTAGTGTGTCCAGGTTCAAAAGACTACAGCATGCTGACATCTTCCCACAAGTGATGTTTGCATAGATGAGATAGGATATTTGAATAATCTTTATGCGAGTCATCCATTTCAGAGCATGTCATTTTTTTCGAATTCATTCAGGTATATGACTGTGATATTGAAGAAAGTGCCATGAGACATGCAGTAGGATGCCGATGGGGACATTCCTCACAAAGTGAAAGAAAGGATCTTGGTGAAAATCTGTACTACTCTCAAAAACTGCAGATGAACAAAGTTAAAGCGGCTGAAGATGTACGTTCTTCTTGAAAAACGTTGCGGCAAGTTGAGAAGTGCACCGCTATTGAGCGAACAAGTTCAGGCTTCTAAGTTATGGTTTGATGAGCTCGCCAAATACGGAGTGGGCAAGGAGAATGTGCTCACACAAGAGCTTTGGAACAGGCCGGGAACTCAGATCGGGCATTACACCCAAGTAAGAGCTTTAGTTTGCTGTTCCGCCACTTAAAACAATCTTTTCCGCCACTTAAAACAAGGTTAACTCCATTGTCTTAAGATGGTCTGGCAAGACACCTACAGGGTGGGATGTTACGTGAACTGGTGCGATTCCATGACGTATGTGGTCTGCCAATATGGACCACAGTATGTGTTTTGTGGATTTATTTGACCCACATCTCACTTTAATGATATTGATTATCTTTAGGGGGAATTGGATAGGCGACCCCATCTACGAGGTTGGAAATCCGTGCACGACAGATGACGATTGCAACTGCGACAACTGCAAGTGCAGCAAAAAGGAGGCATTATGCGTTATTCAGTAGTGGCTTTTGCATAAAGCTTTTCCAGAGCGAATGAAAGTCACAGCAGCAGAGATAACACCTAATTCGCCATTAGTTTTAATCACAGTGACATTAGCGATGGAAAAATCATTTTTGACACGGTCGAAGTACCCGCTCATAGGAGCATGGTGGGATATCGCAGCAAGCTGTGCTGGCTGTCTGTCGGTGAACACGTCGTGGCTTGTCCAATCGACATCAACGATGATACATGTCTTTCCATTGTTCCAGCGAACTGGTACACACCCCGTCGCAAACAATAGGTTTAGAAATCATTTTGGAGCATTTCATGAACAATGCCGGAATCGGGACATCGGGAAAGTTTGAGCCATTTTGATGGTTTGAGCACGGATATGTGTCCAAGCTCAGGATCAATTTGGGTTGTTGGGTATCAGAAGGTGCACAAAGCGTCCCAGCATAAAAATGCAGGAAAACCCC